>OX463756.1:80809045-81377595 GCA_949824845.1 Rhingia rostrata | reverse complement strand
TATCCGTAAAGGGATGGATTTGAGAATTTCCTTTCTGTGCTGGAAAGTTTATGTGTGTGTGATATATTTTTGGGGGGAAATTATTTACAGAATATAGTTTTTCTACATCATGTCTCGTGTGTAGAGAAAAATCAGTTTTGTAACGTTGTTTGTGCACTTGTGCTACGAGAGAGAGCACACCTTTTTGCCTGGTGGGTGATCTATATTTTCTTCCACATTACTCAAAAGGGAAAATTGGAAACTTATTCCCACAGATACATACACTTGAACTTGATGGATGTATGGTCGAGTAGAGTATACCTAACTACACTTCTTCACGGGAAATTTATTTTTTCCTTTCCTTCGGAGAAAGGAAATGCTTCTGCGATGGGAAATTGAAAATAATATTTTTTAGGCATGATGTTGATGAATTGATGAGATGATGATGAACCTGATGATCCGTGTATGTGTACATGTGTGTATTTATGAATATCTTATTTTGAGTGTAGCAAGGGAAATTTTCTCTCTGTAGGGGGTACAAAAGAACATTGAAGATTGGGTGTAGTGTGCATGCGCATATTTGGGGTGACAAATAGAGAACATTTCCATTGAATGTGTATATCTTTTACATGGAAAACTTTTAACACATACAAAATATTTGTCGGGAATTCGTATGAGGTCTTATAGATGAAATTTGGACTTAACGAAAACGATGATGTTATTTGCAAATTAATAAGTGGAACTCTTGTTTTATGGAGTCGGTAGATGGCAGTCAAAAATTTCCCAAAATGTACTGTTTGTTAAGAAAATAAAAATAAATGAAGAAGTACCTACTCGGTTGATTTTACTTTGGGGTAGGGATTGTTACAATTGGAATCCTATTTGCAGAACTAATCGTTAATTAATAATGTATTGTGGAATGAAGCCGGTCTTCGAATGATAACACACCTTTCTGTTTTATATTTATTTAACCACACTCCAATTTCTAAAATTATATTAAACACAAAACAGTTTCTCGTTTAACAATTCAATTACAGTTATTTAAAATTAAATACAAACAATTAAACTCGCGCACTATTATCACTTTTCAAAATTCACATAGGTAAATTCACTCAGTTAAGATTATTCATATCACGATCGGGTCACAATTTAGACTTAATGGATGGTTGTCGTTTTACCTCTATTTATACCACTTTAAATACTGATTTAGAAAGAGATGGCATATTCTCGGAGGTTTCCGCAGTTTCTTCATTGTCTTGAAGTGGTTTTGACATAAACCACTATTCCAGTAGTTTATTCCAGTGGGTGCATCCAGTACCACAAATGGACACTAAATGGATCTGTTCGATTTTCACCCACCAGGGTATGTTCGCACACTGCAATCTCAATTTATACCATTTATACTTTTTCGTTCCGAACAAGTGTATCATCAGTTTCAGCTTCATAACGATGTTACCGATCCACATGCACTACTTTTAATTTTCCTCGAAATCCTTTCTGTATCCGGTTGACGACGTCGTTTATGCGCTTCACAATTTTGTAGGGGCCTTCCTATTTCGGAAGTAGCTTCGGCGATATTCCTTGTTTACGTTGCCACACCGAATCTCCTTCCTTAAATACAGTTCCTGTTGCTCTGATGGTTTTCATACGATTACTTGCCAGTCTTATTCTTGTCCGGGTCATTTCGTGGATATCTCGGAGTCTTTCGAGTAGATCATCAATGAAGTCATCTTCAGTGCTTGGCTCTACCGTTGGGGATCCGAACATTACTTAACTAGGCTACCCTAATGCTCGGCCAAATAAGACTTCACATGGGGTGTGTCCAGTTGTGCTATGGACCGCGCTTCGGTACGCCATCAGGAACAAAGGCATACAATGATCCCAGTTTCGTTGATTGTCGTCTACTTTAGAGAGGTGTTCTTTCAAGGTTCGATTGAATCGTTCCACCATTCCGTCTGACTATGGATGAAGCGGTGTCGTTCTGGTCTTCTTAATACCTAACCGCTAGCAAACATTCTGGAATACTCTGGACTCGAAGTTTCTACCCTGATCAGAATGTAGCTCCAACGGTGCCCCGAATCTGCATACCCAGTTGTCACGATCTGCTTCTGGTTAGGTATGGCAAATGCTTCTGGCCATTTGCTTAAGTAGTCCTTAACAACAAATATGTAACGGTTTCCGGTGTTTGTTTCTGGAAACGGGGCAGCAATATCTATTGCTATTCTTTTTAACGGTGCCCCAACGTTGTACTTATGCATTGTTCCTTGAGTCTTTCGCTTTAGTCATTTACAGGCGGCGCATGTAATGCACTTTCGGCACCACTTGTCTTCTCTTGCAGACAGCCATTAGCATCGCTCACTCACTTTGTCTAAAGTCTTATTGATTCCAAAAATGTCCTCCCGATACTCAACCATGATGTACTACTCCCGTAGTACATCTTTGACCATAGACCGTGGAACGATAAGCTGTGATACAAAGGACTTTCCGTCGGAGGACTCCCATTTCCTTCTCAAGACACCATCATGGACATTAAGGAACTCCCATTGTGCTTAGTATGCCTTCGGAGTCGGACTACGATCCGAAATTTCATGTCAATCTGGTTTCTCCATGTGTTCCCTCCACGTAAGAATACTCATGCATTGTTCCTTGAGTCTTTCGTTTTGGTTCTTTACAGGCGGCGAATGTAATGCACTTTCGGCAACACTTGTCTTCTCTTGCAGACAGCCATTAGCATCGCTCACTCACTTTGTCTAAAGTCTTATTGATTCCCAAATGTCCTCCCGATACTCCACCATGATGTACTACTCCCGTGATACATCTTTGACCATAGAGCGTAGAACGATAAGCTGTGATCCAAAGGACTTTCCGTCGGAGGACTCACATTTCCTTCTCAAGACACCATCCTGGACATGACGAAAATCCCATTGTTCTTAGCATGCCTTCAGAGTTGGACTACGATCCGAAATTCCATGCCAATCTGGTTTCTCCATGTGTAATTTTGGATATTGTCATGTAGGTCTTGGGAAATCGAAATGTGCAGATCCCCATGGAATCCGGCTACCAATATCGGTTATTCTGAGAACAGTCGTCGGTAAGGACCATTGTTACGTCATCAGAAACTGTAATATATGTTATGCTGGAGGGTTATCTTGGGAGCCACCAATTCCTACTTTATGAACCGGATGCAGACGATAATTTTCAAAAACTACATCGATGGAAATGTAGAAAAAAGGAATGCGTTTGCGAAGACTGACTTGGAAAACCTGTCTGGTGTACCTAGATGATGTAAGTGTCGTGGAAAAATCATTTGACTTTGCAGTGCCCATTTGGAGCTTAATACCAAAAAGTAGGCACTCTTCTGATCCGAAGTTCAATTCATGGGACACATCATCTCGACCAGTGGAGTAAGTACCGATCCCGTAAAGATTGAAGCTGTGAAAAATTGGTGCTTAAGGACAAACATCAACTAAGGAGTTTCCTAGGACTTGCGACTTACCACTGGCGGTTTGTATGGGACTTTGCTGGCAATGCTAAGAGCTTTCATCAACTCACGGAGAAATGAAAGCAATTTAAATGGTCAAGTGAGTGGAATAATGCTTTTCAAAGACTTAAAAACCAGCTATGTCAAGCGCCGATACTAGCATATCCCAACGGTGAAAAGACCTTCATTGTCGACGCCGACGCAAGTAATTTTGGAGTTTGAGCAGTTTTATCGCAAGAACACGAGGGACCGGAAAGAGTGGTGGCCTACTTTATTATGGCTCTGTCCAGACCTGAAAGGAATTATTGTGTGACCAGGAGGGAACTATTAATGTTAATTCTGGCGTCGAAGCATTTCCATAAATACCTGTATGGCAGGAAGTTCCTTCTTTGTACAGACCATGCTGCTCTTAAGTGGTTGCTTTTATTTAAAAATCCAGAGGGTCAAGTCGCTAGATGGATTGAGAAGAAGACTCCAAAATATCCATGAAATGACCAGGACAAGAATAATCGTATAAGAATCGTGTAAAAACCAGATACGAAGCAACAGGAACGGTATTTCAGGAAGGAGATTCGGTGTGGCTATATAATCCCCAACGTAAACAAGGAATATCGCCGAAGCTACTTCCGAAATGAGAAGGCCCCTACAAAATTGTGATGTGGATAAACGACGTCGCCTACCGAATACAGAAAAGACTTCGACGAAAGTTAAAGGTAGTGCATCTGGATCGATTACATCGTTATAGAGGTGAAACTGATGATACACTTATTCGGGTCGAACACGTTTAGGAGGAGGGCAATGTTATGAATTCAGACAAACAGATCCATTTATTGTTCATTTGTGGTACTCGATGCGCCCACTGGAATAAATGCGTGGAATAGTGGTATCTGCCAAAACCACTTATCGATATCAATATAACCGAGAATATGCCATCTCTTTCTAGATCAGTATGTGGACTGGTATAAATAGATATGAAGCGACAACCAGCGAGTTAGTCTAAATTGTGACCTGAACGTGATTTGAATAATGTTGACTGAGGGAGTTACCTAAGTAAATGTTGGAAAGTGATAATAGTACGCTGAGGAGATATTATATAACACCCTGATCATCCCAGTCCTGCTCTACGAAGCTGAAGCATGGACCGTCTCAAAAGCGGATGAAGAAATCCTTGGTCGATTTGAGAGGAAAATTCTTTGAAAAATCTTCGATCCCGTTTGCGTTGACATGCCCCTGGTCAAAAAACTCCGCATTGGAGTTTAAGATGGCTAGGACATGCAGAACGAAAGGACACCAATACTCCGGCTCGCAGAGTCTTCGATTCCCAGCCAGACGTCGGACGCAGTAGAGGAAGACCTCGTCTTAAGTGGCGCGCACAAGTAGAAACCGACCTCAACCAACTTGGAGTGCGCAACTGGAGGCAGTTAGTTAAGGACCGGGCTAATTGGAGAGGCATGTTGGTTGAGGCCCAGGTTCATTCCGGACTGTAGCGACACTTAAGTAAGTAAGTAAGTAATAGTGCGCGTATTTAAACGTTGGTATTTGATTTCAAATAAGTGTGGTTGAATTGTTAAACGAGAAACTGTTTTGAAAATAATGTAATTCTAAAAATAAGAGTGTGTTGAAATAAATTATTGTTAAACATAAAACAGAAAAGTGTTTTGTCATTCGAAGAGCGGCTTAATTCCACAGTACATTTGCGAAGCATAATAAATATAAATTCAAGTCTTTTAAAAATAAATATAGAACAGCCCGATCACTGTGGAACATACCTATTAGATTCAGGATCTTCGGATCACCAAATAAACGATGAGAGTGAGAGGCTGTATGCTGACGGCATTAATCTGATATGCAACCAAAGGGGGTATAGTTATACTATGTAGCAGTTCCCAAGATCAAATTACATTGAAGGATGCTTTGTTTTGCAAAGATGTTCCACATAATTTTGTTTCTGTAAGGAGAATGCAGGATCCTGGCATGATAATTGAATTCAATGCAGTAGGTGTTAAAGTCAGTTAACACGGGCAAGTAATTATTGATTTTAAATATATAAATAATGTACCTATTATTAATTTTGATATGTCCTTCAATATATCCTAGCCATCTTTAACATCCAATGCGGAGTTTTTTGACCAGCGGCATGTCGCTATAAAGTTCGTATTGTTCTTGGTTGAATCCTCGTCTAGAACGCCTGTCAACGCAAACGGTACCGAAGATTTTTCGAAGAATTTTCTTCGATTGGGACGATCAGGATCTTATATAGCATCTCATTAGTAGATCGAGTAAGGGCTTTACTACTGAATTGCCTTCTGAGCCTGAAGAAACAGCGGCTTGCAAGAGTAATTCTTCGTTTAATATCTGACGAGATGTTGTTGCCAGAGTTAAAAGCGGAGCCGAGATAGATGATGTCCCGTTCTATGTCAAAATTATATCTGTCAATGGTGACGTTCTGTCCGATTCGTCGATGTTGTGCGTCCTTTCGTGTTGACAGCATATACTTAGTCTTGGGCTTTTTTCACAATCCTCTCAAGAATCAAATTGGAGAAGTCACATGACAGCGCATCGCCTTGCCTGGATCCGGGATTCTCCATCGTCATCCTACACAAACGGACGAGTTTGGGCGGTATACCAAAACTACACATAGCTTTGTATAGTACGTCTCTTTTAATGTTGTGGTATGCGGCTTTGAAATCGTGATGGTGATGGGTATCGATTTGGACTTTCGGGTTTTCTCAACGATCTGCAGAAGTAACGTTCACATATAACGGCAAATAGGATTTTGTAGGCGATTTTGAGAGAGCGTATTCCTCTGTAGTTGGCGCAGTTTAGAGGGTCTCCTTTTTTGTGGATCGGGAAAACGATGCTGAGGTTCCATTCTTGAGTCATACTTTTTTCCGAACAGGTTAGGCTTATGAGTTGGTGGACGTTACTTACCAACGGCTTTATTGAGCTCGGCGGTGAGGCCATCATTTCCGGCAGCCTTATTAAGCTTGAGTTTAGATATTGCTAACCTCACTTCATTCAGCTCGGGTGGTTGGCACTTTCACCGCCGTTTAACAATCTGTAGAAGTTCTTCCATATACTCAGCATCGACTGTGTCTCAATCACAACTACGAAATTTCCTTGTGCATATCGACAGGATTATATTCGAGCCTTGTATCTTTGGCTTTGTCGTTTTACACTTTGGTAAAAAGTGCGAACATAGTTCCTGGAGTGGCACCTCTCTTTATCCTCGATCGCGCGCCTTTCTTGCTCTTGTTTCTTCTTTCGGAAAAGCCGGTGTTCTTTCCTTCTTCTCTGCCTATAGAGCTCAACGGCAACTCTTGTCTTCACCTGCAGCTTAGCCTTGTATGCCTTATTCTTGGCTGCAAGCATCTGTCGGCATTCCTTATCAAACCAGGGGTTTCTTGCTAGTGGGCGCGAGAAACCTAGCACATCAGTTGCGTCTTATCTAATGGCTTGTTGGCATCGTTTCAATTGTTATTCGACATTCGATGCTGGTGGTATGGTGTTAATCAAGAGGTTAAGGGATACACATTGCGCGAAGATTTTAGCGGTCTCTTGCGATTGCAGTCTTTTGGCATTTTTTTCCGCATTCTTACCTTGGCTGCAACAATATGGTGGTCCGAGTCGATGTTAGCTCCTCGGAATTTTCGGACATCCGAAATAATGGATGCGTGTGATCAATTTGATTGACCGTTCGTTGATTTTAATACCGCTTTGTCCCCTTATGAATATTGAGGTGAGGAAACCGTATGCTGGCTATAGTGGCATTTCGTTCCGTAGCAAAGTCCGTTACCAGACATGTTGTCATGTAGGCTATGTTTTCCGACAATACTGCATGTCTGTCTCTTTTTGCGTTCAAATCTCCCAGCACGATTTAAACATCGTTCTTCGGTAGTCGCTCATAGATTTAATTAATTTGCTCGTAGAACCAATCTTTAGCTATATCATCTTTTCCTCCGTTGGGCCATGAGTGCATGTTGGCGAATTTGGCCTTGATGCGGATTGTTACAATGCGTTTGCTAATGTCTTGCAGTCATAAGACTTCTTGCCAAAGTCTGGCACTTATAACAAATCCGTTTCCGAATCGTCGCAATTTCTGCTCACTATAACACGGTCCGTAGTAGATGTTTTTCATCCTGTTTTTGCCCAGCCCATCTCATCGTATTTCTTGGATGGCAGTAATGTCTGCTTTGTAGCAGTTTATGTCTTCTGCTAGTTGTTCGCTTGCACATCTGCTGTTTAATGTTCTCGAATTCGAGGTGCAGATATACACGTCGTTGTCCTTTATTTGTTTAGTCGGGTCGTCAAAAACAAAATCAGTCCTTTCCGAGGCTATTGGCTGCTTCGTAACTAGTGGATTTTTTCAATGGATAGATAGCTAACCCAAAGCACAACCTCCAACCTAGAGGACTAGTTCCAATTTATTATATACATTTAGGACACGAGACAGTCAGTATACACAACAAGATTGAGCACCGCCGTTGGCATTTAGGTTCATCCGCCACAATCTCTTATCAAGACAACCTGTTGGCCGAATATGTCGAAGCAGCTTGTCTACGTTCGCTGGGACAACAGGCCGGGTATTCATTCCATGCCATTCTGACCTGGCATTTTTGTTGATCAATATACACGTTATTACCTCACTTATTTAATTGCTTGTGAGTCTGGCGTATTTTCCGTTATTAAAGATTTTACAACGAAAAGCGAGGCCCACTTCAACTTGATAAGTGTCAATTTATATAATGATAATGGCTGTGAATATTTATCGAATAAAATGCGAAGTGATTGTGTACAAAAAGGCATCAGTAGCCACTTAACAGTTGCCTATACTCCCCAATTGAATGGGGTGTCTGAATGCAAGATCAGAACGATAAAATAAAAAGCTCGTCCTATGGCAAGTGAAACAATAGTTTTCAACGTTTTTTAGGGAGAAGCTGCTCTAACAGCAACTAACTTAAATTATAGAAATTAAAAAATAATGCGAAAACACCATATGAACTGCGGCATTATAGAAAGCTTAATTTGAGATATTTGTTGGTTCCCAACATAACTCAACACTCAACAGCAAAGACTCAACACTTAAATTCATTTTCACAAATTTCCCCCGCGCGCGACACATTTGACTTGTGGTTATGACGCATTTATGTATTGAGATAGTTTCCGGAATGCATGAAATTTATGCACTCAAAACAGAGGCTACGCATTGCCGGTAACTATCGTCAAGACATAGAACACTTGAAAGCCAAGAATGTTAATGAAAAAATTCAAATTTAATAATAAAAACTCGAAAGGGCTTGCGCACAACCGATAATGAAAACAAAACACGCGGAACTGTCAAATGTGTCAATGCGTTAGAATGCCAATACAGCCTCTCTTCTCCAACGTACAGCACCCACATTAAGAAGGTACATAGTTGGTGTCACCAACCAATTAGGCAAATTATAAAACCTTAATGTTAATGATGGACGAATACACTGCAGAAGGGAGGACTTTCCCACTCACACTAACACTGAGATAGTGGGGCATTGTTTAGAATATAAACAAAAGAGAGCAATGTTAATGTATAGTAGTATTGTTAGTGTTAGTAATAGAAAATTAGATTAAATACGTGTAAGGTCACTGAAAACGAGATTTCCTCGATGGTAACATAGCAGAATGCAAATCACTCTACCGAGATCACTGTAAGAGTTACATTCAAATAAATAGTCTTTATAACGTGAAATTCAAGCGTTTTCTTTGCAAATCATTCCCTTTAAAGGTGATAACGTGTCAATTCGCCAAATTCACCTCCTTTTGATCGGGATTGTCTGAGTCGCCTACTTAGACCAACAAATCTGTATTCTGTACTCCCCTAGTACAGAACATGGTCCTTCGAGCCTTTTAAATGGAACAGTGCTAGTGATACACCAAAAACAAAGACAAATCGCATAAGCGTAAAAGTGAAAAAGTGAATAAGTGAATAAAAGTGTACTGTGGGTAGAGTATAATTGGATCAGCAACATCCAAGCAAATATACATCCGATCATCGACGGACAGTCAATCGGCCACAGTACCCACCGATCAAAATCCGCAAGCAACGGATCTCCGACGGAAAAGCCCACAGTGAGAATCGCAAAGCGGTCAGCAAGCGGGATTAGCATAGCGGTCAGCAAGCGGTCATCAAGCGGGATTCACAAGCGGTCAGCAAGCGGGATTAGCATAGCGGTCAGCAAGCGGTCATCAAGCGGGATTCACAAGCGGTCATTAAGCGGGATTCAGCAAGCTGTCCTCAAGCGGTAAAAAGGAGCTGTACAACAAAAGACTTCTGCAACTGCTACTAACAGTGGAATACTGAAGTGGCAGTTGCAAGAGCATATTAAGGTAAGAAATTGATTTTCTTATGTCCTTTTTATTGCGAAGAATACGTGCATCAACGTGCAACAACCAAAAGCCTTCTGCAACTGCAACTGATAGTAAAATACTTAAGTGGCAGTTGCATAAGCATAGCAAGGTAGAAAAATATTTATTTTATACTTTTGCTTCTTTTTTTAAATAAAGAAGTATTATAAAACAATAAAATTATAATACAAAAAAATAAAGCCCATTTCAAGTGAGTGTCACAAAAAGGTTATGTCGAAATTAGCAAAATACGTGGAACGACAGGATTTAATCCTGAAAGAATTTCAAACAGATTTCGATGAATTTAACAAAGAAAGTGCTTCGCGGAAATTGAAGGGTTATCTTCAAGCATGTCTTGCAGACATTGAAGAAGGCTTCAAACGTGCAAAAAAGGATCATGAAGCAATCGTTAACAGTGCGACTGATCCTATTAAAGATGCATATTTTGAAGTCGAAACGTTCTCTAAAATAAAAAGAATTTATTTTAATTTCATGGGTTCGTTACAGGACGAACTCGATAAATTCGGTCAAAGTGGCAGTTCAAACTTAGAATCTTCTCAGTTAAACACAACTAGATCGTCAGGTTGTGAAATTCGTCTGCCAACGATTCAAATTAAACAATTTTCTGGCGAATTTAATGATTGGTGTGAATTTCACAATTTATTTGAGAATTTAGTACACCAAAACGTGGAGCTTTCGGACATTCAAAAACTCCAATATTTAAAAACCCAAGTAGTCGGAAAAGCAGCTGGCCTAATTCAGCATCTTCCAATGGATGGCAAAAGCTATTCACCTGCTTGGAATATATTAAATGAACGGTATCAAAACAAGCGAAAGTTGGTCAACGCGCAGTTAAGAATACTGATGGAACAAAGGCAATTAAACCATGAATCTGCCGAAGGGTTAAAATCCTTGCATGATACAAGCGCCGAATGTATCCATGCATTAGCTAATTTGGGAATAGCAGTCGAAAACTGGGACTCTATTCTTATTTATATAATATACAACAAACTCCCATTCCAGACCCAGCGAGACTGGGAAGATAAGTTAGGGGCATCCAAGCTACTACCAGAGTGGAAAATGTTTTCACAGTTTATTGAAGGACGATTTAGTTCCCTGGAAAACATGCAGGAACAATACAGGGGTTACAAGCATCAGGGGGGGCTCAATACAAACAGGAAATCGACGCCTGCGGCTTTCCATGTCAAGGCATCACCTGAAACGAAAAAATTTCTCTGCCGTCTATGCAAGGCCTCTCATGGAATTCGGCATTGTAAGATGTTTAACAAAATGGAGGTAAGGGCACGAGCTGAAGTAGTAAAAAGGAACTCCATATGCGCAAATTGCTTGGGATACGAACATCATGCATCACAATGTAAAAGCAGCAACAGATGTCAACGATGTGGACAGAAGCATCACACCATGCTGCATATGGAGCAAGCCTGCAATAACAACTACTCAAACAACCTACATGCAGCGCAAAATCAAGGACAACATCAAGTTGGGTACAACAACCATGTGGCTCAAACAACGAACTTCAACAGTGGGGCGAATGACTGGAATAGTCAACAGAACGAAGCTTCGTCGTCTCCGAATCAACGGTACTCAGCACATCTTAACCAAATGCAGTCCAAGGTTCTGTTGGCCACTGCTCTAGTTAAGGTTTTTGCAACCAATTTATCTGAACATGCCCTCAGGGCATTAATAGACCCTGGATCAGAAGCAACTTTTCTGACCGAAAATGTTGCTCAGCTGTTAAACTTGAAACGGCAAAAAACAGTAGCAAATGTTACAGGCTTAGGTCAAACGTCGACTGGTACTTCAAAACATCAGGTTGAGTTAAAAATGTTCTCCTTTACCAATCCCAAATTCAGTCTGAGTGTTAGGGCGTTTGTCTTTTCTCACTTAACCTCATTGTTACCCTCTAGCCAAACACAGGTATCGAATTGGACCCATCTGTCAAAACTACCTCTTGCAGATCCAGCATATAACTATCCCGGGAAAATTGATCTACTGATAGGCGCCGACGTATATGCATCCATCATGTTGGAAGGTTTAATGAAGAGTCAAAAGGGATCTCCTATGGCACAACTAACCGAGTTTGGTTGGATTCTTACGGGCCCAACACATTCCAGGTTTCCAGGAAATACGATAAGAATGGTCCAAACTCACCACACTACACTGGAGGCACAATTGAAGCAATTTTGGGAATTGGAAGAGAACCTGGAGAAAAGAAAATTAACCACGGAAGAAGAAAAATGTCAAGAACATTATCAACAAACGATGACGAGGAGGAGCGATGGAAGATACCAGGTGCGACTGCCATTTAAGGATAACATACGACCAAGGCTTGGCGATTCAAAAAGGGCAGCGATGGCAAGATTCTTCCAATTAGAAAAACGCTTATCATCAAACAGAAAGCTGAAAGAAGAATATACAAAATGTATTAGAGAATACATAACACTCGGTCAGATGGATGAAATGAAGGAGGGAGTAGAAAAGGTGTGTAGTGAACACTACTTTCTTCCCCACCATGCAGTATTCAAAGAATCGAGTTCCACCACAAAACTGAGAGTGGTATTCGACGCGTCATGCGTAACATCGAAGGGAGTTTAGCTAAAATATTGTCTGATGGTGGGTCCACGGTTGCAAAGAGACATCATTGATCTCATCGCACAGTGGAGGATGTTTCGGATAGCTATGGCAGCCGACATCAGTATGATGTACCGACAAATCTGGATGGCACCGAAGGATATACCGTATCAATTAATTTTATGGAGGGACGAATGTAATGCGCCCATAAAAACGTTTGCACTCAACACAGTCACGTTTGGGACCGCATCAGCGCCATACTTAGCGGTAAGAACCTTGCAACAAGTGGCCATGGATGTAGAACTCACTCAACCGCATGTAGCCAAGGCACTCAACAATGGTTTTTATGTAGATGACTTCTTGTATGGAGCTGACACAGAAGATGATGCCATCCGGCTGCAAACATATGTCCTGGGGACATTAAGCTCTGCCGGATTTCCTCTTCGCAAATGGGCCAGCAATTCATCAAACATTTTGGAGCCGATACCTGAAACGGAAAGGGAAGTGAATCTTCCATTGAACTTCGATTCACCGGAAGCCGTCAAGACGTTGGGCATTCAATGGCATCCAGCTAAGGACACGTTCACATTCTCGATCAACCTACCCAAGGTGGTCAAGCACACCAAACGATCTGTTCTGGCTGACATCGCACGATTGTTTGATCCGCTGGGATGGATATCGCCTTGCATCGTAAAGGCAAAAATGATGTTACAACAGCTGTGGGTAGAGGAATCATCGTGGGACTCAGCATTAAGTTCCAATATAGAGGAGTCATGGAAAGAATTAAGGAATAGTTTATGTCAACTGAATCAAATTGAAATTCCAAGATGGCTTGGATACACACACTCATCCAAGGTCCAACTTCACGGTTTCAGCGATGCGTCCGAGAAGGCGTATGCTGCAGTTATCTACGCACGAATAACGCAATCCGGAAACAAACAAATTCAGTTGTTAGCATCAAAAACAAGAGTCGCTCCGGTAAAAAAGGTATCCCTTCCACGACTGGAACTTTGTGCAGCCGTGTTATTAGCGAAACTGCTTCAACGAATATCATCAGCTATGAATTTTCAACAGTTGGAAACATATGCTTGGTCCGACTCTACGATTACTCTAGCATGGATCAACGGAAGTCCAGCCACACGAACAACATTCGTAGCAAACAGAATAACCGAAATCCAAGCCTTAACAAGCAAATCGGTGTGGCGACATGTACCCAGTAAGGATAATCCAGCTGACTTGGGGTCTCGAGGTCTATCGCCCGATGACCTTATCGGCAACAAATTATGGTGGCAGGGACCAAACTTTCTTCAAACATTCACAGGAGAAGATAGTTTACCAACAAATACATGGGAGACAGAGGTAGAAACAAAGAAAGATACACGACAATGTCATTGCTTAATGATCGAAAACAACTTTGTCTCAAAATTTTCCACTCTAAGGCGCCTAGTTCGCATTGTAGCGATCTGGCGAAGGTATATGTTCAACCTTCAACACGTCAAGGGGAGAATACCGTTGGACACCCATCCAATTACAGCGGACGAACTGATATCCGCACAATCGAAACTCACAAAAATAGTCCAAAACGAGCAATTTCACGATGAAATTGAGTCGCTCAGAGAAAAAAAATGCATTGCGAAGGGAAGTTCGATAACCAATCTCAACCCATTTTTAGATGAAGACGAATTTTTACGCGTAGGAGGCAGATTATCAAACGCGACAATCCCTTTTCATCAAAAACATCCACTAATATTGAGAGATTCTCACCATTACGTACATCTGGTTGTAAGAGAAATACATCTAGGGACTTTACATGGCGGACAACAGATGATGATGGCTGAAATACGAAACACGTATTGGATAACCAATTTAAAACGATTGGTAAAGAGCACAATTCACAAATGTGTCCGATGCCATCGATACAACGCCCAAATGCAACAACAATTAATGGGAAATTTACCAAAAGAACGAGTAAAGGTAGCGCGACCATTCACCAACACTGGGGTAGATTATGCAGGACCCGTGGATATCAAGGCATGGAAGGGTAGGTGCAACAGGTCAACAAAGGGCTACATTGCGGTATTTGTTTGTCTTTCCACGAAGGCAATTCACATCGAGTTAGTCAGCGACCTAAGCACAGCAGCATTCATCGCGGCTTTCCGAAGATTTACTTCAAGAAGAGGAAATTGCGCCAACATATTTAGCGATTGCGGCAGCAACTTTAAGGGAGCACGCAATGAACTGGCAAAGGACAACAAATTTATTTCCGCTGAATGGTCAACCGAAGTTGCAGAAGACCTAGCATCACAAGGCACGATGTGGCATTTCAACCCCCCTTCTTCACCACACTTTGGAGGACTTTGGGAGGCTGGGGTAAAGTCGATCAAACACCATCTCAAGAGAACGCTAGGATCATCGAAGCTGACATTTGAGGAATTTGCAACACTTTTATCACAGATAGAAGCCTGCCTCAACTCACGACCATTGTGCCCGATGACGTCAGATCCACACGATTTGAATGTGTTAACTCCGGGACACTTCCTCATAGGAGCACCAATACGAACCATTCCGGACAGAAACATAATGGAGAAAAACATAAACACACTAGACAGATGGAGATATGTGCAACGACTCACACAAGAATTTTGGAAGCAGTGGAGCACAACGTATCTTCATCTGCTCCAACAACGACCAAAATGGTTGCAACAGCACCCAAACATAAAGATGGGAGACATTGTCCTCGTTAAGGAAGACAATCTTCCACCATCGGCATGGTTACTCGCGCGAGTAATTCAATTACACCCCGGGGCGGACGGTCTAACGCGCGTGGTGACAATTAAAACAAAAAATGCAACTCTTAAACGACCAATCGCAAAAATTTCCCCTTTGCCGGTATCAAATCCGTCGACATAACAAAACAAAAAATAAAAAGGAACTATTAACTACCGGACAACAAAAAATATCGGAACGGTCCACAAATAAAAACAAACAAAACACTAAAATAACAAAAAAGAACATATCTACTCACGAAATAATATGAATTACAAAATACCCCTATAACCACAAAACTGACCCTTGTTAATGCACTTATATTCGCATATACTGTAGAATTTATTAAGTAGCACTTATTAATAATTGTTTTTTGTTTACATGCTAAATCCAATTGCATCTCGTAAACCTGGAATCAACGCAAACGAGGAGAGCACGATGACGGCAAACAAGGCAACAACAATATCAACAGAAGAAGATTGACCAAGACACCAAAACCAAAGGCCCGAGGCGGGGAGCATGTTGGTTCCCAACATAACTCAACACTCAACAGCAAAGACTCAACACTTAAATTCATTTTCACACATTTGACTTGTGGTTATGACGCATTTATGTATTGAGATAGTTTCCGGAATGCATGCAATTTATGCACTCAAAACAGAGGCTACGCATTGCCGGTAACTATCGTCAAGACATAGAACACTTGAAAGCCAAGAATGTTAATTAAAAAATTCAAATTTAATAATAAAAACTCGAAAGGGCTTGCGCACAACCGATAACGAAAACAAAACACGCGGAACTGTCAAATGTGTCAATGCGTTAGAATGCCAATACAGCCTCTCTTCTCCAACGTACAGCACCCACATTAAGAAGGTACATAGTTGGTGTCACCAACCAATTAGGCAAATTATAAAACCTTAATGTTAATGATGGACGAATACACTGCAGAAGGGAGGACTTTCCCACTCACACTAACACTGAGATAGTGGGGCATTGTTTAGAATATAAACAAAAGAGAGCAATGTTAATGTATAGTAGTATTGTTAGTGTTAGTAATAGAAAATTAGATTAAATACGTGTAAGGTCACTGACCAAAAATAAATAACAGCTGTTAATTGCATTCGGCTAGTACACATAAGAAAACGAGATTTCCTCGATGGTAACATAGCAGAATGCAAATCACTCTACCGAGATCACTGTAAGAGTTACATTCAAATAAATAGTCTTTATAACGTGAAATTCAAGCGTTTTCTTTGCCCATCATTCCCTTTAAAGGTGATAACGTGTCAATTCGCCAAATTGACCCCCTTTTGATCGGGATTGTCTGAGTCGCCTACTTAGACCAACAAATCTGTATTCTGTACTCCCCTAGTACAGAACATACTGATCTAGAAAGATATGGCATATTCTCGGAGGTTTCTGCAGTTTCTTGATTGTTCGAGAAGTGGTTTTGACAGACACCACTATTCCAGTCATTCATTCATTCCAGTGGACGCATCCAGTACCACTAATGGACGCTAAATAGATCTGTTCGATTTTCACGCACAGCAACCTTATCAGTGCTTAGATTTCTACAATAGACGACTGCTGCGTATGCATTCAAAGATGGATCACAAAAGCCGTGCAGTTTCCATTTTTGTTTACTTTGAATTATAACTCTTGGCATAGAAAATGATTCCCCAACATGCAAATCGTTTCTAATGGCCTTCCACTGATACAAAATATCTTCCGAGACGACTGCATCCCATTTTATCTGTTTTCTCCAAAGCTCTTGGATCAGAATTTAAATTGCGATCACAGCAGGTGCAAGAAGTCCTAATGAGGAGAAGTACGTGAGGCGTCTGAGAGAATCCGACGTTACGTGTAGACAGCCGTGGGACTCAACTTTACCTTGTAAGAAAAACATTCTGTTGATGGACACCAATGCAATCCCAGAACCTTAACTGTGTTAGATTCTTCGAAGTCAATAGGAGATAGTTCCCGTTGTTTATCCGGCAAAGAGATTAGCACTGGCTAACAATTTGTAACCCATTCGTAGGTTAAATCCTGCAAACTTCAGAAAATCTACTAATAACGTACGTAGTGTGATAAGCTCCTCAATGTTGTTGGCACCAGTAATCACGCCTACGTAAAAAGCGTTGAGTAACGTTGCGGATGCACGGGAATGAGCTTCAGCTTAGTCTATGGCTTATTGATGTAAAGTTCTACCTGCTAAGAATGGAGCAGCAGTGATTGCACGAAAAGATTTCACGCTGAATTCTTGATCCTATGAGAAGGGTCTCATTCAACGTTAAAAAATTGCTATCCACTTTTAAAATAACATGATGGGCAAATTATTTGAATTTATAATGATTTCATTAACGGAATTTCTTCAATAAGCCCTAGCGAGATTTACTCGCTCATAAAAATAAAATATTGAGCCTTTAGCTCAATACCGAAAGAGTTCCGGAAGTAAAGTGGTGTAGATGGCTTAAAAAGCAGTTGTACTTCGAACCTGCCATCTGATCTACGAATATGAAGTACTATCAAAATGTTCCTTAGCGATTTGCTCTTCTACCGATAATGGTATTTCATGGGAAACGTCTTGTAGCTTTCAGAAACGCTCTAGGTTGAATTCAAGGTCATGATCTAACCGTTTAAAGTATCAGTCTTTGCTTTGCTGCACCTGTAATGATGCTTAACGTATTAGCACCAACTGATATATCAATGGTTCCCGGGAGGTTAAAATGGGGATCACCTTACTCGCGCGAAAGCAACGATATCGACAGAAACAGCTGGAAGAGATGAAGTAATATTGGTAAGATGAAAACAGTTGATGTCAATTGAGTCTGCACTTTAACCCGGCACTAGGTTAAAGTTATCAGCCCGTTAGTAACTCCCACAGATATTGACGTGATTCCTACGATGGGAGCTCGAGATCGTCTACGCGCAATCTTAAGAGCTGATCGAGTCGCTCCGTAATAAATGATACTTGGTATTATGAATCGAGAAGTATTCGAACGTTTTGGTATATGCCCTGTTTGTGCTGAATTTGAGCAATGGCAGTGAGTAAGGTGGTTGTACGACGACGACTGAATTCGAGAGTATGGGTTGAAATTACAGAGCTGTCAGAATCAGCAATTGTTTGTAGTGTTTCAGGAATTTAGGGTTAATTTTGGGTAGGGTGAACTAGCGAGTGATGACGTGTATTGAACTGACGACAGCGGAATGTGGAACGACATTGGTTGGATGTATGTCCTTGGCGGAGACAATTGAAACAAGGCGATTTGTTTTTAAAGAACTCCCTGCGGGCAGCAATGCTTAGTGATTTAAAGTCCTGACAATGCGAAACAGTATGGTCTGCTTAACACTTTGGGCTGCCTGATTATGATTCAACAAGATGGGTACGAACCGCTTTTACTTGATTGCTACGAGAGAACGACGTGCACAATTCTAGACAACGAAAACGTGTTTGAACAAATTCCAGGAACTCATCGATAGTACAATCTTCGCGTGTTCCACGATGGTAACGATACAAACGAACGTATAAATGACTGAACGGTGAGAGGTTTCTGATCGTAACGTTTCTCCAGTCGGTCCCGTATCTCAATGTAGTTGCTGTCTGTGCATGCAATATGCTTAGTAGTGCATCTGCGTCGGTTACATCGTTCTATAGGTGAAACTGAGGATGCACTTGTTCGGGAAGAACGGGAATAACTTCACCAAGGACTTGGTACCTAAGCCAGGCAAAATTTGACTTGTGTTTGATGCGGCAGCTCAAACTACGTTAAGAACCTCACGGCTAGGAGATTTCTGGATGGCAGTCCGAGAGCTGTAGATGCTATCATCAACAGTGTATCCGAATGGTGGAAGCAGTGGAATTTGGAGCTTCAAAGGTTGACACAGATGAAGACGCCCAGATATCCACCTCACTTTCATTGACGCCGTCACGTATCATCGTATCAAGGGAAATGGAAATATTTGTGTATCATTTGTCTTTGGTAAAACCAGATGCGCACCAAAAAAGCTCATGTCTATACCTCGGCTTGAGTAGTCAGCTGCTGTACTTGGAGTTAGACCTCGCAACTCCATTGTCGACTGCCATAAATTGTCATTCTCCAATCATGTGTTTTGGAGCTATTCCGACCATGACTCCAAAGAAGAACTTAGGTCGAAAAATGTACTGCAGGCAGTTACAACAATTAGCGAAGCCTTTGAAGTTCATACTTTCCGTCGATAACCTCAACAATGCCGAACGACTGATATGCCAGCAAATTCAAAGGACTGCATTTGCTGATGAAATCAAAAATCTACGACAGAAGTTGCCGATTAGCAGAAAAAGCCAAATTATAGGTTTGATGCCATATATAGATTAATATGGGCTTCTAGGTGTCAGTGGTTACATAGATGCCGCCATGACTATACCATTTGGTGCCAGACGTCCCATAATTCTGCCGAAGAACCGTGGTGTTGCTAACCTAAAAGTGGACAGCTATCATTGACGTCTTCGACATCAGAATGATGACACGGTTGTCAACGAGGTAAGGTAGAAGTTTCGGGTTCATGTGTCAGTAATGTCGATTACGCAGCGCCAGACCCCAGCCGCCGCTTAAAGACCGTTATTTTCTGGATATAGTAATGATAGTAATAATGGTTTGGCAAGTAACTTTCCTTTGAGAGTTCCTGCTTTTTCCGCAATTTATAACGCGGTTTGTTATTATCGGGCCAAATCTAATGGCTTAGTTCTTTGAAGATGCGGCAGTAAATTTATTTCGTCAAGAATTTGGAGGACCGTTGTGTTAACGTGTCCCAATAAATGTTTTTTATGTTTGCATGCAAAATTTTTCGTTTCATCTTTAACCGCGGGAATACCGAGATCTCTGCATAGATCTTCATTCCTTATATACCACGGCGCATTGGCGAATAATCTTAACATTTTTTTTTCAAAAGTTTGCAAAATATTTAGATTCGTTTCACTGGTACAACCCCATAGTTATATACCATATGTCCAGACCGGCTTTAGCACTTGCTTGTATAATAGCAGCTTGTTATCAAGGTTAAGCTTTGAATATTTTCCGAGTAACCAGTACAGTTCTCTGTATTTATTTTTAAGTTCATCGCATTTCTTTTTTACATGCGACTTCTATTTTAATTTTACTTCGAGTGTCATTCCGAGATATTTCGCTTCATTTGCAAAAGGGACTCGAACCGTATTGAGAAACACTGGAAAATTGTTTTCCGTTTATACGAAAAATGTACATGAATTGATTTGCTCTCGTGAAGTGCAATCCGCTAGGACTTTGTCCATTTATTAACCTCGTTGAGAGCGTTTTGTAATTTCACATATACTGCTAGTATAGCTGTATCGTCAGCAAACGTGGCAACTATTGTATCGTTTGTTTGTGTAATATCACGTGTACATAGGAGGTTCAAGAGTGGTTCAGGACTACGGGTGTTTGAGAGGCAGTGTCTGAGGAGCTGCCTTGGACTTCAGAGAACACCTGTATCTGACTACACAAAGTACTGTTCCAACCAGGTCCTATACAACGGGGCCAACATAAACAGAACAGACAATTTTCTGGTCAAACTCATTCGGTTTCACGCTGCAAGAGCAATGGCTTCGAACAATAGTCTCATCATTGGGGCCATCTACCCCAATGATGAATATTTTGAAAGTACGCTTTTAAGCGCCTTTATTCCACCCGAAGCTTTCCTATATTTGGATATTCGATGCTATGGAAAGGCGGCTCCTATACGACCGAGACGTCGTCTCCCAGGGCGGAGGAGAGCGCCTGCGGTTCAGCAGGAGTGTGTCCGATTGGGACCGACGGAGTAGGTTGCATTTAAAAGTCTAGGTTAGGTACAACAGTCAGTGTGGCAAAAAATACAAAAAAAAATTGCTGTGGCTATTCTAATTTTAAGTTATTTTTAAGTAGTCTTAATAAGTTTTTAATTAGTTTTAAATAGTTTATAAGTAGTTTTATTTAGGATGTAGGTTTCAATAAAATAAAAAAACAAACTCTTCTTGGTAAAAAAAAGTAAAGATATGTACATTATTTTAAATTATATATAAGATAATAGGCCGAAGGGCAGTAGATTTAAGTTGTTAGCGTTTTATTTAGGGCGCCCGCATAGGGCAAGTAAGTTAGTTAAGTAGTTGATAAGTAGGCTAGTTTTTTCATGAATTTTTGAATAGCATGTAAGTTAGATTTAAGATTTAAAAAAAAAGTAGTCCCAGCACGCTTCCTTGGTGTACTCCTGCGAGTATTTCTTTGAAATCCGAATATTCGTTTCCAGGTTTCACAAAATTTATATAATTTTTCAAGCAGAACTTGTCTTAGTTCGCATTGAAGGCTTTTATGCCAATCTTTGTTAAAAGCTTGCTACACGTCAAGAAATACGGCTAAGCAATTTTTTTTTCTTCGAAAGCTTTCTCACTTACATCAGTAATTCGATGAACTTGGTCCCCATTCGAATGTTTACTTCTAAACCTAAATTGATGGTCAGGTAAAAGGCCTTTCTGATCAATAATGGGGTGTAAGCGACTGAGTAATATCCTTTCAAAAACTTTTGAAATTATTGGAAGAAGCGGAATAGGTTTGTAAGATTTTATTTCATTCGGTAATTTCTTAGTTTGAGAACCATAATCACTTCTACGACTTTCCAAAGTCTTGGTATGAATTCTAATCTGATTGCTGCATTTACAACGTGGAGGAGTTTAGTTAATGCTTTTATGGCCAACATTTTAAGAAGTTCTTTATGCTTTTATTTCTGTATTTCCCGTTTAAGCTCGGCAATACTTGCATATGTAACTAGATAAATATCGGTTTTAGCCTCGAATAAATTAATGTCTTCTGGACCATCAAATGGTGTATATGTTTCCTCAAGATGTCCGGCAAAAACGTCTGCTTTTTCCTTATCGCTTTTTACCCAAACGTCTTGAGTTACCCTAATTGGTGGCACAGCATTTTTTGGCCGTTTTATGACTTTAGTTGCTTTCCAAAGTGAATAATTAGATTCTTTTCCAGTGATTAGGCTTTGCAGATAAGTTTCTACTGCAGGGTTTTTAAACTTTTTAATCGAATTTGATAGTATGTTACTCAACCGATTGAGATGTGTTTTATCTTGCGGGGCACGAGTTTGGTGCATCTTTTTCGAGCTTTTCTTTGATGTCCAACAATTTTTTTTATCCCGTGGGTACTTGATATTACTATAGCTCTCTATTGTGTGTTATTGAGGAGTATTACTCCATGCTGCTCTTAAAAGAATATCGATAAAGAAGTCAACCGCGACTTCGAGTGCTTACTTCTAAGCGTTACACCCAGTCTAGTATTATGTTCAATATCGTTTTTGAAGCCTTCCTAGTTGGCTTTTCCGTTTGTTAGTCTGGTGGGTTTTCATTTCTAATAATTGGCTCGCTTGTTTTTAGAATGACCGGAGAATGATCAGAGCAAAGATCAAAGCATTGCTCAACTTTGATTCGATTGGAGGGGATACCTTTTACGATGAAAAAATCGATCAAATGATCAAATCCGGTATTTTTGTAACATCAGTTACAACACACACTGGTGGTTTCCCCGTAGAATAAAATTTGGTATTGTACTTTCTACCAGAAAAGTATCCTGCCTTTCTGTGATATACATCTAGATCCCAGAATGTATGCTTTGCATTAAAGTCCCCACAGATGACAAAACGCTGTCCAAGGGAATTCAGCAAGTTTTCAAAGTAAATTTTCTCAATCTTGCATCGCCGTTGGCATTAAACAGAAGATATCTTCAGAAGGATTGTCTGTTACTGACTTGAATAGAGCAAACTTGCATTGTTTCGACTTCTAATTTAAAATCAATCGAATGTACGACACACTCTTTTATATATAGTGATGCTCCACCTCTAGCCTTGTTTGATGGATGTAGAGCATGATAATCAAAATAATCTTTAAGTGAGAATTACCTTTCGCGTGAGTTTCAGATTAAAATAAATTACCAACGATTAAATTCTCGCACTATTATCGTTTTCCAAAATTGACTACAGGTAATGCACTCAGTTAACACTATTCAAATCACGTTCAGGTCACATTTAAAAACTGACTCTCTGGTTGTCGCTTCATCTCTATTTATACCATTCCACATACAGATGGCATATTATCGGAGGTTCCCGCAGTTACTAGATGGTTCGAGAAGTAGTTTTGACAGATACCCTTATTCCAGTCATTCATTCCAGTGGGCATTCATTCATTCCAATCTCCACTAAATGAATCTGTTCGATTTTCACACATCAGGGTAGGTTCGTACACTAAACTCCGAAATTATAACATTGCCCCTTCTCCTAAACTTGTTCGTCCCGAACATCGTACATCTTTGACCATGGACCGTGGAACGAAAAAATCTGATACAAAGGACTTTCCGTTGGAGGACTCACATTTTCTTCTCAAGACACCATCCTGGACATGAAGAAAACCCATTGTGCCCAGTATGCCTTCAGAGTTGGACTAAGATCCAAAATTTATTGCCAATCTGGTTTGTCCATGTGTTCCCTCCAGGTAAGAATCGGTTCAATGTCGGGGTATTCCATCTGCGCTTCTCTGATCTTTTCAGCCTTTCAACCGTTGTAGGGATCGGCTCTTATTCGCCGGGTGGTGATGAGCTCCTTCTCCTCTTGGCGGGTGCAGTGCTGCATTTTTAAATTAAAGCAACCACTTTAGAGCAGCATGCACTGTACGAAGAAAGAACTTCCTGCCATAGAGGTAATTATGCAAATGCCTCGTCGCCAGAATTAACGCTAAGAGTTCCCCCCTGGTCACACAATAGTTTCTTTCAGGTCTGGACAGAGCCATGCTAAAGTAGGCCACCACTCTTTCCGGTCCCTCGTGTTCTTGCGATAAAACTGCTCCAACTTCAAAATTACTTGCGTCGGCGTCGACAATGAAGGTCTTTTTACCGTTGGGGTATGCTAGTATCGGCGCCTGACATAGCTGGTGTTTAAGTCTTTGAAAAGCATTATTACACCCACTTGACCATTTAAATTGCTTTCATTTCTCCGCGAGTTGATGTAAGCTCTTAGCATTGCCAGCAAAGTCCCTTACAAACCGCCAGTAGTAAGTCGCAAGTCCTAGGAAGCTACTTAGTTGATGTTTGTCCTTGGGCACCAATTTTTCACAGCTTCAATCTTTTCGGGATCGGTACTTACTCCACTGTTCGAGATGATGTGTCCCATGAATCGAAATTCGGCACTGCGAAATCTTAGGAATGCCTCCCGCAAGCTATTTTGGTGTTCTTCAAATGAACGACACTTACATCATCTAGGTACATCAGACAGGTTGTCCACGTCAATGCTCGCAAACGCATTCCATCAGTCGCTCAAAAGTTGCAGGATCGTTGCACAAACCAAACGGCATCACCTTGAACTGCGACAAGCCATTTCATTTGGTGAAGGCCGTCTTCTTCTTGGTGACATCGTTGAGCCGCCGATAGTCGACGCAGAACCGGGTGCTGCCATCTTTCTTCTTAACCGGTACCACTGGTGGTACCCACGGACTATTGGAGTTTTCTATCAATCCGTCCCTTTCCATCTTCACAACCATTTCTGCAACTTTAGCCTGCTTGGCTAATTGCAACCGCCTTGCAGGCATACGAATTGGTCTAGCATTTCCAGCGTCGATTTGGTGTTGCACCAACTCTTCAACATCTGCCTGCAGTTGTTGAAGAGTTTCGCCTCTCTTCTGAACTCTGTTGCACTCTATTTACTTCTAGCATGTGGTCATCACCAAACCGCATCTCGATTGCTTTCACGATAGTGTTGTAGTTGCGTTGATTGCCGGACCACGCCAATCCAGTGTAAGTGCGATGGCTTTTTCCTCGTCGTCCCAGCAGTTGGTGATAGGAGCAGCTTCGAACTGTTTCTTATAAATTGAGCATTGCGTCTGACCGTCGGAAGTTAGAGGCTTCATTTCCATCATTCGTGGACAATCTCCAGAAAATAACCGAACCTTTTGTTTCTAACAATTTTAAGCTCCTTAGCTAGATCTTCAACTTTCTGCTCAGATGCTTCGACTACTTTCTCAATCTTCTTTTCAAAACTATCATGTACTTTTTCGACTTTCTGTTCGATTGCCTACATATAATTTTCTACCTTCCAAACTTTCTCTTCTACCGCCATAAATGTAGTCTTGACTTTTTTAAATCGATTATCAATCACCGTGAATTTTGACTCGAGGACATTCTCAAACTTCTTACCCTGTTCCACGAATTGGTTCTCGAGCTGCTGGCGCTGTTCTGCTCGTAGCCCTTCGAGCTGTTGGCATTGATCCTCACGTTGTTGTTCGAGCTGAAGTTCCAATTTATTTTTTTGGCTTTCGGACTGATGGCGCTGATCCTCGCGTATTTGTTCCAATTTGTTGTTTTGTTCTTCTAGAGATTTAATTTGTTCTTTTAGAGATTGCCTTTGTTGTTCTAGAGAATTCTTTTGTTCTCCGAATTTAGCCTCCAGAAACTTTACCATTGATAACATGACGAAGGCTGCACTTACAGCTTTCAGCTCCGCAACGGTGAGCTGATCTAATGATTGGCGAACCATTATTGTTTACTCATACCTTTCAAAATCACCCACTTAATAGTATACCAAATTATTGAAAAGGTTTTATCCCACTTCTGACACCAACGTAGAATGAAGCCGGGCATCGAATGATAAAACACTTTTCGGTTATATGTGTAAAAAAATAATTCATTTATACAAACTCTTATTTCTAGAATTATATTATTTACAAAACGGTTTCTCGTTTAACAATTCAGTCACACTTATTTGAAATCAAATGCCAACGATTAAATTCGCGCACTATTATCACTTTCCAAAATTCACTTAGGTAATTCACTTAGTCAACACTATTCAAATCACGTTCAGGTCACAATTTAAACATTCCACAAACAGATTGCATGTTCTCGGAGGTTCCAGCAGTTACTAAATGGTTCGAGAAATGGTTTTGACAGATATCCTTATTCCAGTCATGCATTCCAGTGGGAATTAATTCATTCCAATCTCCCATAAATGGATCTGTTCGATTTTCACACATCAGTGTAGGTTCGTACACTACAATCCGAAATTATAACACTATGTTTGTTTTAGATAGATAGATATTTATTTCGTATATAAATTTACAATAGGTTAGTTACCACACATTTTACAATACAGAGATATGATAATATGTATCTTTCTTCTGAAACATGATTTTAAACATAATTGAGCAATTAACATCGAGGAAAATATAATAATACTGAAGGAAAATACGAAAAAAACCTTCAATTTGAATATATATAATAATATAAATAATAATAAATATAATTAATAATAATATAGCGATACTATTGACTAGATAAATAAATAAAAAAAAAAAAATAAATAAATAAATAAATAACTTAATAATAATAATAAGGTACGTAGTGATATTTATTGATATATGGAAATATGTAGATAAATAAATAAACATATAAATAATTTAACAGTTAAACGAATAAATAGATTAACAACAATTGAACGAATAAATAAATTAATAACAATTAAACAAGTAAATAAATTAATAACAATTCAAACGAATAAATAAGTTAATAACATAAAGTATAATTTAATAAATAATAAGGTAAATAAATAAATAATCATAATTGCTCTAGGAGGGAGAGTTTATTAAATGGTTCTTGACTATTTATCTAAATTAATTCATAATTAAGTTTTGTATAAGAGGGTTATCAGAAAAATTACAGCGGTCCAAAAAACGAAGATTTAACTTCTGGATTCTGTCAACGACCAATTCAACATTCGCTCTATTATGAAGATTCGAAGTTGAGTGATGCCACGGTAAGTTGAGCATCATTTTTAATAATTTGTTTTGGGATATTTGTAATTTTTTAATATGGCACATTGCAATATTTCCCCATACTTGGCAACCATAGAGAAGAATAGCCTGGAAGATCACTTTATGGATAATTATTTTGTTTTCATTCGAGAGCATTGACTTCCGATTTATAAAAGGGTACAGTATTTTGATAGCAATGGCAATTTTCTTTAACGTGTTGGCAACATGAGTGCTAAAAGTTAATTTGGTGTCTAAATATATTCCTAAATATTTGACAGACGCTTCCCAATTTATGTTCATGCCATTTATCTGCAATTGTCTATTGGGAAGATAACAAGCTTTTCTTTTTCGGGAGAAAAAGATGGCTTGTATTTTTTCCTCATTTAATTTAATTTTCCATTTGATGAAATAGTTTTCTAATATTTTCATCGCATTGATTAAGTTACTCTCAATGTCAAGAGCAAAAACATCTGATGAAAAAATTGCTGTGTCGTCAGCAAAAATAGCTGCTTCACAATTAGGTAAAGCAGGAAAATCGGACGTATAAAGGTTATACAGAATAGGCCCAAGGACTGACCCTTGAGGGACACCGGAATCAAATAATACTAAGTTTGAGACACCACTATTAACGTGCACTTTAAAACAACGACCAGACAGGAAACTGTGGACAATTTTACAAATATAAATAGGAAAGTTGAAATTAATCATTTTATAGATAAGTCCGTCATGCCAAACGGTATCAAAAGCCTTTTCGATGTCTAGTAAGATCATTCCAGTGGATTTGCCCATCGAACGATGCATTTTTATATGGTTATATATCCTAAGCACTTGATGCGACGTACTGTGAAAACGTCTAAAACCAAACTGCTCCTTAGGGTAAAGATTGTTGTCCGAAATAAACTTTAATAATTTCTCTTTCAGAATTTTTTCATAAATTTTGCTAAGGCTGCTTAGCAAACTAATTGGTCTATAACTTTCAACTTTCTCAGGAGGCTTACCAGCTTTTATTATTGGTATTACCTTAGCAATTTTCCATTTATTAGGAAAGTAATGCATTTTAATACATGAATTCATAATGAATGTTATAAATTTAACTCCTGATTTTGGCAGTTGCTTGATATATATATTTTGTATAAGGTCGATACCTCCAGCTTTTCGAATTTTTAGATCCTTTATTATAAATTCTATATCGTCGATAGTTATATATACATCTGAATAGGGCGTACTGTTGTTGTTTAGTAACAAATTTTGAACGGCACTATTAACTAAAACATTTGTATTTACATCTCCTAAGTTAGATGAAATAGCATGATTTTTAGTGAAGTTGGATGCAAGTGCATTTGCTTTGTCTTGGTCTGAGCAAAAGATATTGGTGGAATCCTTCAGAAATGGCAGTTGCCTATTTTTGTTTTTTACTACCTTCATTATGTTCCAAAATGGTTTCGAGTTTTTATCGAGAGAACTTAGTTTCTTATTCCAATCTTTGTTTCTGTGCTCGTTTATAAGTTTTGATATGAGATGGTTTAGAAGAGAAACTTGATATTTAAAAAAAAACTGACGATATCTCTGCCAATATCTTCGATAAGCATTTCTTTTTTTTATAAGTTCTAACACGTGTGAAGGCAGCTTAGCACCAAAAACATTTTTGTGAACTTTTGGAACACTTTTCTCAACAGCACCTAAAATTTGTTCTGAAAAAGTGTTTACAATTGAATCGACATCTTCTTTACATGTAATATTTTCTAAATTGTTTGGAATGTTTCGAAGCTTAGAATTTATTTCAGACCGAAAAAGATTCCAATTAGAATTTTTTAAATCATGTACATATTCTACTTTTCTAAGCCCTGACTTAAAAAGTTGGCAAAAAACTGGGTTATGATCTGAGCTCAATTCATTGAAGGTAATTGGCTGGGTACAAAAACTAGGTACATTTGTTATGAACAGGTCAAGAACAGAAGGACAATTGCGAGAACTGGAATAATATGTCGGACTAGATGGGTACAAAACAGAAATAGGTAAGGTAATAGACAAACTAGACATAATGTTACCCCACGCATTAGCTCTTATGCAACCCCAATCTCTATGTTTACAATTAAAATCACCGCCAATTATAAAATCCCCATTTAGTGTAAATAATTTACGGAGATCATTTTTAAGACCCATTCTTTTGTCCGTGGTTATTTTGCCACCAGGAAAATACACACAATAAATCTTTAATTCTCTTTGATGACTTAATTTTAAATTTATTCCCAGATTTTCAATGTAGCGAGTATTCACTACAGGTAAGAGCGAATGTTGAATTGATCTTCTTATAAGAATCGCGACACCACCACCGACTCTACCGATTCGATCACAACGATAGCATTTAAATTCGGGTGTGGATAGACGAACATCTTTCTTAAGCCACGATTCTGTTATTAACGCAATGTCTACTTTACGGGTATTTAAAAAATGCATAAACTCTGTAATTTTGTTTCGTATACCTCTTGCATTCCAGGTTATAATATTTATATGTGTATCTACAATCATATTATTTAACATCATTATACAAAAACTTAGTTGCTAAATGTGTGATAACATTAAATTGTTCAATTTTAGTCTTACAGACAGATAATTTCATTATCATTTCCATTGCTAACGAATTGAGCTCATCAGCTGTAAACAGTGTGCTGATATTGGTGTTGATTTGAATGTTGCTTGATGAATTGCTGGAAATGTTGCCAGTGGTTAATGGAGTGTTATTGGAAACACCGCTGTTGACGTTTGATGTATGTGCAAATTCATCCCATGTACTTTGTAACCGAGAATTTATACGATTTGTGTTATGCATTGTCTGAGCATTCGGTAGCACTTGATTAGAGCGGGGCAGCGGCAGTGAAGGGAAATCTTGCAGAGAGTTGATTGAAACCTGTTTCTGCACAGTGCCAGTGGTAGGTAAAAGAGAGCCCTGTCTGAAAGAAGCTTTCGGATGAGTTTGTTGTTTTTGTTTAGCGGATTTTTCCTTGAGCTCCAAGTACATTGATCTCCAAAGTTTAATTGGAGGAATGTAAACCTTCGCGGTAGAAAGTGTTGGCGAAACAAATTCGTCCATATCATCACAGTCACTATCCGGATGGCATTGTAATGGACTCCAGTAATTAGTACTGGAGTCCTTTTTGTTCACACTGGGGTTTTTCATTACGGGACGAAACTTTTTATCCGAGGACAAACGATTGCCCTCGGTATCCGGCGATCTAACGCGTTTATGAATTTTGAATTTTTTTTGGGAAGTCAGACTTGGATGACATGCGCAGGCAAAAGCTCCGGGTTGACTGATGCATTCCAGTGGGAATTAATTCATTCCAATCTCCAATAAATGGATCTGTTCGATTTTCACACATCAGTGTAGGTTCGTACACTACAATCCGAAATTATAACACTATGTTTGTTTTTTTCGAATAAATTCGAGCAACTTGGAATGACTGCTGTCAAAACCGATTTATTTTTACGACGTTCCGGAATCATATCTGGTAGAGTATATTCTGTAGCCCAAATATTCTCACCATCTTCGAGAAATTGTGGACCTTTGAACCATACTAATGATTTTAAATGGGCTTCTAGGCTTGCTCCTCTGGACACGACACCCACTGGGTTGAGCTCGCTTTGATGTATTGCAATTGATAAAACTCTGAAGCGGATTGTATTTTCGCTATCTATTAGCAACATAAGTTTCCCATGTATAAGAAAGTGATTTAAGCCAGGCTAGTACGGTAGTTGAGTCGATGTAAAAACATACCTTATCATTTTTTTTGGTAGTATTGGTAGGATAATAATGGATAATCCTTTCCACTAACTACGAGCAATACTCACAGTTTTCAGTGGTACAACTCTTGATTTAGCAGAAAGAATTTGAATTTGATTTGAATTAAGATCAGGAATATATAATTGATGGCGTTTTCCATTGCTAAACCTGGATTTTGATCTGAAATTTGTTATTTTTTGTTACCAATGGAACACGATTCCAGATTAATTTTTTTATTTGTTGTAATTTCGTGTCTGTGAAGTTAGTCTCGGTATAGCTGTCAAGTTTCCAGTTGTTTGCTTCTGATTTAATTTGTATTTCACATCGAACAGCTAAAGTTTTAATAATTAATAATAGTTTTTCACATCCTAGATAATATAAAATCAAAATCAAACTGACAGCAATCTTTTGTACTAGTGTAACTTCAAAGAGGGGATAAGTCTGCCAAAAAATACAGATTTGCAAAATTGATCTGAGATAAAAAAAATGTCAATTTTTTGCACAATGGATAGATAAAGATTGATTTTTTTTTAACCAATGTGAAACGCCATTAGGTGTTTCTGATTCCATTTTTGTCCATCGAATGCTAAAATTCTAATTTCTCCTGAGCCAACTGCAAGGACACATTTCCGGTCATAAATGCGTACATGGATTTGGCTGTTTGAAACTGTGGGAAATTTGTGAACGCTGATTTGACATGTGATCTGTGGCACTAGAATCTATGGACCATGCATTCTTAACTGCTGGTATTTCCCGTGCAGAAGACAAAGCTTCGCAAATGAAGGCGTCCCTTTTATCAAACGATTGTTTGGAAAAAGCAGATTTTCGCTTTCTACAGTCAAGAACACAATGGCCTGAATTATAGGTTTCACCCGATCTTATCTCCTCTATATATGCCGTGAAATCAAATTTGTAAGATTTCGTTCCTCGGTATGCGTAGATTGCCATGCGCAGAAGAAATGTGTAAAGGACGGTGACAGTGTCATCATGAGTTTTGTTGCAACCATCTGTTCTCTCCCCGAGAGTTTGTAGACTAACTATATACGAGATCCTTCAAACGTACTACATGCGGTGATATTCCGTCGCAGGGATTTTTGACGTTGATATATATTTGTTGCAAAAGCATGTGTATAGCTACTTGTTTTTTTTTCAAATTAATTTTTCATTTATTTAAAATATTAACTTAATACTATACAAAAATGCTTAAATCTAACTAATCAATAATATGTTTACTTAATCTAACTTATCGGCTCTTAGTGGGCGCTCTAAGCTAATATCTAACAGTTTTATTTTGCTTTTCGGCTTAGATTTATATTGTTTTATTTCTGTATGTGTATATTTTGTTTTAATTTTCAAAGAAAAATTACGAAAAAACTTTGAGTAGAGACATTTCTGTTTGTTTTATATAAAACCTTAAATTATACTACTTAACTTCTTAAAACTAACTTAAACTACTTAAACCTAACTTAAATGTAATCGGGGTGGCGGGTACTCGTTGCATATGCTCCGAGTGGTCGCCATCCAGATTGAGTCTTTGGGTGCCCGGCCATCCTGTGTCAGACCATATTGTCCGCCAATATGGTGCACAAGACCCGCCCAGACTTTGTACTTAAATTCTATATTCTTAAGTATCAAGGAGTTGGACTAAAAGTCCGCAAAGTCCTGAGGAAGTGCAGAATTACTTTCCTCATGCAGCCACCAATATCCGGGGTGCTGCTTTTCAGCATCGGTCATATTGCGATCTGATACCGCAGTGCTACAGCGGAGGAGCTCCGGAGCATTGTCGACGTACCCGTCGCGGAATAGCTGGTTGTTCCGCGAGTAACATACCCAAAGCCAACGGTCGTTCCCCCAAAACCAAACAGAGCAACAATACCAGACGCTAACTCGACTACGCAGCGTCATCAGAAAATCAATATAAGAGAAAGCCAATGCGGAAGCCGGCGACCACTGATACGTATTCCATTATAGACAACCATTACTGACGCAGTGGATGGCGGGTTGTCTCTAATTAACATTTATATAATTTGTGTAGTTAATATAAAATACGTAAGGTCCACAGTGACCACGCCAATAAAGTGGGAAAAAATAAAAGATAAATTGTTTTTTTTTTATCTCGCTCGGCGCGGTATACTTTACTGGTGCAGTCGGTATTCCTCTATTCAAAGAAGTAAGAGGAAAGTAATTTAAACCAAAATAGATGATTTATTGTGGAAGAAATACATAACGGTTAGAATAAAGTGACAATTAAGTGAAAGTGATTACTTGGTAGAACTAATAATCGAAAACTCCCACAAAGTGAAAATCAATCGAAAATAAAGCAGTAACATTGAAGTAAAATTTAACATTGTGCGTAGAAACAAGCTACAAATAAAATAATTAAAATGGCTCAACAACCAACAATCGATCAGTGCTTAATAACACTCACTGAAATATTACATAGACAAAATATATCTCACAACTGGAGGACAACAATCGAAAGGCAAATTAAATATGTAGTTCAGTGGAGAGCAAGGCAATCTGCCTTCCTTTATAGCAACAGTGGAACAAATATTGGCCGAATATCAAGGAGATCATGCTCAACAAGTCTTCAACATAACATACAACGAGAAGATTACAGGAGCAGCAAAAAAAACTAGGAAAAAACTGGCAGCAGAAGCACCAACTACCTGGGAAGAATGTCAACAAAAACTCAAGATACACTACAGACCAACAAAAGACCTAAACACCATCGCCAAGGATATAAATAATATTAAGGTATTTACAATTAACCAATTATTAACTAAGATTCAAGAAACAGTTTGCAGAGAGTGTGCAGCTTTTAGTGAGAATGGGCTAGATATAGCCGCATGCCTCAATAGTTCATTAATACTAAAGATAAAAGAAATCACAGCTGGAGCATTAGCAGCAGAGGTTTGTAACAAATATTGCTTATCAGATATTAGAACAACATGATGTATAGGTCAAGATAAATATAATTTACTTATAGAAAAGACACACAGAAATTACACTACACATACATCTTATCAATCAAAACTGTAGGAACACTTACAATAACCAGAATCGTATGAGACAAGGTAGAAACAATGAATCAGGGAAGATTAGAAATAATGTATCAGGACAGAATAGACAACATTTTAACCAAGTCTATAATCAACCAAATCCCCAGAATAGACAAAATTTTAACCAAGTCTATAATCAACCAAATCCCCCGAATAGGCAAAATAATAACTTTAGAAACTCTGGACAGTATAGATCAAGTCAAAGTAGAGCACAACCAATGGACGTAGACGCCCTGGGTGAAGAAAACGAGGTAAATCAAATAGAAAACCACGAGTTTTTTTTATAAACTAGCCTCGGACAACGGTAAAATATGTATAAAACTAACTTTAGAACATACAGACTATATAGCGATGATCGATACAGGATCCGCTATAAGTCTCTTAAATTCAAATCGAGTATCTTCAAATCTTTACGAAATAATTGAAGGAACCTCGATACAAATTAATACCATTCAAGGGGTTTTCGAAAATAAGACCGAACAAGTTAAAACAAAATGCCCAAGTCAATTTAGTCAGCCTTTCAACGCAAGAATGAAATGGACCAAAGTTGCAATAAATAAACCATATGATTTTCTTATCGGAATGGATTGGATCGGGAAAAATACTAAAAATATAGATATAAAAAATGAAGATATTGTTTTAACGAATGATAGGCATCTTCCGTTCTTAACCAAATCACTTAACGAAGTAAATGTGTTAGATGTAAGCGATGTATGCAACATTCAAACAGATCACCTCAACGAATTAGAAAACCAAGCTATTAGAAAGCTTTTAAGCAAAAATAAAAAATTAATATTTAAAGAAGGGGATCAGTTAAGAAACACTAGTGCAGTGGTGCATGAAATAAAAACCACAACAGACCAACAAATTAATTCGAAATTATATAGATATCCCCCTAAGCACGAAGCAGAAATAAGAAAGCAAATGGAAGAGATGGAAATGCAAAGGATTATCAGAAAAAGCAATAGTCGTTACAGCTCACCAATAATAGTTATCCCAAAGAAAAGATAACTCAGGAGAACAAGAATATAGAATTGTAGTAGACTACAGAAAATTAAATCAAGTGACTATTGACGACAAATACCCACTTCCGAATATTGACAGCATTTTGGACAAATTAGGCAAATCTCAGTACTTTAGTACTCTGGATTTAGCAAAGGGATACCACCAAATCCTGATAGCAGCAAAGGATATAGAAAAAAACGGCTTTTGTAACACCTGCGGGCTAATATGAGTACGTAAGGATGCCGTTCGGACTTAAGAACGCACCTGCAACGTTCCAAAGACGGATGAACAATATATTACGTGAATATATTAACAAAATATGTGTGGTCTATTTAGACGACATATTAATATTTTCCACAACCCTTGAAGAATATATAGAATCCTAGAAAAGGTGTTTAGAAAAATACAAGAGCACAATCTAAAAATACAAGCAGATAAAAGTAGTTTTATGAAAAGAAATACGGAGTTCTTAGGACACATACTAACCAACTTAAGTATAAAGCCCAATCCAAATAAAATTAAAGATATAGAAAACTTAAGTCTACCAAAAACCGAAATACAGCTTAAAGGATTTTTAGGTATGACAGGATACTATCGGAAATTCATAAAAGATTACTCTAAGATAGCATACCCCATGATTAGATATCTAAAAAAAGATGAAAAAATTAATGTACATGACCCACAATACATATCAGCCTTTGAAAATCTCAAAGCATTAATAACAGCACATCCAATATTGAAGTACCCAGATTATGATAAAAAATTCGAACTAACAACAGACGCAAGCAATCATGCCATCGGTGCCGTATTATCACAAAGCGGACACCCAGTTTGTTTTGTATCTAGAACCTTAAATAATCACGAAAAAAATTATAGTGTCACTGACAAATAATTTTTAGCCATTGTTTATGCAGTTAATTATTTCCATCCATATCTTTATGGAAACAAATTTAAAATTATTACAGATCACGTACCAATTAAATACCTAAACAATAAATATAAAGGTAAAGAATTTTCGCAGAGAAATCAAAGATGGATTCTTAAGCTCTAAGAATACAACTTTGAAATAGAATATTTGAAAGGAAAAGAAAACAAAGTTGCACATTTTCTTAGTAGAATGGAAAATACACCCAAGATTAAAGAAGATAATGATATAGAATCAAACATGGCACTAACAGAAACCATACATTCAGCAGAAGAACAACAATTAGACCACATATGTATTAGAGAAAAAAATGTTAATAAATACAAATCACAGCTGGCATTAACATATAACGTTAACAAAGAAATAGATGTGTTACATGGACGTAGAATTATATTTTTAAACCCAAGGGAAGGAATAGATAAAATAAAAGACGTACTTATTAGGTTTATGAAAAAAGGAATAACGGGAATATATTCAGAAGTAGAAGATCATGATTATAGCAAAGTTCAACAAGTCATAATTCAATTATTCTCACAAGAAGAACACATGAAATTCATAAGATGTTCACAGAGAGTGGCCGAAATCAAAACCGAGGAGGAGGCACATCGACAAATTTCAATGTACCATACTAAAGAATCAATGCATAGTGGAATAAATGAAACATACTACCTACACACTTAAAAACAAAATATATATCCCAAAACTTCATGAACAGATACAATTAGTTATTAACAATTGCAAAAAGTGTCAGGAATTAAATACGACAGAAACCCAATCAAAACAAAATTTCATATAACTGAAACCCCAACAAACAAAAATCAAATCATACATTTAGACATATTTCATATTAGAAAAAAATCATTTGTAACCATCATAGATGAACTAATTAAATTCGCAGTAGGTTATACAATTACGGACAGAAATTGGAGAAGCAAAAAGGCAATATTAATAGAACATTTTTCCAAGTTTGGAAAACCAGAAAAATTAATAACAGATAATGAATTTAAATCAGAACACATTGTACAATTTCTATACACGAACGAAGTCGAAGTACATTGGACGAAACCCAACAGCCATACAGGTAATTCAGATGTGGAACGATTGCATTCTACAATTTTAGAAAAAATAACAGGTATCGAAGGACAGAAACTGTCAACTGAAATGAAATTACAGCTAGTCCTAATAATAACCGTTACCATTCAGGCCTTCAACCATTAGAACTACCCCTAGAAAAGCTAAAGAAGAAATAGACAAAGAAGTCTTATACAATAGAGTCCAAGAGACAAAAGAAAACAAAATTAACAAACAAAACAAAAAGCGTGAGGATTACACAGAAAATAGACAAGAAGGAGCAATCAAAAATTACAAACATCTTAGGCATAAGGAAGAAACTAGATATAAAATTTAAAATCTCAATAGGGTACATCCAATTAACACTAAAAGACCTTTTAAATTTACAGGTAATACTCCTCATAACACTATTAGGAATTCCAACAGTACACACAACATTGCACACAACACCAATCAGTGAACAATCCGGTTACTTGAAAGTAAGAGTAAAAGAGGTACAAATAACTAATCAAACAGACACTATATTACACTAAATTAATCCAGAAGAAATACTTAACACTATTCTATTTATACAAACTAGTATAAAACACTTACAAATTGAAAACGAAGATTTAACTAATAACGAAATAGAAACTTTAATAGCAAAAATTAGATCCATAACTCCTAATACAAATAATAGACAAAGACGAGGATTAATATATCTAGTAGGAACTATTTGGAACTATGGACAATAATGATAGGCAAGATATTTTGACTCATTTAGATATTGCAAAAAAAAATGGGCACAATGCAATACAAACAATAAATGAACAGATTAAAATAAATAATCACTTTAACGAATCAATAGAAGCATTTAAAACAATTGTAGAAAATGATAGAAAAACTATATTAAATAATTTCAATAAAGCATAGAATACTATTACAGACATAATGAAACAACAAATGTACTTAGATCAAATAACAAACTTAAGATTTATAGACAATAAAATAAACCAAATACAAGGCAACATAGTATCTGCGAAACATAATATAATACACCCCAGTATTCTTACATTAAGAGAAATAAATGAATATAAAATTGACTTTTATAAACTTAAATTAATAAAAATGGGTGACTTAGAATATAAAAATAAACTTATTGTAATTGTCATAAAAATTCCAAAAAATTATATTACTGTAGAACAAACACTTATTATCCCATTACCAAATAGAGAATATCTTGAAATTGATAGCGAAAATGAATACGTTATAGAAATTAATAATCAAACTTATAAATACCGACCAGATGTAACACTTAAGGAACTAGAACTAAGTCAACATTGTGTAATAACAAGTAAATATAATAATAAAACGCAAATACAAATTATAGATGACGAAACTAATGTAATCAAAAACGCATATATAGAAGAAATTAAACAGAATTTTGACAGTAGAAAAATAATAATAAACCAAAATTATCTTATTAACTTTTTTAATTGGCAAATACAGTTGCTAAAAGAAACTTTTTATAACCAACAGAAGATTATCCAAGAAAATTTTTTTTATCCCGAGAATAGTAAGAATTCTTAATTTGTAAAGACAATTACTTTTGATGAGATGGTCTCGGGTAATTTTGAAAAACATAAAAGAAATAAAAGAACTGCAATTACATAAAACGATTTCATATAGTATAAACTTAAGCATCATAATTATAATAATAGGTATATCACTATTGTTAACATACTTTTGTCATAAATACTACAAAATATCCAGAAAGATAAACAATAGAATTCAGGAGAATTCTTATCTAAACCAAGGAGGAGTAACATACCCAAAGCCAACGGTCGTTCCCCCAAAACCAAACGGAGCAACAATACCAGACGCTAACTCAGCGAATTTCAGCAATCAACCATAGAATGCAAGCCAAGCGATTACTTCCCCAATCGATGACAACACTAAGAATATGGGTGAAGTCAACTACGCAGCGTCATCAGAAAATCAATATATAAAAAGCGGCATATACACACGTCAAAATCCCATCAAGCATGCGAGAGTGTATTTGTAAATTTGCTTTGACGCAGCATATACACACATCAAGCATGAGGCTTCAAGCATTCAGTTTTACCTTACATTTTATTGTGAAAACACGTGCGGTTTCTTGTGTTCAGTTTTTTAGAAAATATGAGTGACACGGATAATTGCTGCCTTGCTGTGGGATTGGCTCTAGCGTTGAAAAAGAGAAATAAAAAGTTTCGGAAAAAACGAACGTGGATGAAAGAATGGCTGAAAAACGAAAGCAGTTTACGCATGAAAATCTTCTTAATGAGCTGAAAATAAGTTCGCCGAATGATTTTAAAAATTTCGTCCGCATGAACGAGGAGACCTATAACCAACTTTTGGAAATGATCACACCCAAAATTATAAAAAAAGATACCCAAATGAGAGAAGCTATACCTGTCAGTCAACGTCTTTCAATCACTCTTCGTTTTCTGGCTACAGGTAATACGTTTGCGGACTTAAAATTCATCAGTGCTATTTCTGAACATTCTATTGGTCGTATTGTTATGGAAACTTGCGAAGCGATTGTCGAGGTTCTAGATAATCAACTTAAAGTAAGTAAAACAATTCTTTTCAATCCATATTTTGTATTTAAATTATAGGTATGTACTTCACAAAAAAAAAAAAAATTAAAAATTCAAAGTTAAATAACTACATAGGTATACACTTATTAGGTATTTAAATCAAAGGCACTTCATAAAAAAATTAAATTAAAAATTAAAAGTTAAATTACTACATAGGTATACACTTATCAGGTATTTAAATTAAAGGCACTTCATAAAAAAATTAAATTAAAAAATAAATTACTGCATAGGTATTCACGAAAATCAAAATATAAAAAAAAATTTATTTAAACGAAGAAAAATAGCGGGAAACTTCAGTGCCGCTATTTTGGATGGAAAACGCCTCTGTCTGATCTGATGAGGAATTCCATGCATCAATCGATAATGATGTACTTCGAATATGCGGAGATGACATTTGTGCGAAAGATGAATTTTCAGGTAATGGCCTTGAAAAGGGAGTGCTTGCTCTACTGTTCACATGTGAGGTCATTGCATTTCTGTCAAAATTTGGCAATATGATTGTGCTCGATATAGGAGTGCTTGCTCTACTGTCCACACTTAAGGTCATTGCATTCCTGTGCAATGTGCCCATTTGCCCTTCAAACAGTATCTCGTTAATAAATCTTTCTGCGAAGATTCTTTGGATTTCATCCATTTTTTTTAATTTCAACGCCCATGTCTGCGCAACTCCATGGAATTCATCCCTCGGTTCTTTAAGCCGCTTAGCTGCTAGAGCTATCAGTTCATCACTTGAATCTTGAGTCTTTTTTCGTTTTCTTGGTGTTTCAATTTCAACTTCCTAAAAAAGATTAAAATTATATTTTTCTTAGAAATTTGTCTTTGAACTACATAGATAATTTCAATTCAATTAAGTAATTTGAAATACGTATTTTTTATTTTAACAGATGCCTACAACAAAAGAAGAGTGGAAAAATATTGCGGACGAGTTTGCTTTTCGTTGGAATTTCCCGAACTGTCTGGGAGCAATAGACGGAAAACATATTGCTATCAGAAAGCCTCCCGACTCGGGCTCGTTTTATTTTAATTATAAAAAATTTTTTAGCATTGTGCTTATGGCAGTCGTTAACGCGAATTACGAGTTCATTATGGTAGATGTAGGCGTCAACGGCAGAATATCTGATGGAGGTGTTTTGGGACACACAAAATTTGGAAAAGCGTTTTCTGACAACGCCTTAAATTTGCCAGATCCTTGTCTGCTGCCCACAAGCAACAAAAAGCTACCATACGTTTTCGTTGGCGATGATGCATTTCAACTCTCTGACCATCTAATGAAACCGTATTCACAGACGGGGCTTACAAAACAACAACGGATTTTCAACTACCGATTGAGCCGCTCCCGTCGAATAGTAGAGAATGCTTTCGGCATTTTGGTTTCAAGATTCGGAGTACTTCAAAGAATAATCGCACTTGCACCAGAAAAAGTTCAAACTATTGTACTTGCGTGTTGTTATCTTCACAATTACTTGCGAGCAAAAGCTCCAAAGCAGTATTTTTCAACGGGCTCTGTAGATCAATAGCTGTTGTGTAACGGTACTATAGTTCAAGGAGCGTGGAGAAGTGAATGCAGCTTAACTGATTTGGAAAAAACTAGCAGTCGAAATTCTACGAGTGCCTCAAAAATTATAAGAGACGAATATTGCGACTACTTTAACAATGAAGGTCAGGTTTCTTGGCAAAACAAATTTGTAAATGGTTAAATATCTAATATTTATGAATTTGGAAAAAACATGCTTTGAATAAAATTAAAAAAAGAGCTCACCTGTGTTTCATTGTCGTCAAGTATGCTGCTTCTGGATGGGCAGGAACTCTCGTTATCACGCAAGAAATCCATTGCGTCGAAATAAAATAATGTCGGGTCATTTTCGTCGCCGATTCCCGATCCGCTTCTTTCAAGTTGCGAAATTCTCTTTAACTCCCTTCTGTAGTTTGTTCGTAGAGTATTTATTTTTTGTGTGACCTCTTTTTTGGTTGCCTCCGGGTGCTTTTCTTTATATTTTGTAAGGAGCGTTTCATACTGCACATTTTTTAAATTGCGGTTGCTGTACTCCTTTGATTTGATGTTCCATAACGCTGGGAGAGAACGATAAACCTCTAGAAAATCCAAAATAAAACTTTTTTCTTCCATATTTACACATATAAACCCGCACTGCTAAAAAAAATCCCGCGAAACTGACGTCTTTACGCTGGCGTCGCAAAAATCAGAATGAATGCTTGATCAAGCATTCAATCACGAATATACACTACGTCAAGCATTGACGCCTGATTGAAGAAAAATCAAAACGTTTTGATTTTGCTTCAAGCATGCACACAACGTATAGGTGTTTCGTTTTCACTCATACACTCTCGCATGCTTGATGAGATTTTGACCTGTGTATATGCCGCTTAAGGGAAAGCCAATGCGGAAGCCGGCGACCAGTGATACGTATTCCATTATAGACAACCATTTCTGACGCAGTGGACGGCGGGTTGTCTCTAATTAACATTTATATAATTTGTGTAGTTAATATAAAATACATAAGGTCCACAGTGACAACGCCAATAAAGTGGGAAATAATAAAAGATAAATTTTTTTTTTATCTCGCTCGGCGAGGTATACTTTACTCGCGCGTCACGGTAGCGGTGGTATAAAACCGAGGCGATATAAGTAAATGCATCTGGTGGAATAAAACCAGACATGAGCGTACTCTTCATGTATTTGTGATAGCCATCGCCCTTGCAACGTGCCTTCGAATCACTTTAATTAGAAAATTGTCAATTCTATTCAACTGAGCCCCATTGTATAGAACCTCGTTGCGATAATATTTAATGTACTCGGAGTACGGCGTTCGGTACAATCCTAAGCAGGATCGGAGACACCGCCTCTTAAACAGCCGTATCTTTTCCATGTAGAATGGTGCTACATTGAACCACACGGGGCAACCGTAAGCGATGATCAGCCTTATGAGGGCCATGTAGCAAATGATTTTCACCCTTCAATCAAGTTGACTGCTATGAAACAATCTTCTTGTCAGACCATAAGCACCCCTAGCCATACAAGCATCTACATTTTTGTTAAAATACAGAAACTTGTCAAGCCAAATGCCAAGGTATTTGACTTCACTTCTCACCGCCAACGGCTGTCCATGCTGTCCAATGATACACAATTTTTGCTGTTTTTTCTGGTATCGCTAGAAGCCCTATGCAATGGGGTCCTAAACAGAATCGTTTCGGTTTTTTGGAAATTGATCTTCAATTTCCAATCATCGCAATATCCCTTAATGTGGTCGAAGTCACGTTGCAAAAGTGTGTTGATGACTCCGATTTTCGGACCTGATCTGTACACCATTAGATCATCTGCATACGCTATAGCGTGTGTGAGAGAACCTACAAGATCACTTGTATAAATGTTCAACAATATCGGGCAGTTCAACGCCCCCGTTGTAAACCGTTTTTAATTTCAAAGACTTGACTCGAAGTTACATTTGACAACGAACTTCTTCCCCAGAAGCATTTCATAAATCATATAAAGCATGGGTTTCCGCATGCCCAATCTGTTCAACTTGTACGGTGTCGAAGGCCTTCTCAAAGTCAACCATACAGGCCCCTGTGCATTGTCCTTTTTGATTTATTCCATTGGATGTCGGAAACTAGTTTCGACGCGGCATGAATGGTGTGGTGCCTTGCTCGAAAACCGAACTGATTTTCCGGAATAATTTTGTTTTCCTCGACCCACTGAAGCAGAGCTCTATTGACTATCTTCTCGAATACCTTGCTTACATTCGGCAGAAGGCTTATTGACCAAAGATTTGCAGGTTTTGTTTTGTACACCGCCATTTTCCAGTGCGCCATCTAATGTGCATTATTCAGTGCATTGTTAAACAGGGTGGTGAAGATATCGACAGCTTCCATTGGCAAGTGTCTCAATACGAAGTTTGGGACACCGCCCTCTCCCGTCGACTTTTTATTTTTCAATGATACAATGATGTACAGGAGCTAATCTTTTTGCACGAACAGCATCATGCTATTGGCGACTATGCCATTTCAATGGTTTTCGTCATTGAATACGGTAAGACCGTGATTCTCAGTTCGCCAAGCTTGGAGTTCAGTGCGCAGATGAACGTGATTCAGAATGGCTCTTTCCTCAATATATTGATTTTGGCGAACAGGATTGTTCACCGTAAACACGGTCTCGAAAACAGCGCCTATCGAATTCGCCTTCTCCTGAGGATCTTCGATCGTGAAAAAACCGTCGTTCGAGTCAACACTCTCTGGAACTATATCAACAGCCGTGAGTGTCTGTCTGTTTTCTGTCGTTTGGGAAATTCGGACACATGGAATGTCGACATAAGCTTTTCGCCTGAATATTTTATTTATTTGCGGGATCATATTCGGGCTACTGGTTTTAATAGCCCGAATTTTGTTGCCCCAGTACAAACTTATAGATTTTCTGTAATTCTCCGATATTCATTTTTAATTTTTTTAGTTTCGCTCAAACGTAATTCTCGCTTTACAACTCTTACGTTTTGGATCCTGAATATGCCATCAATTCCGAGGTGGTCACTATCGTAATCGAATGATCGCACACAGTTCCGCGCGTGTTCGTTATTTGTTAGTTCTAGTCTATTGTCCATAAGCGCTAAGTCCAGAAAAGAGTTTCCTCTCGGGAAGGACAGGATATCCGTCGCATACACACTAAGTTTGTACTCGAGCATATTTTGCTCCTGCCAATTCTGAAGCAGTTGACCTCTAGAGTTTGCGATTGTATTTCCCCAAGCCACGTGCTTAGCATTAAGATCACCAGCCTGCTATATATATCACGAGCTCTGCTATAAATTGAGTTTGTTGAGTTGCTTCAGGTGCATAAAGCGACACCACATGCATTCTCCTCCGACTATGGAGAGGAATGCATACGATGCATGCTTCCAGCACCTGGAACATCCGTACTTCCCCGCTACATATAATGCTATGGCGTAAGCCTTTGCGTAATAAGACAGCAACCCCACCCCCTTTGGGAGGAGTGGGGTCGGTCTCTTCTTACTACATGGTAGTTGCTGTATCCCAATTTGTGCCTCTGGTTTAACTTAGTTTCTTGGTTCTTGGTTCTTCAACAGATTTGAAAGGAAGGTTCTTGTCTCGACCCTGACTAATAAATTAACATTCAACGCTAGGATCTTAAAGTTTACCTTATCCAACATACTCATCATGTTTATGGCGCGTTAGACTCGGCAAACATCGAATAGATATAATCTATTCGGGCTGTTTGCTTGTTCAATTGTTTTTGGAACTGATCGATCTTGATATTCAATGACAGCAAGAACTTATTCAGATCCATATCTGCTTCAGGTGCTTTTTCAACAACCGTAGGCATGCTTGATGTCTGGGGTTTACCCATTCCTGCTGCCGTTTGGGCAAAGGACACCTTGGGTGCAACCCAATTTGTGAAAGAGCGACTTTTAGATCGCTTTTCTTCTTGTATAGCCTGTTTTCGAGCTAGCATTCTCTTCTTCTTCTGTTGGAATACTGAACATCCCTTATAGTTAGAAGTGTGCCCTTCATTCCCGCAAAGAACACATGTGAGCTTGCTCATGTCTTCAACCCTTTTACTTCCTAGAGGACACTCATTAATATTGTTTTCCTTATCGCACTTGACGCATCTAATCTGCATGTTGCAGTTAGAGGCGGCGTGCCCGAACCTCTGGCAGCGCATACATTGCAGTATGCGATCTGTTCTTTTTAATTTTTCCCAATGGACAGCAAAATAGTACACGCCATTAATTCTGCGTATACTGTCGAATTTGCTGTTGGAGGTTAATTGAACTAGAAAAAATGGTAATTTTCGGTTACCACACCTACCATTGACTGTGGTAAACGGCTTTACACCGGAGAACTTAAGGTTCTTGAGCTCGTTTAGGAGCTCCTCTGCACCAACCCCGGGATCGATTCCCTTCAGGATGACCGTTTTTAGTTTCTCGGTTTTAGGCGTATACGTGAAGTATTCTACCTTAAAGTGCTCTAGAGCTTTGCGGACTTTTTTTATAGTCCTCCAAACTGTTACACATAATTTTGTGTTTTTGCGATGACATGTGTTCTACAGAAAAATCCTTGACCACTAACTTACCTAAAAGGATACTATCGCTAGTATCCAGGACACTCACATTGATTGGGGGAACTTCTTCCCTCTTTTTCAGCTGTTGCTGCGTCTGCTGCTTCTGATTTACTTATTGCTGAAGCACTTGTTTTGCTTTCAGCTCTTGTTGTCGCTGCTGTCGCCTTTTCTTTTCCTCGAGCGCTTCTGTTTTCCTGGCCTCTCGAAGCTTTTCGAGCTTAGCAGATAATTCTTTGATGAGGAGGATTAACTTGGTCTCCTCATCCTCAAAAGCAGCCTGCACTTCGTCCACCGCTAGCTCTCTAAATGGGTTACCCTCACCAACGTAAGGGGTTCCTCATTTTCGATCTCGGCTTCATCAAGGTCAATGCTAACAATTGCCTCTTCTTCCGTCGTTTTTGGCTGCGGAACTGCAACGGAACTCAATGCGCTGAGATTGGGCTTCGGATGTAGCTTCCTCCGCCTCGTCTCACATATTTCGGCTGTTGCCGTAGCTCTTGCTGCTTTTGCCATCTGCATTAGCAGATGAAGATGTTGATGATGCTGTTGTTGTTGTTGTTGTTGGGTGTTTTGTTGGCGATGCAGGCATCCAGCTTTTGCCGTTTTTTTCGTCGGCGAGTTTTCATCCGCTCGCGGGGTTTTGTTACCGTACCGGTTTCCATCGCCGGTGAATCGGTAGTAAACACTCTCTTGGGTTTGTTGTTTTGTTTTAATTAATTTAAAATAAACAAAAAAAAACTTGGGATCTAATCGGGATTCGAACTTTCAAACTCATTTTTCATTTACTTAAAATATTAACTTCCTTTTAGACAAAAATGTTTAAATCTAACTTATCAATAATTGGTTTACTTAATCTAATTTTCGGCCTTTAGTGGGCGCTGTAAGCTTATATTTAGCTGTTTTATTTTGCCTTTAGGCTTAAATTTGTCTATTTTTTGGTTTTATATTTAATTTTAATTTACAAAGAAAAAATAGAAAACTTTGTATAGTGACTTTTTTGTTTAATAAAAAAGCTTATTCTAGATTATAACTAACTTAACACTACTTAAACTACTTAAGCCTAACTTAAGACTACTTAAACTACTTAAACCTAACTTAAGACTACTTAACTACTTAAACCTAACTTAATTATAATCGGGGTGGCGAGCCCTCGTTGCGCATGCCCCGAGGGGTCACCATCCTGATTGCGTCTTTCGGTCCCACGGCAACCTGCGTTCAACCATATTGTACGCCAATATGGTGCACAAGCCCCGCCCCAGACCTTGTTTCTAATATTAAAATCTTATCTACGGAGTTGGACTAAAAGTCCGCAAAGTCCTGAATAAGTGCAGAATCACCTTCCTCATATAGCCACCAGAATTCAGTGCGCTGTTTTGCAGCATCGATCCTTTCGCGATCCGATATCGCTGTGCTAATGCGGAGGAGCTCCGGAGCATTGTCTACGTACCCGTCGCGGATTAGCCGTTTGTCCCGCGCGTCACGATAGCGGTGGTATAAAACCGGGATACCGCTCCTGTCTTGTACTAACCCTAACGAATCGATATAAATGAATGCCTCTGGTGGAATAAAGCCCGATATGAGCGTGCTCTCCATGTATAAATCATTGGGGTAATAAGCCCTAACGATCAGGCTGTTGTTGCTAGCCATCGCCATTGCAGCGTGCCTTCGCATCACCTCAATCAGGAAATTTTCATTTCTATTCAACTGAGCCCCATTGTATAGAACCTCGTTGCGACAATATTTTATGTACTCGGAGTCCGGCGTTCGGCACAATCCTAAGCAGGATCGGAGACACCGCCTCTCAAACAGCAGTATCTTTTCCATGTAGGCTGGTGTCGCATTGAACCACACGGGACAACCGTAAGCGATTATCGGCCTTATGAGGGCCATGAAGCAAATGACTTTCACCCTTGAGTCAAGTTGACTGCTTTGAAACAATATCCTTGTCAGAGCATAAGCCCCTCTAGCCCTAGCCAGACAAGCATCTACATTTTTGTTAAAATACAGAAACTTGTCAAGCCAGATGCCAAGGTATTTGACTTCACTTCTCAACGGCAACGGCTGTCCATGCTGTCCAATGATACACAATTTTTTCCAGTTTGTTCTGGTATCCCTAGAAGCCCTATGCAATGGTGTCCTGAACAGAATCGTTTCGGTTTTTTGGAAATTGATCTTCAATTTCCAATCATCGCAATATCTTTTAATTTGATCAAAGTCACGTTGCAAAAGTATGTTGATGACTCCGATTTTCGAACCTGATCTGTACGCCACTAGATCATCTGCGTACGCTATAGCGTGTCTGAGAGAACCTACAAGATCACTTGTATAAATGTTAAAAAATATCGGGGAGTTCACCGCCCCCTGTTGTAAGCCGTTTTTAATTTCAAAGACTTTACTCGAAGTTACTTTGCCACATTTGACAACGAACTTCTTTCCCATAAGCATTTCATAAATCATATATAGCATGGTTTTCCACATGATCATTCTGGTCAGCTTGTAGAAAAGCCCCTCTAACGCCCCTCATACGGTGTCGAAGGCCTTTTCAAAGTCAACCAGACAGGCCCCTGTGCATTGTCCTTTGGATTTATTCCATTGGATGTCGGACACTAGTTTCGACGCGGCATGAATGGTGTCATGCCTCTCTCGAAAACCAAACTGATTATTTTGTTTTCCTCAACCCACTTAAGCAGAGCTCTATTGACTATCTTCTCGAATACCTTTTCATTCATATTCATTTTTATTTTACTTTATCTTAAAACTAACTTACATGCTAGACAAAAATTCATAAAAATACTAGCCTACTTATCAATTACATAACTTACTTACTGGCCCTATGCGGGCGCCCTAAATTAAATGATAACAACTTAATTCTAATGCCTTTCGGTCTATTATCTAATAAGTAAATCTAATATCAATGTAATGATGTTTACCAGGAAACATTTGAGGAAAACTTGGTTTCTTGTCTTTTTTTTATTTTACTTAAACTTACATGCTAATTAAAACTACTTATCGACTAACTTAAACTACTTAAAACTACTTACATCTGCCTAGAACGGCCACAGCAAGCATTTTTATAATATTTTTGTATTTTTTTGTACATATATATATATATATATATATATATATATATATATATATGTGTACATATATATATATATATATATATATATATTTTGGTGCCACCACGACTGTTTACCTGAACATAAACTTAAACAACTATGCAAGTCGGCCATATATTTTCAAAAGTCAACTAACTATAACTACGTTAACCACCAAAACAGGTTCTCCTGTTGCAACCTACTCCGGCGGTCCCAATCGGACACACTCCTGCTGAACCGCAGGCGCTCTCCTCCGCCCTGAGTGACGAAGGCTCGGTCGTACAGGAGCCGCCTATCCACAGTTCGTCGGAAGACGTGGTCGATTAGCGGAAGCGCCGATCTATCCTGTATCAGCCCTCGACTTTCCAAATATAGGAAAGCTTCGGGCGGAATAAAGCCGCTTAAACGCGCACTCTCAAAATATTCATCATTGGGATAGAAGGCCCCAAAGATGAGACCATTGTTCGAAGCAATCGCTTTTGCAGCGTGAAACCGAATGAGTTTCACCAGAAAATTGTCTATTCGGTTTATGTTGGCCCCGTTGTATAGGATCTGGTTGGAATAGTATTTTGTGTAGTCAGATACTGGTGTTCTGTGAAGTCCAAGGCAGCTCCTCAGACACTGCATCTCAAACACCCGTATCTTTTCCATTTGAGATGGGGCAACGTTGAACCACACCGGGCACACATAGGCAATCATCGGCCTAATGAGGGCCATGTAGCAAATCACCTCCACCCTGTTGTCAAGACGACTGCTATAAAACAATCGTCTTGTCAGGGCAAATGCTCCCCTAGCTCTCGCCAGAGCAGCATCTACATGTCTTCCGAAATATAGATACTGATCTAACCAGATGCCAAGGTACGTTACTACACTTTTAACCGCCAGTGGCTGTCCGTTTGGTCCAGCGATCACCAGCTTTCGCCAGTTCTTTCTCGTATCCCTAGAGGCCCTAGACAACGGTGTCCTAAACAGGATAGTTTCTGATTTCTGAAAGTTGATTTTCAACTTCCAGTCATCACAATATCTCTGGATCTTGTCGAAGTCCCGCTGCAAAAGAGTTCGAATGACTTCGACAGTAGAGGCTGTTCTGTACGCGATAAGATCGTCCGCATACGCAATTGCCTGAGTAAGACTACCTATCATATCACCGGTGTAAATGCTGAAGAGAATCGGCGAGTTTACCGCGCCCTGTTGCAGACCATTCTTAATGAAAAATTCCGTGGTAGAAGTTACATTGCCACTTTTGACAACAAACTTTCTACCAGTCAGCATGTCATGAAGCATATATAGCTGTGGTTTACTTATGCCAAGTCTGGTCAGCTTTAGATAGAGGCCCTCTAACCCTACGGTGTCAAAAGCCTTCTCCAAATCAACCAGACATGCACCCGTGCACTGTTTTTTGGCTTTGTTCCATTGTATATCAGAGACGAGTTTGGAGGCGGCATGAATACAGTCATGTCCAGCCTTGAAACCAAACTGGTTCTCTGGTATAATATTATTGTCCTCAGACCACTTGAACAGTGCTCGATTGAGAATCTTTTCGAAAACCTTGCTGATACTCGGAAGGAGACTTATCGACCGGAAATTCGCCGGATTGGAGTTGTCCTTTCCCTTTTTCGGGAAAGGATGAACCACCGCCGTCTTCCAACGTACTGGATAATATGCATTATTCAGCCCGTTGTTGAACAGCGTGGCGTAAATGTCCACAGCTTCAGGTGGTAAGTGTCTCAATACGACGTTTGGGACACCGTCCTCTCCCGTCGATGGTACAATGATGTCCAGGAGTTCATCTTTTTGCACGAACAGCATCAGGCTATTCGCGACTATGCCATTGGAAGGGTTTTCGTTATTAAATACGGAAAGACCGTGATTCTCAGATCGCCAAGCTTGAAGTTCAGTGCGCAGATAAAAGTGATTCAGAAAGGCTCTTTCCTCCATATCGCGATTTGGGCGAATAGGATTGTTCACCGTATACACGGTCTCGAAAATAGCGCCTATCGAATTCGCCTTATCCTGAGGATCTTCGATTGTGAAAAAACCGTCGTTCGAGTTAACGTTTTCCGGACTTATACCAACAGCCGTGAGTGTCTGTCTGTTTTCTGTCGTTTTGGAAATTCGGACACATGGAATGTCGTTATGATCTTTTCGCCTAAATATTTTATTTATTTGGGGGAACATATTCGGACTACTGGTTTTTATATCCCGAATTTCGTTGCCCCAGTTAGAATTTATAGATTTTCTGTAATTCTCCGATATTAATTTTTTTAAGATTGTCCGAACCTCCGGGTCTTGTCTGTCAGTGAATTGTCTACGCAGCCGTTTAAGCCTCTAGACCAGTCTGCTTTTGTGTCGGTGGTGTGCATCGATTGTTGGCGTTCGATATTTCTCCGTCTGGTCGTCAGAACTAGTTATCTTGGGGATAGCTAGATCCATTGACCTTGTGAGGACCTCATTCATTTTTAGTAAATTTTGGTCAATTTCGTCGTTTGTAAGGTTTCTGTTTGTCGGTGGATCAATTTCGCTCAAACGTAATTCTCGCTTTACAATTCTGGTGAAACGCGGCCAGTTCGTCTTTCGGTAGTCGAAAGAACGCACTTGGTTGAACTCCTCCAGTTGAGTTTTCTCGTTTGGGATACTAAATACGGCATCAATTCCGAGATGGTCACTGTCATCGTAATCAAATGCTAGCACACAGTTCCACGCGTGTTCGTTATTTGTCAGTTCTAGTCTGTTGTCCATAAGTGCTAAGTCCAGAAAAGAGTTTCCTCTCGGGAAAGACGGGTTATCCGTCGCGTACAGACTATGTTTGCTCCCTCCAATTTTGAAGCAGTCGACCTCTAGTGTTTCCGATTGTATTTCCCAAAGCCGCGTGCTTAGCATTAAGATCGCCGGCCAAAAAGTAATAATTTTCAGCCCACACCCCCTTGGGAGGAGTTAGGTCGGTCTCTTCTTACTACATGGTAGTTGCTGTATCCCAATTTGTGTCTCTGGCTTAGCTTAGTTTCGCTGACCAAAGATATATCCGGGATTTGGTTTTTCAACAGATTTGAAAGGACGGTTCTTCTCTCGACCCTGACTAATGAATTAACATTCACAAAATCTGCTTCAGGTGCTTTCTCAGCAACCGTAGGCATTTTTGATGTCTGGGATTTACCCGGTCCAGCTGCCATTTGGGCAAAGGACACGTTGGGATCTATCCTATTTGTGCAAGAGCGACTTTTAGATCGCTTTTCTTCTTCAGCAGCCTGTTTGCGAGCTAGCATACTCTTCCTCTTCTATTGGAATACAGGACATCCCTTATAATTAGCAGGGTGCCCCGCTTTTCCGCAAAGAACACATGTGAGCTTGCTCATGTCTTCAACCCTTTCCCAACCTAGAGGACACTCATTTATAATGTGGTTCTTGTCGCACTTAACACATCTAATCCGCAAGTTGCAATTTTTCCCAATGGACAGCATGATAGTATACGCGATTAATTCTGCGTACACTATCGATTTTGCTTTTGGGGGTTATTTGAACAAGGAAAAATAGTAACCTTCGGTTACCACCTCTACCATTGACCGCGGTAAAGGGCTTTACGCCGACGAACTGTACATCGTCGCTCTCAAAATACTTGAGCTCGTTAGGAGCTCCTCTGCATCAACCCTGGGATCGATTCCTTTAAGGATGAGCGTTTTTAGTTTTTCTGCTTTCGGCGTATACGTGAAGTATTCTGCCTTTAGCCCCTCTAGTTCTTTGCGGATTTTTTTATAGTCCTCCATATTGTAGCATATAATTTTATGCTGTTTGGCCGAAATATGTTTGACCACGAAGTCGTTAATAAATATTTGCTTCCATAACTTAATACTATCGCTTGTCACTTATATTAATCGGGGGTACATCTTCCCTCTTTTCCAGTAGTCGTTGCTGCTGGGGTTGCTGTTGCGGCTGTTGTCGCCTCCTATGCTTCTGTTGTTGTTGTTGTTGTTGCTGCTTCTTTCTGTTTTGTTTCTGCTGAAGCATTTGCTGCGCTTTCAACTCGAATTGTTGTCTCTGCTGTTTTCGCCTTCTTTTCTTTTCGAGGTCTTCTTGTACCCTTACCTCTCGAATTTTTTTCTAGCTTCGCAGTTAATTCTGCAATGAGGAGCCTTAACTTCGTCTCGTCATCGTTCCAAGCCGGCAGAACTTCCTCAACCTCCGCTAGTTCCTTGTATGGGTTTCCCTCACCAACGTAGCGGGGTTCCCCATCATCAAACTCGGATTCCTCGAGGTCAGAGTTGCACTCCTCCTCTTCTTCCATTGTTGTTGCCAGCGGTTTATTTTCCGCTACCATACCTCTCCTTTCAATGAGATTAGTCATCGGATTTAGCTTCCTCCGCTTCATCTCACCCCTTTGGGTTGTTGCCGTTGCACTTGCTGCTGCTGTTGTTGTTGGTGCAGCCTCTTTTGTTGTCGCTGGTACCAGCTTTGTTGGCATACCTGCCGTCGCAGATGCCGATGATGTTGTTGCTGTTGATGGCGATGCAGGCATCGCCAGCTTCTGCCGTTTGTTTGTCGGCGAACTACTTCCACCCTCTTGCGGGACTGCATTCACCGCACCGGTTTCCATAGCCGCTAATTCGGCCGAGACACTCTTCTTTGCGTGTTTTCTTCACCGTACTGGGGTCTGGTTGGACTCGAACCCACGACTCCAACTCCTGAGTCATGTGATAGCACCACTACTCCACGTGGACGATAAAATTTACTTGGCTTACTTGGCACTTCTTCGCTAATTCACTATGGAAAAATACTTCCTCACTTAACTAGCCGACTGACCACTAGGAGAGTTGGAGAGCGACTGTAGCAGGTGATATCTCCACTGCTCCACGACAATATTGAAAACTCACTTGGCTTACTAGCCACTTGATCACTATAAACTCTTTGAAGATAACTTCCGCACAAACCAGTCGATTGACCACTACAAGAGTTGGAGAGCGACTCATAGAGCGGAGTTATCGAAAGATAGCCCATCAGTTACGGGACCAATAATTAGGAGGAAGAAAAAAAATAGTTTGTACGCCGAACTAGGTCAAACGGCGTATAAACACAGCTTCAATCATGCTGCATGCATAGCGCCAATAGCAAAAGCCCAACGACCAAAGCCACTGCCAAAGAATCAACAAAAAGAAGAACAACAACAAAAAAGCAACAGCTACCGACAACTCTGCCACCAAAGCAACAACAGCAACCGCAAACCCAGCAACAACAGCAAGCAAATCAACAGCAACAACAACATCAGAAGCAGCAGCCACAACACAGGCGCTATTAAGTGAGGTCCGCCAAGTAGCCACGGGCGAGCTCGAAGTCGTAGGTGTAAAGCTATTCACCACAGTTAAGGCCAGACGAGAGAACCGGAAACTACTGATCTTCCTAGTTCAGCTATCGCCCCAACGCAAACTTGAAAAGTTGAGGAGTATCTCGGTCCTCAACTTCCAGGTTGTACACTGGGAAAAATTAACAAGAGGTGACAGCATTCTTCAATACATGCGTTGCCAAAGGTTCGGATATGCAGTCACGCTGTATCAAGTGTGGAGAGAACCACAACATAGGAGAGTGTAAGCTAGGAAAGGAGCAGCAGACCCTGCTTAAATGTGAACTATGCGGAGGCGGCGGGCACCCTGCAAACTATCGGGACTGTCCAATGTTTCAGCAAAAAAAAAAAAATAAATAAGTGAAGCACGGTAGTGGCGAAGTAGCCAGCAGTTCGCCCTCCCTCAATGTCCGTAAATCTCCAATTGTCCTACGCCCAAATATCGTCAGGAAAGGGAAAAACGGTACAGCATCCACCTAAGGAAGCCAGACAGCCCCCCGTGCCTCAGGCTCCAGCAGTGGATGCGGATTTATTGACTGCGTTGCGGGCCATTCAAGGTCAGCTAACCGGTCTTCAAAACCAGTTACGAGGGCAGGCGTCAAGGGTAGACTATATCTATTCCTTGTTGCCGAGCTTAACGCAACTGAGATCGTAATGGGCGTGCTGTCAGAAAGACCCTTTAAGATCCTGGCTGTGAATGTAAATTCACTGATTAGGATCGAACGGAGAGCTAATCTTTTCCAGTTGCTTAAAGATCAAAGTCCCGATGTGCTTATGGCTAGCTAAACTAAGCTAAACCAGAAGCGTAAATTGACTAATAGCAATTACAATATCGTAAGAAGAGACCGGCCCAACTCCACTCAAGGAGGCGGGGTCGCTATCTTTATACGAAAAGGCATTAGTTATAAGGTCATATTATATAGTGGTGAAGTGCGCTGACTCCGGCTGCTGGAAGCCTGAGTCATATGCATTCCTCTCCAACAAGGGAAGCGACTGTATGTGATAGCGGCCTACGCACCGGAAGCACCTCAGCCCACACTTTTTAAAACAGAGCTCGGAAAACTTTTCGAATCTCTAAAACTGAACTCAGTGGAGAACTTTTATCTTTTGGCCGGAGATTTAAATGCCAAACACGAAGATTGGGGAAATCAATTACAAAATCCTCGGGGTAACCATCTTTACAATTTGATGGTCCACTACAATGTTGAATATAGGATCGACATTCTCGCCACAGATAGGCCATAATTTCCGAGAAGCGGTGCTTTCCTGGATCTTTTACTGCGAGACACAAGACTGATAATTACTTACAGAGTAGGGCAACACCCGCCAAACTGTTTACGGGCGATTGAGTACGACAGTGATCACTGCGGACTCGCCGCCGTAATACAGCTTCCGAACGAGCTTGTGGTGTTGGAGGAGTATGTGCCTGTGCATGCTTACAACTACGGTAAGATGCGCTGGCCTCGCTTCACCAATGCCTTATCAGGAGAACTATGTTCGAGGGCCATTACACCACCAAACAACAGGAACCTAACGAACAACGAAATCGACGAATACTTACAACAAATGGACGAAACGATTCAGCAAACAATGAACAGGACCATACCGAAATACAAAGAACGTGACATAACGTCCACGTACAGAAACGCGACCATTGACGCACTACACAGGCAAAAAAGGAGACTTCTGACAAGACTTAAACTCTTGTACTGACGACTGACAAACCCACGCGCCCCGGAGATTAGTACACTGAAGGCGTCGATCAACAACATTAACCAATTGATCAAGGAGAACTATCGGTTGTCCATTAATTTGTTTTGGAATAACGGAATTCGGGCCGTAAATTCCAGCGACCGGAGTATGTTTCCACAAATTAATAAGATATATAGGAGGAAAGGTCATAACGACCTTCCGTGTATTAAGCTCCAACGAACAGCTGACAATACACCTTACAACAATGCCCTGCTGCATCATTTCTACCTCCGAAACGACATAACGCAATGGCGATCTGAGAACCGTGGTTTCACCCGGTTTGATGACGAAAACTTGGCAAACGCCATAGTCGCCAAGCGAAGTTGGTCTAGTCCCCTGTTAATCTCGAAGGTGGAACTCCAGATCATCTTCCATTCCATAAAGAAAAAGAAGTCAGCGGGAGTCGATGGTATATCCAACATTGTACTGCGATACTTACCCCCTGAAGCTGTGGACATTTACGCTGTTCAACAACGCGCTGAATAATGCATATTATCAAGTGCGTTGGAAGATAGCGGTGGTTCATCCTCTACTGAAAAAGGGAAAGGACAACTTTCCGGTCGATAAGTCTCCTTTCGAGTATCAGCGTGGTTTTCGAAAAGATTCACACTCGAGCACTGTTCAAGTGGTCTGAGGACAATAATATTATACCAGAGAACCAGTTTGGTATATAATGGAACAAAGCCAAAAAACGGTGCACGGGTGCATGTCTGGTTGATTTAGAGAAGGCTTTTGATACTGTATGGTTAGAGGGCCTCTATCTTAAGCTGACCAGACTTGGCATAAGTAAACCACTGCTATATTATGCTTCATGACATGCTGACTGGTAGAACGTTTGTTGTTAAAAGTGGAAGTCATTTGAACTCTTTTGCAGCGGGATTTCGACAAGATCGAGAGATATTGTGATGACTGGAAGTTGAAACTAAACTTTCAGAACTTTGTCTAGGGCCTCTAGGGATACTAGAAATAACTGGCGAACGCTGGTGATCGTTAGACCAAACGGACACCCACTTTCGAATAAAAGTGTAGTAAATTACCTTCGCATCTGGTTAGATCAGTATCTATATTTCGGAAGAAATGTAGAGGCAGTATCTGAGAAGCTGCCTTGGACTTCTTAAAACACCAGTATCTGACTACACAAAATACTATTCCAACCAGGTCCAATACAACGGGGCCAACATAAACAGAATATACAATTTTCTGGTGAAACTCATTCGGTTTCACGCTGCAAGAGCGATGGCTTCGAACAATAGTCTCATCTTTGGGGCCTTCTACCACAATGATGAATATTTTGAAAGTGCGCGTTAAAGCGGCTCTATTCGACCCGAAGCTTTCCTATATTTGGATAGTCGAGGGCTGATACAGGATAGATTGGCGGTTCCGCTAATCTACCACGTCTTCCGACGAACTGTGGATAGGCGACTCCTATACGACCGAGACGTCGTCGCTCAGGGCGTGTGTCCATGAGTGTGTCCGATTGGGACCGTCGGAGTAGATTACAACAGGAGAACATGTTGTGGTGGTTAAATTAGGTAAAGATAGTTGACTAAATATTGTAATTTTATGGCCGACTTAGATAGTTTTTATTCTTAAGGTTTAGGTGTAAAACAGTCATGGTGGCACAAAAAAAAAAGATATACATATATATATGTATATCAGAAAACGCTTGCTGTGGCTGTTCTAGTTCTTAAGTTATTTTTAGGTAGTTTTAATTAATTTTAAGTAGTTTAAGTTAAAATAAAAAAAAGACAAGAAACCAAGTTTTTCAAAGTTTTCTTGGTAAACATTGTGTTACTTTTAGATTTATATATTAGATAATAGGCCGAAAGGAATTAGAATTAAGTTATCGTGTTATTTAGGGCGCCCGCATATTGCAAGTAAGTAAGTTAAGTAGTTGATAAGTAGGCTAGTTTTTTCATGAATATTTGTCTAGCATGTAAGTTAGTTTTAAGATAAAATAAAATAAAAATGAATTTAAAAAAAAAGAGCGACTCATAGCTACTTGTTTCTGATTGTTGTTTGTACCAGTCTGTCCCACATATGTTTCGATGACTCACAATTTATATTCAACAGACGTTGCTATTACACTTTTCGTTTATTTCGAAACTTTTACACCGTTGGCATGTTCGGAAATCGGATTAGTGGATGCGCCACTTACAATATCCCAGGTGACATTTGATTTTAATGTGACACGAACTTGGAATTTCCATGATGCCCAATGAAAACCGCTCTGAGTTTAGATATACGTGCGTCTTTGTTTTCCAATTTCTTTTTTTAATTGTGGCTGAGGAAAAGAGAAAAAAAAACATCGTACAGAATTGCGGATTTCAATTAACTTTAATTACACTGATTAACGTTCCTGGTACCATAACCTCTTAATAGGGTTGTACTGGCCATCCTAAATTGAAATTATTTTTTGTTGTTGTTATTGTTTCTTACATTATTATTTAAATTGCTTACTTGAATTGAATTATTAAATTTACAAAATATATGAATTAAATTTATAAACAGCACATTTTCTGAAGTCATGTAAAAATTCAAAAGTGTTAAAGAACGCATAACAAAGCACATTTCGTTCTCCCTTATATACTTACATTCGTAAGCACATTACAGTTTATTTTTAATATGATCTAGCGAGGTTTGCACACAACGCATAGTTGGACCCGCCTTAAAGAAATTCATACGATTGTACTCAATAGGGTGTTCAGTGGACAGGTTGAGCAAGAAATTGGTCGCCTGGCCCTGAGTTCATAATATTTTTAAAAGCGACGAAAATAGAGGAATTAAAATTTCCAAATCTAATTTTTGAATTTGAAAGGATATAACATTCGGTCAGCTTTATTGGTGCCCAACATTGTGGCCTGGATTTACAAAAGTGTATAACGGAAAAATTTGGTTCTCTCATCGCCAAAAATAAATCGAAGGCAGGTTGAACAGTCTTACTGGTCGCTTGGCTACTGATTAATAAAAGTTGATCAATGGCTCAGTAAGGAAGATCTAGACATCGAAAACTTTTTTTGTTATGCTGAGGAGATGCGAACGGATAGCGACAGCGTTACAAGCAACCACACAAGCTTCTTAGGTTATCCCAGAAGAAGAAATGCTTGGAGACATGTCATCAGTTGCGTTGACAGGCGTGGCCGCATTAACCGCATTGTCAGAAGAGCAATTACAACGTTTATTAAGCGCTATACACTTGAAGGTTGAAGAAGAATCACGGAACGTTTAGTAAATGTACAGCTCGGTTTGATGGAGAGACGAATACGTCAAAGATCAGCGATTTCATTGCGACGATAACGGTGTACAAAGACTCCGAAAACATTACGGTTGCTAGTGCACTCACGGGTATTCCAGTATTGCTGGAAGGCTTCGCAGTAACATGACGGTAAGGTGTAAAAAGAGAAGCTAATAGTTTTAATTATTGCAATAAATTACTCAAAGCAGCATTTGCACCAGCCAAACCCTCGTGGCGTATTTACGCAGAATTATTTGAGGAGAAACAGAGATAAAATGAAAGAATCGAAAAATTTGTTTGCCCAAAACGTACATTGTTTTCACAAATGACAGACGAGATATTCGAAAATGTAAAGCTAAATATGGTGTATGGTCGAGTTCTCCTTAAGATAAGAGAAAAAGTCTCCAAAAACGGAATGACTAGGAAAGGTGCCGTTTATGCTACAGTGGTTGACATAATTATTGGAAAAAAATTCCGGAAAATCCATTTTATTGCGTTTAGAAAAGCAAAAGGAAATCGAACAATGCTAGGTATAGATTACTTGGAACAATGTGGAATTGTGCTGAATATTGCGTAAAGATCATTTAGTTTTATAGATTATCCAACCAAGACTTTTGATTTTGAATTGGTCAATAGCATCATCAAAACATAAAAATAAGATACCTCAAACACCAAATTTTGCTATAACATTTCTTCTTCTGTTTTGTTGTCAATGTCAATGTGACATCTAAGAACCTCCCTGGAGACAGAATTTCCCCCTGTAGGAAATTTGAAAGCAGGAACTGCCAGCAAAGAAAATATTGGATAGCTAGCCAAAATTGTGAGTGGTATTCAGAGAACTGGTATTCAGAGAACTGATTTGGTATATATGATAGAGAAAGACAAATGGTATCACTTAAAGGGGTTTGCGCTGGCGTGAAGAGATAATGAGGTAGGTCGGGATATGAAAATGATGAAAATTTTAAGCCGTAAAATTGTATACAATTTTTTTTTTAACTGCAGTGTTTGTAGGGGTAAGTTTTTTTTAAAACAGTTTTTAAACATTTAATTAATATGATATGAATATGATATGAATATGAGCAAATCGTGTCGTGTATGTGCTTTAAGTTCATGTTGTGCTGGTGGATGTGAAATTAAAAATTATTCGACAAAAGTTTATATTAAAAAAAAAAATGTGCATATATATACAAAGTACTTTTGCCCATCGTGTATGACCTCGTGTCCTCGATGAGGTAGGCTCTCATATATATAAATATGTATGAACATGGGTCAGAAATGCGACAGTTACAGAACTATAAAAATGTTACAAAGTGATAAATAAAATACACTTAAAATTACACCCATAGAAAAATTCATTAAGATAGACCCACCGCCAAAAGCACATATTTAATAAAACTTACAACACAAACAAACACTGCAAAAAAAATAAGGGGAGAAGCGAGGAGGAAAGTCTAGAGGAGATACGAGACGATCGTGGTAGTTTTAAGTTTTTTTATACAATTTTTTTTTGGTGCAAACGTTCAATTTGTTAGCAATTTTTTTATTTAATCAATCATTTCGTTAATGTAATTTTTGTTTGTGTTGTAAAAAGTTTTGCGCAACGGCTGTTTTTTTTTTTTGTGTAATATTTTTCGTAAATTCGAAAACTACACCACTACACAGAGCTCTCTGTAGGTAGGGACTTAAGGTAAATTTCGGGAAGGCAGTTGATGAGTAAGTCCTCAGTTCGTCGACAACAGGGTGTCGTAAAATTTAGAGTTTCATTTTATTTTGGTAATTAATTTATTTATTAATTTCCTTTATTTTTTTATATTATATGTTATTTATTTATTTATACCTAATTAGTCAGTTTTTAATTCATTATATTAATTGTTATTCATTTATTTATTTATTATCTATTTATGCCTAGCTTTAATTTGTCATTGATTTATTTATTCATAAATTAATTTGTTAATATTTTTAATATTATATTAATCTTTCGTAATTTTCTATTTATGTAATTCATTGTTTACTTTACTTGTTATTTATTTAATTTATTATCTTTTAAGTTTTGTTGTTGTTAATTAATTTATTATGAATTTTGTTATATTTATTTATTTTTTTTGTTAGTAATAAAGAACGTTTCGCACAACAATGAAGCGACCGATTTATTTATATATTTTATTGTTAATATTTTCAATATAATATTAATCTTTCGTAATTTTCTATTTATGTAATTCATTGTTTATATTACTTGTTATTTATTTAATTTATTATCTTTTAAGTTTTGTTGTTGTTAATTAATTTATTATAAATTTTAAAATTTTTTTTTTTTGGTTAGTAATAAAGAACGTTTCGCACGTTTTGTTTTTTTATATATATTCCTATGTGTGTAAGCCATCATGGCGTGTTAAATTACCTTTTTGGGGGTGTTTAAGGTGCTGAAACTGGCGGATATGAGATGATCCGACGATGCTACTCACCAAACTTGGGGAAGTTCCAAAATGGCCGTCGAACTTCCAGGTTGGGTGGGAGAAAGGCCGCCCGAGGTGTGGTGACTGTCCGTTCGTGCATGTGAAGGTAAGCCAAAGTAGTTGTGTTTGTTTTGATTTTGGCACGTTTTATGTTTTGTAGTAGGTATTGTTGAGTGCGATGACAGAAGCCGAGCATCGAAAGCATGCCGAGTTTTCGCACTTGACAGCTTAAAGTCCCAGACACATCATCATTTCCTTTCCACTTTAAACGCACGAACTAAATCGATCGTTGAAAAAATGTTCGTCCCATGTAAATTAGCTGAAAAGTCTTCCAGATAGCGTATGGGGAATGAGTCAGGTATTGTGCGGTCGTTTAATTGCCTATAGTCGACGCAGGGACGCCAATCACTAGATTTTTTGGGTGCAAGATGTAATGGCGAAGACCATGGGCTGTCCCAGCGACGGGCAATACCTAACTTAAGCATTTTTCCAAACTCCATTCAAACTCCAGCAATTTTTAATCGGTCAGGAGCAAGTCATCTAACTCTACTCGAAAAGGGTGGTGCGTTCGTGGTTTTTATGTGATGTAAAGTCGAATATTGTTTTAGTCTGACTGCGAGACCAGGTTGTCTGATTGCACGATATTGCAGAAAAAGTGATGAGTACGGTGACTCGACGTCAACTTGATTAGATCGCACTGAAGCCACTTGAGCTTTAGAGGGTTTTCCAACTGTAGATAAGCCGGTAGTTTCATCGATAACACGTAGTTGTCTTAAGTCGACAAGTAAGCAAAAATGACTTGAAAAACCGGCCCGAATAATAGGACTGTGCCATAGGTATTTATCAGAGAATCGCTAGCTGGTAAGTAAGCGGCGTAAGCGTTGCTTGGGCATGGCGTCGTGGATAGACACTTGCGCGCATTTTGGCCGAACTAAGAATGATACCAACATAATTTTGAATTTGGTGGTACTTGCCTGGTTCGGGATCTTCTCCTGGATCTCCCTTGGTGGTTTGGGCTTCTTAGTCGCGGTACTCGATTTGAAGTTTGGAAATCAGCAACATTTGAAGAAAGATCAGCTACTCGTTTTGCGATGTCAGACAGCTATTGGTGAAGGTCTGAGGTTGCTACTGCAGCTACATTATTAGGCGAGAGAACTTCATGTAATTTGTCAGCAAGATCACCTAATGCGGTGACAGATGATGATGTCTGCGCCACGAGGCAAGCCTGCGTTTGAGCTGGAAGATGCGACAACCAGCGAGCTTTTAGAACTTCTTCGTCGATATCAGGTACCAATCTGCGGAGACGTCGTAGATGTTGAGGCGGAGTACGATCACCCAGGCTTTCCATATCCAACAGCTGAAGAATTTTCGCTTCTTTGGATTTGAAAAAAAACGTGATATAAGCGTTTAAACGTTTGGTATCGCATTGCTGCAGGCCGGTTGATAGTCAAATCCTCAACTTCGGCCGCGGATCGTGTGTCTATTAAAGGGATTGTGCGAAAGAATTTATTCGTTTCAGACGAATTGCCACGATTGGTAAACTGAGTCTCCAGTTGAGCAAACAATAATGGTGGTCTTTCGGCGCTAAATAGTGGGGCTCTGAAGTCAGAGGGGTTGTGGTAGAAGTTGCCATAATGGGAACACGATGTAATGAAATGATTCACAAAAAACGCAAAGAAAAAAAACCGAATATGTTATCGCGACGAATTACTGCGAAACAGAAATCTAACTTTACGCGTGTTAAGTTTTCGGGGTCACCAATGTAGTAATTGAGCAGCAGACCCTGCTTAAATGTGAACTATGCGGAGGCGGCGGGCACCCTGCAAACTATCGGGACTGTCCAATGTTTCAGCAAAAAAAAAAAATAAATAAGTGAAGCACGGTAGTGGCGAAGTAGCCAGCAGTTCGCCCTCCCTCAATGTCCGTAAATCTCCAATTGTCCTACGCCCAAATATCGTCAGGAAAGGGAAAAACGGTACAGCATCCACCTAAGGAAGCCAGACAGCCCCCCGTGCCTCAGGCTCCAGCAGTGGATGCGGATTTATTGACTGCGTTGCGGGCCATTCAAGGTCAGCTAACCGGTCTTCAAAACCAGTTACGAGGGCAGGCGTCAAGGGTAGACTATATCTATTCCTTGTTGCCGAGCTTAACGCAACTGAGATCGTAATGGGCGTGCTGTCAGAAAGACCCTTTAAGATCCTGGCTGTGAATGTAAATTCACTGATTAGGATCGAACGGAGAGCTAATCTTTTCCAGTTGCTTAAAGATCAAAGTCCCGATGTGCTTATGGCTAGCTAAACTAAGCTAAACCAGAAGCGTAAATTGACTAATAGCAATTACAATATCGTAAGAAGAGACCGGCCCAACTCCACTCAAGGAGGCGGGGTCGCTATCTTTATACGAAAAGGCATTAGTTATAAGGTCATATTATATAGTGGTGAAGTGCGCTGACTCCGGCTGCTGGAAGCCTGAGTCATATGCATTCCTCTCCAACAAGGGAAGCGACTGTATGTGATAGCGGCCTACGCACCGGAAGCACCTCAGCCCACACTTTTTAAAACAGAGCTCGGAAAACTTTTCGAATCTCTAAAACTGAACTCAGTGGAGAACTTTTATCTTTTGGCCGGAGATTTAAATGCCAAACACGAAGATTGGGGAAATCAATTACAAAATCCTCGGGGTAACCATCTTTACAATTTGATGGTCCACTACAATGTTGAATATAGGATCGACATTCTCGCCACAGATAGGCCATAATTTCCGAGAAGCGGTGCTTTCCTGGATCTTTTACTGCGAGACACAAGACTGATAATTACTTACAGAGTAGGGCAACACCCGCCAAACTGTTTACGGGCGATTGAGTACGACAGTGATCACTGCGGACTCGCCGCCGTAATACAGCTTCCGAACGAGCTTGTGGTGTTGGAGGAGTATGTGCCTGTGCATGCTTACAACTACGGTAAGATGCGCTGGCCTCGCTTCACCAATGCCTTATCAGGAGAACTATGTTCGAGGGCCATTACACCACCAAACAACAGGAACCTAACGAACAACGAAATCGACGAATACTTACAACAAATGGACGAAACGATTCAGCAAACAATGAACAGGACCATACCGAAATACAAAGAACGTGACATAACGTCCACGTACAGAAACGCGACCATTGACGCACTACACAGGCAAAAAAGGAGACTTCTGACAAGACTTAAACTCTTGTACTGACGACTGACAAACCCACGCGCCCCGGAGATTAGTACACTGAAGGCGTCGATCAACAACATTAACCAATTGATCAAGGAGAACTATCGGTTGTCCATTAATTTGTTTTGGAATAACGGAATTCGGGCCGTAAATTCCAGCGACCGGAGTATGTTTCCACAAATTAATAAGATATATAGGAGGAAAGGTCATAACGACCTTCCGTGTATTAAGCTCCAACGAACAGCTGACAATACACCTTACAACAATGCCCTGCTGCATCATTTCTACCTCCGAAACGACATAACGCAATGGCGATCTGAGAACCGTGGTTTCACCCGGTTTGATGACGAAAACTTGGCAAACGCCATAGTCGCCAAGCGAAGTTGGTCTAGTCCCCTGTTAATCTCGAAGGTGGAACTCCAGATCATCTTCCATTCCATAAAGAAAAAGAAGTCAGCGGGAGTCGATGGTATATCCAACATTGTACTGCGATACTTACCCCCTGAAGCTGTGGACATTTACGCTGTTCAACAACGCGCTGAATAATGCATATTATCAAGTGCGTTGGAAGATAGCGGTGGTTCATCCTCTACTGAAAAAGGGAAAGGACAACTTTCCGGTCGATAAGTCTCCTTTCGAGTATCAGCGTGGTTTTCGAAAAGATTCACACTCGAGCACTGTTCAAGTGGTCTGAGGACAATAATATTATACCAGAGAACCAGTTTGGTATATAATGGAACAAAGCCAAAAAACGGTGCACGGGTGCATGTCTGGTTGATTTAGAGAAGGCTTTTGATACTGTATGGTTAGAGGGCCTCTATCTTAAGCTGACCAGACTTGGCATAAGTAAACCACTGCTATATTATGCTTCATGACATGCTGACTGGTAGAACGTTTGTTGTTAAAAGTGGAAGTCATTTGAACTCTTTTGCAGCGGGATTTCGACAAGATCGAGAGATATTGTGATGACTGGAAGTTGAAACTAAACTTTCAGAACTTTGTCTAGGGCCTCTAGGGATACTAGAAATAACTGGCGAACGCTGGTGATCGTTAGACCAAACGGACACCCACTTTCGAATAAAAGTGTAGTAAATTACCTTCGCATCTGGTTAGATCAGTATCTATATTTCGGAAGAAATGTAGAGGCAGTATCTGAGAAGCTGCCTTGGACTTCTTAAAACACCAGTATCTGACTACACAAAATACTATTCCAACCAGGTCCAATACAACGGGGCCAACATAAACAGAATATACAATTTTCTGGTGAAACTCATTCGGTTTCACGCTGCAAGAGCGATGGCTTCGAACAATAGTCTCATCTTTGGGGCCTTCTACCACAATGATGAATATTTTGAAAGTGCGCGTTAAAGCGGCTCTATTCGACCCGAAGCTTTCCTATATTTGGATAGTCGAGGGCTGATACAGGATAGATTGGCGGTTCCGCTAATCTACCACGTCTTCCGACGAACTGTGGATAGGCGACTCCTATACGACCGAGACGTCGTCGCTCAGGGCGTGTGTCCATGAGTGTGTCCGATTGGGACCGTCGGAGTAGATTACAACAGGAGAACATGTTGTGGTGGTTAAATTAGGTAAAGATAGTTGACTAAATATTGTAATTTTATGGCCGACTTAAATAGTTTTTATTCTTAAGGTTTAGGTGTAAAACAGTCATGGTGGCACAAAAAAAAAGATATACATATATATATGTATATCAGAAAACGCTTGCTGTGGCTGTTCTAGTTCTTAAGTTATTTTTAGGTAGTTTTAATTAATGTTAAGTAGTTTAAGTTAAAATAAAAAAAAGACAAGGAACCAAGTTTTTCAAAGTTTTCTTGGTAAACATTGTGTTACTTTTAGATTTATATATTAGATAATAGGCCGAAAGGAATTAGAATTAAGTTATCGTGTTATTTAGGGCGCCCGCATATTGCAAGTAAGTAAGTTAAGTAGTTGATAAGTAGGCTAGTTTTTTCATGAATATTTGTCTAGCATGTAAGTTAGTTTTAAGATAAAATAAAATAAAAATGAATTTAAAAAAAAAGAGCGACTCATAGCTACTTGTTTCTGATTGTTGTTTGTACCAGTCTGTCCCACATATGTTTCGATGACTCACAATTTATATTCAACAGACGTTGCTATTACACTTTTCGTTTATTTCGAAACTTTTACACCGTTGGCATGTTCGGAAATCGGATTAGTGGATGCGCCACTTACAATATCCCAGGTGACATTTGATTTTAATGTGACACGAACTTGGAATTTCCATGATGCCCAATGAAAACCGCTCTGAGTTTAGATATACGTGCGTCTTTGTTTTCCAATTTCTTTTTTTAATTGTGGCTGAGGAAAAGAGAAAAAATAACATCGTACAGAATTGCGGATTTCAATTAACTTTAATTACACTGATTAACGTTCCTGGTACCATAACCTCTTAATAGGGTTGTACTGGCCATCCTAAATTGAAATTATTTTTTGTTGTTGTTATTGTTTCTTACATTATTATTTAAATTGCTTACTTGAATTGAATTATTAAATTTACAAAATATATGAATTAAATTTATAAACAGCACATTTTCTGAAGTCATGTAAAAATTCAAAAGTGTTAAAGAACGCATAACAAAGCACATTTCGTTCTCCCTTATATACTTACATTCGTAAGCACATTACAGTTTATTTTTAATATGATCTAGCGAGGTTTGCACACAACGCATAGTTGGACCCGCCTTAAAGAAATTCATACGATTGTACTCAATAGGGTGTTCAGTGGACAGGTTGAGCAAGAAATTGGTCGCCTGGCCCTGAGTTCATAATATTTTTAAAAGCGACGAAAATAGAGGAATTAAAATTTCCAAATCCAATTTTTGAATTTGAAAGGATATAACATTCGGTCAGCTTTATTGGTGCCCAACATTGTGGCCTGGATTTACAAAAGTGTATAACGGAAAAATTTGGTTCTCTCATCGCCAAAAATAAATCGAAGGCAGGTTGAACAGTCTTACTGGTCGCTTGGCTACTGATTAATAAAAGTTGATCAATGGCTCAGTAAGGAAGATCTAGACATCGAAAACTTTTTTTTTATGCTGAGGAGATGCGAACGGATAGCGACAGCGTTACAAGCAACCACACAAGCTTCTTAGGTTATCCCAGAAGAAGAAATGCTTGGAGACATGTCATCAGTTGCGTTGACAGGCGTGGCCGCATTAACCGCATTGTCAGAAGAGCAATTACAACGTTTATTAAGCGCTATACACTTGAAGGTTGAAGAAGAATCACGGAACGTTTAGTAAATGTACAGCTCGGTTTGATGGAGAGACGAATACGTCAAAGATCAGCGATTTCATTGCGACGATAACGGTGTACAAAGACTCCGAAAACATTACGGTTGCTAGTGCACTCACGGGTATTCCAGTATTGCTGGAAGGCTTCGCAGTAACATGACGGTAAGGTGTAAAAAGAGAAGCTAATGGTTTTAATTATTGCAATAAATTACTCAAAGCAGCATTTGCACCAGCCAAACCCTCGTGGCGTATTTACGCAGAATTATTTGAGGAGAAACAGAGATAAAATGAAAGAATCGAAAAATTTGTTTGCCCAAAACGTACATTGTTTTCACAAATGACAGACGAGATATTCGAAAATGTAAAGCTAAATATGGTGTATGGTCGAGTTCTCCTTAAGATAAGAGAAAAAGTCTCCAAAAACGGAATGACTAGGAAAGGTGCCGTTTATGCTACAGTGGTTGACATAATTATTGGAAAAAAATTCCGGAAAATCCATTTTATTGCGTTTCCAAAAGCAAAAGGAAATCGAACAATGCTAGGTATAGATTACTTGGAACAATGTGGAATTGTGCTGAATATTGCGTAAAGATCATTTAGTTTTATAGATTATCCAACCAAGACTTTTGATTTTGAATTGGTCAATAGCATCATCAAAACATAAAAATAAGATACCTCAAACACCAAATTTTGCTATAACATTTCTTCTTCTGTTTTGTTGTCAATGTCAATGTGACATCTAAGAACCTCCCTGGAGACAGAATTTCCCCCTGTAGGAAATTTGAAAGCAGGAACTGCCAGCAAAGAAAATATTGGATAGCTAGCCAAAATTGTGAGTGGTATTCAGAGAACTGGTATTCAGAGAACTGATTTGGTATATATGATAGAGAAAGACAAATGGTATCACTTAAAGGGGTTTGCGCTGGCGTGAAGAGATAATGAGGTAGGTCGGGATATGAAAATGATGAAAATTTTAAGCCGTAAAATTGTATACAATTTTTTTTTAACTGCAGTGTTTGTAGGGGTAAGTTTTTTTTTAAACAGTTTTTAAACATTTAATTAATATGATATGAATATGATATGAATATGAGCAAATCGTGTCGTGTATGTGCTTTAAGTTCATGTTGTGCTGGTGGATGTGAAATTAAAAATTTCTCGACAAAAGTTTATATTAAAAAAAAAAATGTGCATATATATACAAAGTACTTTTGCCCATCGTGTATGACCTCGTGTCCTCGATGAGGTAGGCTCTCATATATATAAATATGTATGAACATGGGTCAGAAATGCGACAGTTACAGAACTATAAAAATGTTACAAAGTGATAAATAAAATACACTTAAAATTACACCCATAGAAAAATTCATTAAGATAGACCCACCGCCAAAAGCACATATTTAATAAAACTTACAACACAAACAAACACTGCAAAAAAAATAAGGGGAGAAGCGAGGAGGAAAGTCTAGAGGAGATACGAGACGATCGTGGTAGTTTTAAGTTTTTTTATACAATTTTTTTTTGGTGCAAACGTTCAATTTGTTAGCAATTTTTTTATTTAATCAATCATTTCGTTAATGTAATTTTTGTTTGTGTTGTAAAAAGTTTTGCGCAACGGCTGTTTTTTTGTTGTGTAATATTTTTCGTAAATTCGAAAACTACACCACTACACAGAGCTCTCTGTAGGTAGGGACTTAAGGTAAATTTCGGGGAGGCAGTTGATGAGTAAGTCCTCAGTTCGTCGACAACAGGGTGTCGTAAAATTTAGAGTTTCATTTTATTTTGGTAATTAATTTATTTATTAATTTCCTTTATTTTTTTATATTATATGTTATTTATTTATTTATACCTAATTAGTCAGTTTTTAATTCATTATATTAATTGTTATTCATTTATTTATTTATTATCTATTTATGCCTAGCTTTAATTTGTCATTGATTTATTTATTCATAAATTAATTTGTTAATATTTTTAATATTATATTAATCTTTCGTAATTTTCTATTTATGTAATTCATTGTTTACTTTACTTGTTATTTATTTAATTTATTATCTTTTAAGTTTTGTTGTTGTTAATTAATTTATTATGAATTTTGTTATATTTATTTATTTTTTTTGTTAGTAATAAAGAACGTTTCGCACAACAATGAAGCGACCGATTTATTTATATATTTTATTGTTAATATTTTCAATATTATATTAATCTTTCGTAATTTTCTATTTATGTAATTCATTGTTTATATTACTTGTTATTTATTTAATTTATTATCTTTTAAGTTTTGTTGTTGTTAATTAATTTATTATAAATTTTAAAAATTTTTTTTTTTGGTTAGTAATAAAGAACGTTTCGCACGTTTTGTTTTTTTATATTTATTCCTATGTGTGTAAGCCATCATGGCGTGTTAAATTACCTTTTTGGGGGTGTTTAAGGTGCTGAAACTGGCGGATATGAGATGATCCGACGATGCTACTCACCAAACTTGGGGAAGTTCCAAAATGGCCGTCGAACTTCCAGGTTGGGTGGGAGAAAGGCCGCCCGAGGTGTGGTGACTGTCCGTTCGTGCATGTGAAGGTAAGCCAAAGTAGTTGTGTTTGTTTTGATTTTGGCACGTTTTATGTTTTGTAGTAGGTATTGTTGAGTGCGATGACAGAAGCCGAGCATCGAAAGCATGCCGAGTTTTCGCACTTGACAGCTTAAAGTCCCAGACACATCATCATTTCCTTTCCACTTTAAACGCACGAACTAAATCGATCGTTGAAAAAATGTTCGTCCCATGTAAATTAGCTGAAAAGTCTTCCAGATAGCGTATGGGGAATGAGTCAGGTATTGTGCGGTCGTTTAATTGCCTATAGTCGACGCAGGGACGCCAATCACTAGATTTTTTGGGTGCAAGATGTAATGGCGAAGACCATGGGCTGTCCGAGCGACGGGCAATACCTAACTTAAGCATTTTTCCAAACTCCATTCAAACTCCAGCAATTTTTAATCGGTCAGGAGCAAGTCATCTAACTCTACTCGAAAAGGGTGGTGCGTTCGTGGTTTTTATGTGATGTAAAGTCGAATATTGTTTTAGTCTGACTGCGAGACCAGGTTGTCTGATTGCACGATATTGCAGAAAAAGTGATGAGTACGGTGACTCGACGTCAACTTGATTAGATCGCACTGAAGCCACTTGAGCTTTAGAGGGTTTTCCAACTGTAGATAAGCCGGTAGTTTCATCGATAACACGTAGTTGTCTTAAGTCGACAAGTAAGCAAAAATGACTTGAAAAACCGGCCCGAATAATAGGACTGTGCCATAGGTATTTATCAGAGAATCGCTAGCTGGTAAGTAAGCGGCGTAAGCGTTGCTTGGGCATGGCGTCGTGGATAGACACTTGCGCGCATTTTGGCCGAACTAAGAATGATACCAACATAATTTTGAATTTGGTGGTACTTGCCTGGTTCGGGATCTTCTCCTGGATCTCCCTTGGTGGTTTGGGCTTCTTAGTCGCGGTACTCGATTTGAAGTTTGGAAATCAGCAACATTTGAAGAAAGATCAGCTACTCGTTTTGCGATGTCAGACAGCTATTGGTGAAGGTCTGAGGTTGCTACTGCAGCTACATTATTAGGCGAGAGAACTTCATGTAATTTGTCAGCAAGATCACCTAATGCGGTGACAGATGATGATGTCTGCGCCACGAGGCAAGCCTGCGTTTGAGCTAGAAGATGCGACAACCAGCGAGCTTTTAGAACTTCTTCGTCGATATCAGGTACCAATCTGCGGAGACGTCGTAGATGTTGAGGCGGAGTACGATCACCCAGGCTTTCCATATCCAACAGCTGAAGAATTTTCGCTTCTTTGGATTTGAAAAAAAACGTGATATAAGCGTTTAAACGTTTGGTATCGCATTGCTGCAGGCCGGTTGATAGTCAAATCCTCAACTTCGGCCGCGGATCGTGTGTCTATTAAAGGGATTGTGCGAAAGAATTTATTCGTTTCAGACGAATTGCCACGATTGGTAAACTGAGTCTCCAGTTGAGCAAACAATAATGGTGGTCTTTCGGCGCTAAATAGTGGGGCTCTGAAGTCAGAGGGGTTGTGGTAGAAGTTGCCATAATGGGAACACGATGTAATGAAATGATTCACAAAAAACGCAAAGAAAAAAACCGAATATGTTATCGCGACGAATTACTGCGAAACAGAAATCTAACTTTACGCGTGTTAAGTTTTCGGGGTCACCAATGTAGTAATTGAGTAATTAAACAATGAAGAATGATTACTTAGAAAATAATATTTTATTTCTATTTATTACAATGTTTTTTTTTTTGCTAAACCTGACGGGTGGAGAGACCAGATATAAGGGAAGTAAAGTAATACCAATCTTCGCGGTTTGGCCACAAGCTAAATTCACCCATAATAACGTATCTTACACATACTATCACATTTATAAACAAGTGTGCGTGAAATAAGTTATTGCCCACATTTTGTGCTCAAAATTTTTCGATTTTTCCCCGCCACCTCACCGACCATGTACAGAACCATCACAGAACGCGGTGAAAATTTACATCCGAGTTAAAACAGCTGTAGCATTGCCACCACCAATGAGCGCATCCAAGAAAAATTAAATAAATAAGCACTGTACTCAGTATTATTATATTTATTTAATTTTTTTTGGTTGAAAAAATATTAGTACCAAAAAAACCTACTGAGAACAATAAAATTGATTTGTATGACATGTACGTTGACAATTGATATAAATTGTTTTTTGTTTTGTACCTACCAACGAGAAAACGCGTGTTTTAATTATTTCAGGTTTCCAATATTGCGTTTAAACTCTGAATAACATCAGTTTCGCTGTATGTCAAATATGGTTTAACATGAACAAAGTAGGACGGATATCTTTAATCATGAGCACAAATTGTACAACAATATTTATTTTGCTGAAAATAATTAATAATTAAGGAAGTTAAGATTTATTTTGATTTCTTGCTGAAATCTATTTGGAATTTTTTTATTACAAAAAAATCGTAAAGAAAGGAATTTTGTGACACTTCTTTTGGGAAATTATAAAAAAATAGTATTAAAATAAAATCCCATTTAATCAAATTAGCAAAGCAAAAAGTTTATTTTTTGTTTACCCCTGCAGAAATGTAAAAAAATTAAACAGTTGATAAAATTTAACCCACATATTAACGCAATTGACACACGGTCATTGGCCATTAAATCCATTGATTAAAGATAATTCACATTTAATTTGCTTTTATTAATTCGGCTGTTAGTAAGTGGAATATTTAATTTTTACAAAGGAATAAATTTATCAGCAAAAAACAGTTAATATAAAATGGGCGTATTCGTAATCATTAAATATGAAACTCAACTTTTTCTGATCAACAGAGACATAATAAAAGTAGGTACTTCAAACACCTTTATATCATTCATAAAAAAAAGAAATTACCCTACGTATAATAACTCTGAGGTGGAAATATACTATCTTCAGAATCAAAATTAAGCAACACCCCATCACTCCGAAGCAGGAATCGACTACGAAAACTCATAGGGGATTATTATATTTATACATCCTCTCGGAAATCATCTTGTTAAAAATGAATTATTACACATAAACAGATTGTTTCTGTCCTTAAGGAGGAGTTGAATACATTCAAATCATATAATTTACAAAAATATATTTAATTCACTCAATACATTCAAAAACATATGTTTATATTCACTAAAACATAAAACTTAATTAAAGTTAATTTGTGAAGTGCGACAGGACAAAGTTGGAATATATTTCCACGCACGCAAAAACAATAAACGCGAAAAAATAAATCGATATTGATTGAAATGTCAAAACAAAAATAAATCTACCACACTGCTAAACAGGTGCTAATGAAAGTGTCTAAACCAATGATAAGGGAAGTAAAGTGATACCAATCTTCGCGGTTTGCCTACAAGCTAAATTCACCCATAATTACTTATCTTACACATACCTACTATCACATTTTTAAACAAGTATGCGTGAGATAAGTTGTTCCCCACATTTTTTGCTCAAAATTTTTCGATTTTCCCCCGCTACCTCGCCGACCACACCCAGAAAGGGGTGAAAATTTACATCGGAGTTAAAACAGCTGTAGCATTGCCACCACCAATGAGCGCATCCAAAAAAAATTAAGAAATAAGCATCGCGTTCAGTTTTGAATAACCAATTTAATCAAAAATTGAAAATATGTATATTTATTATTTATGTTATGGTTGAAAAAATATTAGTACAAAAAAACCTACTGAGAACAATAAAATAGAATTCTAATTTTTCGTGTGCGTTGAATTCATTAATACTTCCATTAATTTTGTATTTGTGTTGTTACTGCATATGTAACTAAGTCCACATGTTTGCGATAAATCTTTCTAATTGTCCTATTTATCTGTCTAACTCATTCTGTGATATTTTGATATATTATCTTTGAAAAAACGGATAAGGGTTTTATTATATTTACCTACATGCAATTAACACAATGTGTGGAAAAAGGATATAAGTTTTATTACGTATATCCGGCTGTAGCAGACCTTCATAAAAAACCAAGATGTTCTTAATGAGGAAACATTTTTGTTGTTCTTTTTTTCTCATTTTAAAAAGTGCATGTTGACATAAAACACATTTTTCACTTCTATATAAGCATAAATCTTACTACGAAAATTATTGGAACTAGGATATTTTACAAGATATACATACATTGCTTAGTTATGCCAAAAAAATAACAGGAATACAGACTGTGACACAACTGTTGCAGCCGTATTAATAAAAAAAAATTAACAATTATTATCTAATCTTTTGATTAAAAGCTAATTATTAATTAAGAATTATTTTAATAGCTAATTGACGTTTAGTGACAAATCTGTTACTAAGTACATATATTCCATATTCCGTTGTTGTTTATGTTATTTTTATTCTATATGTGCAATATAGTTTGCAATTTCATGTGCAGAAGAAGTCACAATTCAATTCACCTACTTCGGTAATTTAGTTTATTTTATGGTTAACAACGTAAATAAACTTATATTTCTTTTATTTTAACCTGCAAAACAGCTCGCTTAAATTTATCCAGTGGCTAATTGATATTTAAAAAAAAAATGGGTTCAAATATATTATAAATACATTTGCTTCTGTTGAAAATAAGATCAAAATGTAATTTATATTGAAAATTAGCATATCACTGTTTTGTATGGCATGTACGGTTAACAATTGAAATAAATTGTTCTTTGTTTTTTACCTACCAATATTGCATTTAAACTCTGAATAATATCAGTTTCGCTGTATGTTGAATATGTTTAACATGAACAAAGTAGGGCGGACATCTTTATTCCTTGTGTCAATTGCGTTAAATTTTAACCAGTGAATAATTTTTGACATTAGTATGGTGCAGTAAAGTCAAAAATTAAACAAAAAAAGGGGATAAAATGTAACCCACTTTTTAACGCAATTGACATACGGCCTTAGAAGATTTCTCTTTAAATCCATTGATTAAAGATAATTCACATTTAATTTACTTTAATTAATACGGCTGTTGGTAAGTGGAATATTTATTTTATGCAATGAAATAAAATTATCAGCAAAAAAAACAGTTCATCAAAAATATGAAATGGGCGAATTCATTACATTAAATATGAAACTCAACTTTTTCTGATCAACAGAGACACAATAAAAGTCGGTAGTCATTTATAAAAATAAGAACTTATCCTACTTATAATAATTCTGAGTTGGAAATATACTATCTTCAGAATCTTGCTTATCGAATAACGCAACACCAGATCACTCCGAAGTAGGAATCGACTACGAAAACTCGTAGAGAATTATTAAATTAATGCATCCTCTCGGATATCATCTTGTATAAAAATGAATTATTACACTTAAATAGTTTGTTTTTGTCCTAAAGGAGGAGTTGAATACATTCAATTTATATAATTTACAAAACAAACATTTGCTTCACTGAATACATTCAAAAACATATGTTTGTATTCAACAAAACATATAATTTTGAGTAGTCATTTAATTATTTGGTTTGTTTACATTTTTTTTCTATTTTCGATTGTTTGAGTAAAATTGAAGTGCAAAATAAAACAAAAAAGTGCGCCCAAAAGTTTACATAAAGTTAATTTGTGAAGTGCGACAGGACAAAGTGCGAATATATTTCCACGCACGCAAAAACAACAAACGCAAAAAAACAAATGAATGTCGACTGAAATGTCCTAAAAAAAATAAATCAACCACACTGCTATACAGCTGTTAATGAAAGTGTCCAAGCCCAAAATTTTGGTCTGCTGAATTCTTTTACTCGGAAATACATTTATTTACAGACAGGAGTGCATTGGTAGTGGATTACAACAAAAACAACAACTCTTGTGGAGATTCAGGGTGAGAGTTTGGTATCTACAACTGACTTTTTATGTTGACTTTTGTCAAAAATTCAAACAACATAATGCCGTTTGATGAACAGCTTTTGTTGTCGCCTGCTGTGCATACCGTATTTTGCTGCTGTCGCCTGATGAGAAACCGTATTTTTGTGTGGACGATCGGATGATGAGACAAACCGCATTTTGGTCGGTTTGTTGTCGTCGTCACTACGTAGCAAAAATGAGGTACTCGCTATATATACATATAAACAAAAAAATATATATATAGATTACATAACCAAATTTATACACAACTTCTTAAATAATAATAACTGTCCTTGTTGTTTAATTCGTTCTCCGTCGTTCCTTGACGGTTCTAATCTCTAATGCGTCCATCCTTGTAGTAGTCCTCTTTGAGTAACAATCAAAATGAATCGGAAACAACAAACGAGTAGCATCGCTGATGAAAGTAGAATGCAGACTCGGTCAGTTACATTACAAGCAGATCCTACAATCATCTCCCCTTAAATAATCTATATCAATTCCCTCCTCCGTCTTCTGCACAGAGTCAAAGTAATTCAATGAACTCGATAAGTCCTCCGTCCTTTAGCAGCCTGACCCAAGTGGGCGTAGCCGATACCCAAAATCTTAGCGTCGAATCGATCGTTAACCAAATTGAAGACCAAAACTTAGGTGCCCAATGTAATATCCAGTCACAGAGCAATCCAATCCAACTCGGTACAGGGACAAACGTTGCCACCTTTGGGAAGCCATCGGTCTCAGTTGGATCCAACATCTAGGCCCTTTGCTCCAATGGATCCAAGAGATAGCGCCGGGGTATGCCAGCAACCGTACATTCCACCGCAAGATACTAGTCAGACCTCAAGTATCTACCAAAGTCCTCCGCTGTATACCCCTCAACCGAATTCGCAGCCAAGAGTTCGAGGTCCGATCAAAATTTATAAGTGGGGAATTCAATTTTAAATAAAACCTGACTCACCTACAGTGGAGGACATAATTTTTCGGTTGGAAACGCCAGTTCGAGTGTCCATGGTCTGAGATCCTACGCGATTTTCACATACTGCTCAGGTACCGCCTATGAATGGTATTGGCAATTCCAACGATCCAATTACCGCCGTGATTGGTAATGCTTCGAGACGCGCTTATGCGACAGTTTCGCAATTCAAAGTCCGACTTTGAGCTGATACGGGATATAATGGATCGTAGGCAAGGTAATTGGGAGACGTGCGATCATTACTTCGCAGTGATCGATAGGCTCGGATCACAAATGACAGTCCAAACACCGGAGTCGAGCTGGTCAAAGTTATAAAGAGGAATTTGCAAACTAGTATCCCCGAATAAAGATAGGAGTTGATATTTCAATCCAAACCAATTTGGATGACCATGCAGATCAGGATGATAAGCAAATAACAATTTTAAAAAGTTGTTCCACAAATTGTAATGTATGCAGTAAGCAACAAAAGTTTAAATAGAATTAAGCCGTTGCATGTTAGGATTAGGGAGTATAATAGGGTAAGTAATAGAATATTTAATAATAGTAAAGCAGTTATATCAGATAGAATAAGAAAAAAAAATATAGCTGCTACTGTTCTGAATACAGATGCTGACCCAAGGCCATATGCCAAAGTTGAGTAGGTATTCGGCCAAAGTAAGCAGGTATTCGGCCTATTGGATATAAGTATATTAGGAAAAGATTGTTTGACATTTATAAAATCACTGAAAGTACCGATTTCCAATATTACAGCGGATGTGAAAACTGCGGATGGAAATCATCAGAATATCATAGGTAGAGTACTGGTACCTGTAGTTTATAAACAGCTATCGAAGGTTATTGCGTTCAATCTGGTTCCGAGTCTGGAAAGCATTCCAAATAGCACCTAAAAAAATTAGTTCGATTAAGATTCCAGAAATTGAAATTAATTCGGATACTCACCCATCCACCCATTAGATTTAAATCAGCGGTCTCGGTAAGTAGCATTAAAATCAAAATTCTTGTGTTACACCCAGCACGGTCTCGGAAAAACATCTTTGCAGGAGCATGTCATCGACACCGGGGAATCGGAACCTGTAAAGCAGCGTCACTACCCTGTTTCTCCAGCTATCCAGTCCCTGCTCTATGAGGAAATAGACCGAATGATAAGCCTCGACGTTATCGAGGAGAGTGAGAGTCCTCGGTGTTCCCCCGTTGTCTTTATACGGAAGCCAGGCAAAAATCGTAAGGTAAACGAGGTAACTAAAAAGGACGCTTATCCTCTCCCCCATAATGACGGGCTTCTCAGTCGGTTACAGGATACTTACTTCTAAGTACGTTGACCTGAAGGATGCTTTTAGGCAAATAACGCTGGAGAAGCAGAGTAGAGAAAAAACTGCTTTTACGGTTCCGGGAAGACCCTTATACCAATTCAAGGTGGGTGGCCGCGGTGTAGTGGTAATGTGTTCGTCTGTTGAGTGGAAGGTTGCGCGTCGGTCGGTGTAATACCTTAAAGTATGCACACCATCTTGAATTTCTTCAAATTTAACGAACACAAAGAAAAAGTGACTCCCCGAAGCTAGTTCGGACACCACCCATGGAGTTTAAGTCTCCACTACATCCAAAATCTTTCCTATCCTCTCTTTCTTCCCCTTATCTAATGCTCGTACTATGGTAACATATAAAGGGTATTCATAACCCCTTGAGTACGTGTAAATTTTAAAAAAAAAAAAAAAAAAGGTCATGCCTTTTGGGTTGTGTAATGCTGCCCAAAGGATGTGTAGACTAATGGACAAGGTAATTCCTTCTCGGTTGAAAGATAGTTTTTGTCTATATCGAAGACTTGCTCATAATAGCTCCAGATTTCGAGACACACGTAGCACTGCTGGAAGAAGTCGCTCTCTGCCTACGGAATTCCAACCTCACCATCAACTTGAACAAGTCGAAGTTCTGCTGCAAAGAACTGAAGTATCTTGGTTTCATTGTTATTGGGGGGATGCTCAAGACAGATCCGGCGAAAGTAGAAGCGATTGTCGACTTCCCGATACCCAAAACCCCAAAGCAGCAAACCAGCTGAACTACCAGATCTGAAAAGAGAGGAAAACATTGCGTATAAGCGGTTGCTGCCACCAAGCGGAGACGAGTCCACGGTTGAACATACCTGGAGGTTATGAATTCCGTCGGGTCTCACAGAGGAGTTGATCTCTCGTGCTCATGATCCTCCAAAGGCGTCGCATGGTGGTATTGCCAAGACTTTGTACAGAGTTCGCCAATTTTTCTACTGGCCAGGTATGACCATCCAAATTCGTCGATACGTGTCGAACTGTGTTACCTGTAAACAGTGTAAACCGTCGATCAAAGTCCAGCGTCCTCCAATGTCATCCAATTTTGTACCGACCGTCCGTTCCAGAAATTATATATTGATTTCCTTGGACCTTATCCCAGATCAAAGTCTGGGAACACATATATATTTGTAGTCCTTGACCATAGGTCCAAGTTTGTTTTTTTAAAGCCGTTGAAACAGGCGAAATCTTGAAGTGTTGTTATTGACCTGTATGATATGTTTAATATGTTCGGTGTACCTAAAATTGTACATTCCGATAATGGGAAGCAGTTTCTGGCCAACGACTTCCAGAACCTTCTCACAAAGTAAGGCATTCAGCATTCAGAACAGCGTATTACTCCCCGCAATCGAATGCGTCAGAGAGTCAACAGAACACTTCTAGCAGCAATTCGAGCATACCTTAAAGAAGACCAACGAAACTGTTATCTTCGTTTAAGTGATATAGCTTGTGCGTTGAGAAGCTCAGTCGATAGCTCACTCGGTGTGTCACCATATTTTGCCCTATATGGAATTAATATGATGACGCATGGAAGTTGTTATGAACTAGCGAGACGCCTTAACGCTGTTGAAGATTGTAAACTGTTGGCGCTCTCCAGACAAACTCGACTGGAGTGCCTGGGGGAAAAAATAAAAGCAAACATTAAAAGGAAAAAAGTGCAAAAAATGTACAATGTAAGAACAAGAAAAGTACGGTTTTCCGACGGAACTTTGTGTTGAGTAACACTTCAAAGTACCTGGCATCAAAACTTTGCCCAAAGTACGTGAAGTGTCGAATAACGAAAGCAATCGGGAAAAATACGTACGAGCTGGAAAATCTTACGGGGAAGAAAACAGGCATTTTCCATGCTAAGGACATTAAGCAAACTAGCCAAACACTTCGCTGTTTGTAGTCAGATTTGTAGATTTCGTTGTTTTCGTGTATTTTACGTATTTATTTAATTGCATTAGTTAAGTAATTTTATTTATTTATTTTAAAAATTAAATTAATTATTATTATCGCATGTTGTGTCCAACTCTATGTTATTCATTGATATTAGATCTAAGTATTATTTTTTTTTGATTCTAAAAAACACTGTGATATGCATGTTATTTATTCAATATGTATGTTTATCGTCTAATTTTGTATTTATTTATTCATGTACGTAATTTTGTTCAAAGTGATAGTTTTTATATTGTTCTTTTTTGTTGCGTTAAGGTATTTATTATCAATTGGTTTATTATTCACGGAACGAAACACTTTGTGGTATCCAAAGAGATACACAACACATAGCCAATGTTAATCACCATATGAGGAATGCCCGGCTCACAGCGTGGGTACTTCACCACGTTTTCCACAGGTGTCCGGTTTTCTATCCACGTCGTGTGCATTACTCCGTCATGGATAGATTTAGTTACGTTCACCTGTTAGGACAATGTAGTATAAAATTAAATTAAATTTAAAGCTTGTTGTGTTGAACCTTCCACTCCGTGCCGTATCTGTTGACAATGTCAACATGACAGCTGCGCTAATCCCAAGGCGGAATTTCCCCAAAGGGAATTTAAAATGATAGGCGTTGCCAGCAAGGGAAATATTTGATATTTAGAGAGCAATTACTAGGTGGCGCTTGAGAGGGAAGATATTCAGCGGTATGATCAGTGATGAAGTAAGGAAAAGATAGGAAACTTTCCAGGACTTAACGTTTTTCCAACAAGCTAATTATGGAATTTTCCAGGATTTTGACAGATAAATTACTCACCACGGCCCAAATAGGTGCATACATATTTGATTCACACACACTTGTCTGTCGCCTGGTCATTTAAACGTCAAACGTAGACAACTGCCAAATTCAAAATTTTCAAACGAAAAATAACGGCCAAATTCAAAATTTCCCCAATTTTTGCTTACATTACATGGAATGATTGTTAAGTGGATGTTACATTTGTAAATATTTCCCAGGAAGCTTAAATTTGAAACTTGACGGCGGTTTAAAATAATTTAATAATTTATTTATAATAATTTAAATTTAGTGTTTCCTGAGAGTTTTCAGGAACGAAATAAAAATGTCCAACGGTGATTTCTGGATTTGCAAATTTAAACGACTTGATGATTTTATTTAATTAACACACTTTATTTTTACGAACTAAACTCAATCAAAGACTAATCGAAATAGGAATTGGAATTTCATTTTCTTTGCCAAAGAACTAACTGCTCAGTCATATTGAGAGAGAGTTTATAGGACTGCGATACCGATACATTAATTCGCCCTTTGCAGATTTTTATACATTTTGCTTTGGGTTATAATACAATTGTTGAGGTGAATAAACTATTAAAATGGTAAAAGATTATAAATTTCATATGTAATATTATTTCATAATTTCAAATAATTTTTAAAAATAATTATATTTAAAAAGATAAATGATGTAAGAACATTCTGCCCGCCTTGAAGTGTCTGCCAAAAACTTTAACAATCTACTGGAAGTGGTGCTAAACGATGAATAGCTCTTCTAAAAATTCCCTTTTTTCGTCTTGAGATCCACAACTTGTACTTTACCATCCTGGGAAGGGATAATTTTAATTATTTTTCCCATCAACCAGTGTTGAGATGAAATATTGTCATCTGATATTAAGACCAGCATATCCAGCATGACATTTTCTGAGGATGATTTCCACTTTGCCCTCTTTTGTTGCTCCAGCAGGTACTCTTTCGACCACCGAGCCCAAAAGTGCTGCTTGATTTCGTAAATACGTCGCCATTGCTTTAATCCGGATGATCCTGACAATGGTACTAATGGATGGCAGATAAGGGACCGCCAACCAAAAAGTGTCCTGGGGTCAACACTGCCTCGTCACTGGGATCGCTTGACATCGCACACAGAGGTCGAGAATTTAAAATTGCTTCTATATCCGCTACTACCGTCGAAAGCTCTTCAAATGTCAGATAGGCTTGCGCAACCGTTCTGAAGAGATGATTTTTGGCAGATTTGACGGCTGCCTGCCAGAGTCCTCCAAAATGTGGTGCTCTAGGAGGTATGTGATGGAACTCAATCTGTTCAGCTGCACACCAGGACGCAATCGCCTTTTCTGTCAGTTGCTCCAGAAACTGTTGTCGAAATTTAAGAAGCTCATTTCGTGCACCGACGAAGTTTGTACCATTGTCGCAATATAGGTCACGACAAAAACCTCGACGTGCAACAAATCTTCTAAGCGCCGCTATGAATCCTTGGCTGGATAGATCCGAGACGACTTCTAGATGAACGGCTTTCACTGCAAAGCAAACAAAAACTGCAACGTATGCTTTATGCGTGTTTTGTCCTCGCCGCCTTAAGGTGAGATGGAACGGTCCGCAAAAGTCTTCGCCGGTCGTCAAAAATGGTCTGGTTAGCTGCACTCGATTGAATGGTAGATTTCCCATGATCTGCGTTAACGATTTGGGCCGGTACTTTGCACAATGAAGGCATCTGTCAACTACTCTTTTGGCCATCCTTCGCACGTCAATCACCCAAAAACGTTGCCTAACAATATCAATTAGTGCCTGAGGTCCAGCATGGTAGTTTTTTCTGTGTAAATAAACAATATAATTAAATACAAAAGGGTGGGATCTAGGAAGAAGGATCGGACATTTAGTGGAATAAGGAATGTCTGCATTCTGCAGACGCCCACCAACTCTGAGGAGTTTTAAAGATGAATCGTCTAAGAAAGGATTTAAATTTTTGACGACACTCTTTGGGCTAATCATATTATTCCTTTCGAGCTGCTCAACTTCCTCCTTGAAGCATTCTTGCTGAATATGCCACACAATTCGTAGAAAGGCATCATTTATTTCAGTTGCCACCAGTGATGGAACATCTTTTTTTGGCTTCTTCGCCTCAAACTCATTACGAGTTGGTGGCTCTTCTCGCTTATCCTTGTTTGACTTCCGTTTTGTAAGCGCGTAGAAAAACTTGGAATTTTGATGCGATTTAACTTCTTCAAACGTTCTCGAAACTGCAGCCATTCGTCATATGCGCGCTTGCACCGATTCAACCCAGTTTGCCTTTTGTATCCAGAGACTCTGTAAAATCATCTCCCCTTTAACAATCACCGGATTAATAAGACCTAAAGGATCGAAGAGAGTAGCAAGCTCAGAAAGAACTGTCCTTTTTGTAATCTTCCGCAAAGACGATAGAATTGGTGAGATATATTGCAGAGTTTTTATGACATCCGAGTCATTGATGCGTAGAGGAACCTCCTTGTCAGAGTCAGGAATCTGCTTCAACATCATCTGCTCATTAGTCCACCATTTTCGCAACTGAAATCCGGCAGCTTCCAAAATTCTTCTTGTCTCTTGATAGATTTTCGCAATTTCCTCTGGAGTATCTCCACCGCTAATTAAATCGTCCATATAGAAGTCCTCGGCTAAGACTTTTGATCCCAAAGGATATTTCTCCACACTTGTGTCTGACAACGTTTTCAAACATCGAGTTGCTATGCATGGAGCCGATGTTGTCCCGTAAGTTACGGTGTTTAATTGGTATACCTCCAACTTTTCATTTTTGTTAGACCGCCATAGTACACACTGGTACTTTCGATAATTTTTTTTAACAAGTATCTGTCGATACATTTTCGAAATATCTGCTGTTAAAGCATATCGAAAACAACGAAAACGTAATATAATCGCAAAAAGCGTATCTTGAATTACTGGCCCTTTTGCAAAATATCGGTGAGTGAAACCTCAGATGAGGTATCAGCACTGCAGTCAAACACAACGCGCAACTTGGTTGTTGTCGAATCAGGCCTCAAGACACATTGATGTGGACAGAAATATTTTATCTGATTCACATCCAATTCTTCAACTTTTTCCATGTGACCTAAGTCCTCATACTCCTTCACGAAACTAGAATACTTGTTGACGCCACACCGATTAAAACAATCGAACGCACTCAAAATAAGAGGTCACTGTCACAAATGACAGCTCGGCCCATGCGTTTTTGTCTGCCGCCTTTTTTTTTTATTCATTTCGCGCTTTTCAACTCGCAACATTAAGTCGACTTTTGTAATATTATTAGTATTCGTCAAATATACAATTAAAAAACCCAAGTACACTTTTTTTGTTGGTCTTTTACGCAACATTTCTGGTTCTTCGTAGCCAAATTATAAAGTTTGCATCACGTAAATTTCAATTCGACCAAATTATAAAGTTTGCATCGCGTAAATTTCAATTCGAGTAAATTGTAATTCCCCGTTTCTCGCGTATTGCTTTTGTTCACCGCGGAATGTCTACCATCAGACGAGACGTTTTGAGAAACGCGCTTGAGCGTCTAATGAACTCAAGCAAAAAAGCAGAAACTTACGACGAAGCGGACATTGAATCGTTCCTGAAACTTTTGACCTACCAATGGGAGCAATTCAGTAAGGCGCAGGGTGAGGTCGAAGACACGTGCGGCGAGACTGCGCTGCCAACAGAGGAGGCTCAACGTGAACAGGGCGATGAATGGTACCGGATCGCATTCTCCAACTTCACAAGAGCACAGCTAAAAATAAAGGCTAACTCCAACAACATTAGCCCCCAAAAATCCAGCCAGCATGTGGACGTGAAGCTGCCGCGAATGGATTTACCACATTTGCCTGGAGGACCGTCTGAGTGGAAGCAGTTTTACGATGCATTTTCGTCTCTCATGCATAATGAGGCATCACTGACGGGTTCGCAAAAGCTCCATTACCTTCGATGTAGTCTGCAAGGAAATGCGCTAAATGTCATCAAGTCCTTCAAAGTAACAGATAGCAACTATAAGGAGGCATGGGAATTGCTCACTAAAAGGTACAATGTAGAGCGTGTCATTGTTGATGCCCATTTTAGAGCACTCTTTTCACTGCCAAAGCTTTCTTCCGAGTCACCCACAGGTATCAGATCTTTGCTTGACAGCATCCAGGAGAATTACAGATCGTTGAGATCGCTAGGTAGACCCGTTACCAACTGGGATGACTGGCTTGTGCATCTTACTGTGAGCAAACTTGACCATGAAAGCCATCGTCAATGGGAGCTTTCGCAAAAAGACGACAAGGTAGCCACCTTTACGGAGCTTGTTGATTTTCTTGATACCAGGTGTCATTCATTGGATGCTGTGAATTCACACAACCCAATCAATCAACAGCAGGGTTTCAAGTCCAGAATGAAGTCTACAACAGCTTTCACATCCCAAAAGAAAATCTCTGGATGTTATTTTTGCGGTGGAAAACACAGGCTTTTCGGTTACGAGCAATTCAGACCATTGCCAACTTCGTCGCAGAAGAAAAATCCTTGTGTAAAAATTGTTTGTCGAATGTCCACCAAGAAAATGTATGTCACAGTACAAACACTTGCCGATTATGTCAAGCTCACCATCATACGCTGCTGCATACGGAAGAGCCTCTGCAACCAGTCGCAGGTATTTCATCAACCAATGTAGTCAACACGGATCAGCAAATTCTCCTAGGCACCGCTCTTGCCAAAGTCAGGGACAGTTCCGGACGCTTTCAGCCAGTGAGAATATTGTTTGACAACGCATCGCATCTCACATTCATCGCTAAAGCATGCGTTGAACGATTACATCTTCCTATTATGCCGTCTACGACGACAATCGAAGGTATATGTGCCGTTACCGCTGGTCGCTCCAGAGGAACTGTTGAACTCGCGTTATCTTCGGTAGATGACAGCTTTGCTAATCCATTCAGGCGAACATATTGCCGAAGTTAACAAACGCTCTTCCACCATCTCGCATTCGCAAAGGATCATGGCAACACATTCATGGTCTAAGTTTGGCCGACCCCAACTTCAACGTGCCCGCAGCAGTTGATATTTTACTAGGCTGTGACCAGATAGGAAGTTTTCTTCTTGAAGGGTTAATTCGTGGACCTAAAGACTCTCCTATTGCACAGCAGTCAACTTTAGGATGGATATTGTTCGGAAAAGTGGTCGCCCCAGAGACCGCCTACGCTTTTTCAACCATCGTTACTAATCGTTCGGACGCCGCTCTAACGAAAGCAGTAACCAAGTTTTGGCAAATAGAGGAACTGCCCGATTCAAAATTCCTTACTGACGAAGAACATCTATGCGAAGACATTTTTAAACATACGCATAGTCGCCAATCGGATGGACGCTTTGTTGTCAAATTGCCCTTCAAGTCGGAAATTGTACTTGGAGATTCTCGAGACGCAGATGTTCGAGCTTTATATCGAATGGAGAAGATGTTTGCTAAAGATGTAACGCTTCACTCGCAATATGCTGCATTTATGCAGGAGTTCATTGATTTGGAACACATGGAGGAGGTTCGCAACACCCAAGTACCTGGAAAACATTTTTACATGCCGCATAGGGCAGTGGTAAAGGAGTCCAGCACGACAACAAAGGGTTGTCTTCAATGCCTCGGCTAAAACGACGTCTGGATTTTCCTTAAATGATGCGCAACTTGTAGGCCCACAGCTGCAACATGAACTCTTCTCCACATTACTCTGATTTCGATGTCATCGATTCGCATTAATCGGTGATGTGGAGAAGATGTACCGCCAAGTACGGGTTAACGAAGACCATGTCCACTTCCAGCGCATCGTTTGGCGCAGTTCGCCGGCAGATCCAATTAAAGGTTATCGCCTATTGACGGTGACATATGGCGTTGCATCTGCATCCTATCTGGCCGTCAAAGCATTGCAACAAACAGCCGTCGACGTGCACTCGATTGAATGGTAGATTTCCCATGATCTGCGTTAACGATTTGGGCCGGTACTTTACACAATGAAGGCATCTGTCAACTACTCTGTTGGCCATCCTTCGCACGTCAATCACCCAAAAACGTTGCCTAACTATAGCAATTAGTGCCTGAGGTTCAGCATGGTAGTTTTTTCTGTGTAAATAAACAATATAATTAAATACAAAAGGGTGGGATCTAGGAAGAAGTATCGGACATTTAGTGGAATAAGGAATGTCTGCATTCTGCAGACGCCCACCAACTCTGAGGAGTTTTAAAGATGAATCGTCTAAGAAAGGATTTAAATTTTTGACGACACTCTTTGGGCTAATCATATTATTCCTTTCGAGCTGCTCAACTTCCTCCTTGAAGCATTCTTGCTGAATATGCCACACAATTCGTAGAAAGGCATCATTTATTTCAGTTGCCACCAGTGATGGAACATCTTTTTTTGGCTTCTTCGCCTCAAACTCATTACGAGTTGGTGGCTCTTCTCGCTTATCCTTGTTTGACTTCCGTTTTGTAAGCGCGTAGAAAAACTTGGAATTTTGATGCGATTTAACTTCTTCAAACGTTCTCGAAACTGCAGCCATTCGTCATATGCGCGCTTTCACCGATTCATCCCATTTTGCCTTTTGTATCCAGAGACTCTGTAAAATCATCTCCCCTTTAACAATCATCGGATTAATAAGACCTAAAGGATCGAAGAGAGTAGCAAGCTCAGAAAGAATTGTCCTTTTTGCAATCTTCCGCAAAGACGATAGAATTGGTGAGAGATATTGCAACCGGTCCGTGTTTGGGTTCCATTTGATGCCCAGAGTTTTTATGACATCTGAGTCATTGATGCGTAGAGGAACCTCCTTGTCAGAGTCAGGAATCTGCTTCAACATCATCTGCTTATTAGTCCACCATTTTCGCAACTGAAATCCGGCAGCTTCCAAAATTCTTCTTGTCTCTTGATAGATTTTCGCAATTTCCTCTGGAGTATCTCCACCGCTAATTAAATCGTCCATATAGAAGTCCTCGGCTAAGACTTTTGATCCCAAAGGATATTTCTCCACACTTGTGTCTGACAACGTTTTCAAACATCGAGTTGCTATGCATGGAGCCGATGTTGTCCCGTAAGTTACGGTGTTTAATTGGTATACCTCCAACTTTTCATTTTTGTTAGACCGCCATAGTACACACTGGTACTTTCGATAATTTTTTTTAACAAGTATCTGTCGATACATTTTCGAAATATCTGCTGTTAAAGCATATCGAAAACAACGAAAACGTAATATAATCGCAAAAAGCGTATCTTGAATTACTGGCCCTTTTTGCAAAATATCGGTGAGTGAAACTCCAGATGAGGTATCAGCACTGCAGTCAAACACAACGCGCAACTTGGTTGTTGTCGAATCAGGCCTCAAGACACATTGATGTGGACAGAAATATTTTATCTGATTCACATCCAATTCTTCAACTTTTTCCATGTGACCTAAGTCCTCATACTCCTTCACGAAACTAGAATACTTGTTGACGCCACACCGATTAAAACAATCGAACGCACTCAAAATAAGAGGTCACTGTCACAAATGACAGCTCGGCCCATGCGTTTTTGTCTGCCGCCTTTTTTTTTTATTCATTTCGCGCTTTTCAACTCGCAACATTAAGTCGACTTTTGTAATATTATTAGTATTCGTCAAATATACAATTAAAAAACCCAAGTACACTTTTTTTGTTGGTCTTTTACGCAACATTTCTGGTTCTTCGTAGCCAAATTACAAAGTTTGCATCACGTAAATTTCAATTCGACCAAATTATAAAGTTTGCATCGCGTAAATTTCAATTCGAGTAAATTGTAATTCCCCGTTTCTCGCGTATTGCTTTTGTTCACCGCGGAATGTCTACCATCAGACGAGACGTTTTGAGAAACGCGCTTGAGCGTCTAATGAACTCAAGCAAAAAAGCAGAAACTTACGACGAAGCGGACATTGAATCGTTCCTGAAACTTTTGACCTACCAATGGGAGCAATTCAGTAAGGCGCAGGGTGAGGTCGAAGACACGTGCGGCGAGACTGCGCTGCCAACAGAGGAGGCTCAACGTGAACAGGGCGATGAATGGTACCGGATCGCATTCTCCAACTTCACAAGAGCACAGCTAAAAATAAAGGCTAACTCCAACAACATTAGCCCCCAAAAATCCAGCCAGCATGTGGACGTGAAGCTGCCGCGAATGGATTTACCACATTTGCCTGGAGGACCGTCTGAGTGGAAGCAGTTTTACGATGCATTTTCGTCTCTCATGCATAATGAGGCATCACTGACGGGTTCGCAAAAGCTCCATTACCTTCGATGTAGTCTGCAAGGAAATGCGCTAAATGTCATCAAGTCCTTCAAAGTAACAGATAGCAACTATAAGGAGGCATGGGAATTGCTCACTAAAAGGTACAATGTAGAGCGTGTCATTGTTGATGCCCATTTTAGAGCACTCTTTTCACTGCCAAAGCTTTCTTCCGAGTCACCCACAGGTATCAGATCTTTGCTTGACAGCATCCAGGAGAATTACAGATCGTTGAGATCGCTAGGTAGACCCGTTACCAACTGGGATGACTGGCTTGTGCATCTTACTGTGAGCAAACTTGACCATGAAAGCCATCGTCAATGGGAGCTTTCGCAAAAAGACGACAAGGTAGCCACCTTTACGGAGCTTGTTGATTTTCTTGATACCAGGTGTCATTCATTGGATGCTGTGAATTCACACAACCCAATCAATCAACAGCAGGGTTTCAAGTCCAGAATGAAGTCTACAACAGCTTTCACATCCCAAAAGAAAATCTCTGGATGTTATTTTTGCGGTGGAAAACACAGGATTTTCGGTTGCGAGCAAATCAAACCATTGCCAACTTCTCGCAGAACTATCGTCGCAGAAGAAAAATCCTTGTGTAAAAATTGTTTGTCGAATGTCCGTCTACGACGACAATCGAAGGTATATATGCCGTTACCGCTGGTCGCTCCAGAGGAACTGTTCAACTCGCGTTATCTTCGGTAGATGACAGCTTTGCTGAAACCATTCAGGCGAACATATTGCCGAAGTTAACAAACGCTTTTCCACCATCTCGCATTCGCAAAGGATCATGGCAACACATTCATGGTCTAAGTTTGGCCGACCCCAACTTCAACGTGCCCGCAACAGTTGATATTTTACTAGGCTGTGACCAGATAGGAAGTTTTCTTCTTGAAGGGTTAATTCGTGGACCTAAAGACTCTCCTATTGCACAGCAGTCAACTTTAGGATGGATATTGTTCGGAAAAGTGGTCGCCCCAGAGACCGCCTACGCTTTTTCAACCATCGTTACTAATCGTTCGGACGCCGCTCTAACGAAAGCAGTAACCAAGTTTTGGCAAATAGAGGAACTGCCCGATTCAAAATTCCTTACTGACGAAGAACATCTATGCGAAGACATTTTTAAACATACGCATAGTCGCCAATCGGATGGACGCTTTGTTGTCAAATTGCCCTTCAAGTCGGAAATTGTACTTGGAGATTCTCGAGACGCAGATGTTCGAGCTTTATATCGAATGGAGAAGATGTTTGCTAAAGATGTAACGCTTCACTCGCAATATGCTGCATTTATGCAGGAGTTCATTGATTTGGGACACATGGAGGAGGTTCGCAACACCCAAGTACCTGGAAAACACTTTTACATACCGCATAGGGCAGTGGTAAAGGAGTCCAGCACGACAACGAAGGGTTGTCTTCAATGCCTCGGCTAAAACGACGTCTGGATTTTCCTTAAATGATGCGCAACTTGTAGGCCCACAGCTGCAACATGAACTCTTCTCCACATTACTCTGATTTCGATGTCATCGATTCGCATTAATCGGTGATGTGGAGAAGATGTACCGCCAAGTACGGGTTAACGAAGACCATGTCCACTTCCAGCGCATCGTTTGGCGCAGTTCGCCGGCAGATCCAATTAAAGGTTATCGCCTATTGACGGTGACATATGGCGTTGCATCTGCATCCTATCTGGCCGTCAAAGCATTGCAACAAACAGCCGTCGACGAAAGCCATGATTTCCATGCAGCAGCTGAATCGGTTTCTAACGCGATTTCTATATGGACGACCTCCTCACAGGGTCTTCCAGCGAAGTGGAACTGCAACAGCTACAGAGTGGATTGGCTAGCATGCTTAATCGTGGTGGGTTTCATTTACGGAAATGGTCATCGAATTCTACTGCCGTCCTTAATTCGATACCAGATGAGCAGCGCGAAGTAAAAACCGCGCTCGATGTAATGGATATAACTGATTCCGAAACCGTCAAAACATTGGGACTTCAGTGGCATCCGTCCTCAGATGCCTTTGCGTATAGCGTCCAGGTTCATTAGTTAAATGTCAATATTCTCACTAAACGTCTTTTACTTGCAGATGCTGCCAAGTTATTCGATCCTCTAGGGCTACTTGCTCCAGCCACAGTCATTCCAAAAATGATATTTCAACGTCTATAGAAAACCAAAATCAATTGGGATGAAGAAGTTCCATTAACTGTTAGACAAAATTGGTTGGATTATCGCGCGAATCTGCCCAGTTTGGCAGCATTAAGAATACCAAGGTGGCTAGGCTGTGGCGGCCCGGACGCTGCAACGGACTTGCATGGATTTGCAGACGCATCGGAAGCTGCGTATGCTGCCGTTGTATATGTGAGGACAATGGACTCAAATGGTGTCGTCATCCGTCTCTTCGCTGCTAAGACCCGAGTGGCCCCCATCAAGAAGATATCCCTCCCTCGTCTGGAGCTGTGCGCGGCTTCTCTGTTGGCGCAACTGATGGCTCATGTGAGGAAAGCTCTTGATCAGCGGGTTCGCAATATTTTTGGATGGACTGATTCATCTGTTGCATTAGCCTGGCTTCATCAACATCCAAGCAGGTGGTGCATATTCGTTGCTAACCGCGTTTCCCGAGTGCAAGAAGTTATCCCTCCAGAGAACTGGTTGCACGTTCCTTCCGCTTTTAATCCTGCAGATTGCGCATCTCGTGGGTTATCACCAGAGAAACTCAAATACTTTACGCTTTGGTGGAATGGACCGCCGTGGTTGAGCAAACCTAGAGAAGCCTGGCCTTCGCAAGAACTCTATACAACCGTTGTCGCATCGCAAATAGAAAATCTGGTAAGCTGACACAACATTATGGCGGTGGTAATCTGAGCTTGAAAGAACTCAACGACGCGTTAATCTTTTGGATAAAGAACACACAAAGATCGTTCTTCGCAGAAGATATCCATCGACTGCAAAGTGGAAACAGTCTTATGAGGCAGAGTAAGCTGAGCAGGTTACACCCATTTCTGGACCCAACGGCAGTTCTTCGAGTCGGTGGAAGACTTAGAAATGCACCAATGCACCCAGACAAAAAACATCCTATTCTCATGCCAGCCAAAGCGAGGCTTACTGTGTTGGTTTGCCAAGATGTTCATCGTATATCACTACACGCTGGTCCATCAAGCATGCTTACTATACTACGAGGTCGCTTCTGGGTTGTAAACGCACGTAATCTACTAAGAAAGACATTCAGATCTTGTGTCAAGTGCCGAAGATACCAGAATGTCGTTCAACAGCAGCTTATGAGTGACTTGCCAAGACCCAGGGTAGAATTTTGTCGACCGTTTCTTCGTACCGGAGTGGATTTTGCCGGTCCGATTCTGCTACGACTTTCAAAGGGCCGTGGATCTAAAGCTGTGAAGGGATATATATCTATCTTTATATGCATGTCCACAGGTGCCATGCATTTAGAGCTAGCGAGCGATCTATCATCTGGTACTTTCATAGCAGCCTTGAAGCGTTTTGTGTCTCGTCGAGGGCATTGCAAGGATTTATACAGCGACAATGGGACGAATTTTGTCGGCGCTGAAAAAGAGCTTAAGCAATTCTTCGTCGAAGCAACCCGGAATGAGCAGCTGGCAAAACACTTAAGGGATGATGGCACGGTTTGGCATTTTAATCCACCACCAGCCCCTCACATGGGTTTATACTGGGAGGCTGCCGTCAAGCGCGTGAAATTCCATCTTCGACGGACGCTGAACGGCCGTCTTCTTACATTCGAAGAATTTTCAACGCTGTTAGCAAAAATCGAAGCTTGTGTTAATTCGAGGCCTCTGTGCGCAGCAACAACTGATGTCGATGATCTACAGGCTCTAACACCTGGACATTTCCTGGTTGGAGAGCCGCTCATAACAATTCCTGAACCTGATATGATAGATATCAAAATGAATCTAGTTCACCGTTGGCGACTGATCACGCAACTACGTCAACATTTCTGGAGAAGGTGGCACACCGAATATCTGCAACAACTTCAGCAACGAGCTAAATGGACGAAGTCATACCCTAATTTCGCCGTTGGGGATCTCGTTGTTCTTAGAGATGACAACATCCCCCCTAGCAAATGGAAGATGGGAAGAGTGACGATAGTTCATATAGGAGTTGATGGCAGAGTCCGGGTCGTGACACTGAAGACCGCAGATGGAATGCTGGTGCGCCCAATCGTCAAGATATCACCGCTTTTGACCTTTAAAGACGACGTCGATGTGCTTGATGATTCAACTAACCCTCCAGTTAGTTCAAGGCCGGCGGAATGTTGACGCTACACCGATTAAAACAATCGAACGCACTCAAAATAAGAGGTCACTGTCACAAATGACAGCTCGGCCCATGCGTTTTTGTCTGCCGCCTTTTTTTTATTCATTTCGCGCTTTTCAACTCGCAACATTAAGTCGACTTTTGTAATATTATTAGTATTCGTCAAATATACAATTAAAAAACCCAAGTACACTTTTTTTGTTGGTCTTTTACGCAACAATACTCGTCTTTTATTTCCGGATTTTTCTCGAATCTTCTTTCTAAGGTGTAAAAGCGTTTCTTGGCCATCTCAAATGAATTTCCAAGTGCTGCGTGGTTCTCTTTAAAGGGCAATCTAACAACAAACCTTTCCTCTTGGTTACGCACAGCTGTTTTATTAAAGTGGTCCTCGCATCTAATTTCTTCTGGGGTCAGAAAACTCCTTCTCTCGCCTACGGTTTCTATTTTCCAAAACCGCTCCACCATATTCTCCAGGTTATTATTTTCTGCGAGCTCTTTACTACCAACTAAACAAACTGTCAAACTGGATTGATTTGCATGATCGTATTTGCCCGACACTATCCAGCCGAATAAAGTCTTTTGCAAAGTAGGACGTCCTTCCATTTTTATTTGCCCAATCGACAATAAATCATCAATCATTCTTATCATCAATCTTAGATGCTTCATTAAACTTTGGATCTGCCAAAACTACATTCCTAGGAATGTCCCAACTATCGACGCTAAAACTCTTGTTAGGTTGTAGATCGGTTATATTTCTTATAATCAACAGCCCTAATTCCATTTTAAAATCTGAGGTTCTTGACTTACACGTGGCCTGGGCTCTGCGACGTATTTTCGTAACTTCTTTTCCAATACCAATTATTTCAAGATCTTCTTCAATCTTATGTAACCTCAATTTTTGAGCCATTTGTTCGGTTATGAGGCCGAATCGCGAAGAGCACGAACTGGATGGTACACCCCTGCATTATCCCTCATCTCAATTACCGCTGTACCTAAAATCACCTGATTCTTAGCTCGACCAAGACAAGTTGTCGGTCGCTGATAATTCGATGGGCCCGCTTGTTCCGCATCGTTGGTCGAGTTTTTGGTGAACCTGTGTAACAAGCGATGATGGGGGAGAGAACAGATACCACATTTATCTTTCGAACATCTTCGAACTGAGTGTCCCTTTTCCAAACAATTAGTGCACAAACTCAGTCTCTTGGTTTCATAAAATCGTTTTGTGACTGATAAACCTTGGAACTCCGGACATGCAATGATTTGATGACCATCTGCCTTACAAAAGGCACATTGCGTGCCTTGAACAGCTAACGCAATTTGCCGACCGCTTCTTTCTGTGTTTCGAACGTGAGTGCGATTATCTTTATGAGACGTGGAAACCCCAAATCTATCCGAAGTATGCGTCTTGGCTTCTTTAGCCTCTAAATTTGTGCAACGACGATCTAGAACCACAACAAAATCTTCCCACGATGGTAGCTTACTATAGTCCATAGCATCTTGCCACTTCGATTGGTTTCTACATCAACTCTATCCAAAGCCATTGAAATTAACATTGCCTGAGTATTGTCTTTATAGTTTCCAATCGATAGCATCGCAGGTAAATGAGTGTTAAAGCTGTCTTCCAGGTTTCTCAATGACAAAGACGTAGCTTTAGAGACTTTTGGAACATCCAACAATGAATTAATATGCTCTTGAAACTTTAGGCATTTGTTATCAAAACGCTTAGCCAAGCGTTCCAATGCCCTTTTGTAATTTGGCCCAATCATATCAAATTCCTTAATCGAACTTAGAGCAGATCCTGACAAACAGCGCTTTAAATAATTTAGTTTTTGTAAACTGTCAAGCGTTTCGTCTTTATCAACCAGTTTTTTAAATAAACCGATAAAGTTCGGATACTCCGAAAAATTTTGCAGAAAATGTCGGCAATTTTATTTGTTCTAATTTGGAACGAGACAAGGGTGAATGGTGAAGCATGGTTGTATTAAAGCTTTCACCCACAATGGAATTATCTCTATTCGCATTGGAAAGCTTAATAATTTTAGATTTGGAACAAATATACACTTCCTCAACTTCCGCTCTAAAAACATCATTACTCTCTTCCTCATCTACTATGTTAAGTCGCTCTATGGATGTTTGCAAACTCATAGCCTGCTTAAAATATGATTCGACAATTCCTTATCTGCACTCCAGTTCTGTTGACGATAACGAATCTTCTTTCGAATCTACTAGGTTTTTTATCCGTGTGAGATTACGCTTGGTGTTCGCTCGCAAAACTTTCATTTCCGACAAAGTCTTCTGCAGCTTATTGTCTGACTCAACAGCGTCACCGCTAACAGCCGCATTGATTTCTTGGTCATTCATAATAACTATCAAGACCACTACCAACTATCAACTTCGAAGCTTTGTTTCCTACACCAACAACAATAATTATTCGAGGTTCGTGGTTTACTTTACCACGACGTGTGTTAATTTATATAGAATTCGGTTTCGAAGAAGTTGAGAATAGAGAGAGTTAGCAATGAGACAACTGCAATGCAAACACTTCAGCAACAATTTTCCTAACAACGAACGATACTAGAGGAAATCGATATGTTTAGCAACAACTTTCTTTAGCATCGATGCTTCCACACTCAAAATTCTAACAACTATTTTTTCCGCAACAATCTACGATCATCAAACTAAATCTCAGCAACAATGTCTATTCCTGATTAATGTTTAGCCACAAATGAATATTTTTATCAGCAACAATTAACCGCAACAATATCGATAGAATCCAAGTTAATTTGCAACAAGTTATGTGGATTTAACAAACGACTTACTTGTTTTCCATAAAAGCTTTTGCATACTATCACACCATCACACCATCACTCCACCAATGCCAATGTGGAGTCGATGTGGACCACTTTCTCCAAAAAAGCTTTCTCCGCCTCTGCAGTTTTGCCTTTTGACCCGTGAGTCACGTTTTTCTCGAAATGACGTAATCGGCACGTCGCGTCGGTAGTGGGTGTCTCCGCTGACCGCTACTTGTCTGCTCCGAAAGAGCTTTTAGTTTGGTAGATCTTCGAAAGCCCAAAGTTCATTAACACAGCTGTTACCAACAGTTACCAACTTATTGAAACGATCTGATGTATAATCCGTGGTGATTTCCTTTGGAGAATATTTCAAATGATTCCCAAGATATCCACTGATAATTTAAAGTTGTTGGAAATAATCCAAACGATTAATTTCCCTGGTTTCGGAACCAAAATGTTTCCTGAGAGTTTTCAGGAACGAAAAAAAAATGTCCAACGATGATTTCTGGATTTGCAAATTTAAACGACTCGACTTGATGATTTTATTTAATTAACACACTTTATTTTTACGAACTAAACTCAATCAAAGACTAATCGGAATATGAATTGGAATTTCATTTTCTTTGCCAAAGAACTAATTGCTCAGTCATATTGAGAGAGAGTTTATAGGACTGCGATACCGATACATTAATTCGCCATTTGCAGATTTTTATACATTTTGCTTTGGGTTATAATACAATTGTTGAGGTGAATAAATTATTAAAATGGTAAAAGATTATAAACTCCAAATGTAATATTATTTTATAATTTCAAATAATTTTTAAAAATAATTATATTTAAAAAGATAAATGATGTAAGAACATTTAGTTTATAATATGTATATTTTGAAAGCCTAATTTGTAAAAGCACTCTAGAGCTTGCTTCACTATAATATACATGAGTATCACTTAGGTGCAAAATCATTATCTATAACAGATTTTGTATATAAAAGCAACGTTGCTTAGAAACCACTTAACTTATATATAAGAAGACCGAGTTTAAGGTTATAAGATAGGAAAATTACTTATATCTAACTACGAGACCTGAGAAAAAAAAGTACACAGTGTGATTCAGTTAACAGTTAACATCTAAAAAACGTTCTTCAGTGATAAGAATATAGTTGGTTATTTCGTTTTTATCTCTATACACTTATTAACATTAGGTTTTATCATTGATATCACACTTATTTAATTTTACATATTTTTTACAAACATACATATAAATCAGTTTCTCAAGTATAAGTCATTTCAATTAGTAGTAAGCTCTTAATTCTTTATATTTCGTTTTTGTTTTATGCTTAATAATACATATACATGCATAAACATACATGTACAAATTTTGTTGTTGTTGTTTTTATTCTTAAAAGAAAATATGGATAAGGGGATCAAAATTCCCCAAAACTAAGAAAAAAATGAAAATGCAAAATTAAGCTTAAAATACATAAGATTATCAGAAGAGAAAGAAGTAAACGATCAACTATTCTTCATTGGAGAACGTATTTCTGTACACAGCAACGTTGCTTAAATGTTAAAATCGATTACATACACCGATTTAACACTTAAAATATACTAAGAGATTTTTTATATCAAGCAATCATTAAAATTTCTCTATAAATACGACTGAAAATGTCTTAAATTATATTTTAAAATATTATAAAAATACTTTCTATATCATCCATTACTTTAAATTGTACCAGGATTTATTCCCAAACTATGTTAATTATTTTGAACCAATTCAATATTAAATATTATATTATATTATTATTCAATATTATTTCAAACTAACGAATTTCATAACGTATTTTTTTTTTAAATATTTACCTTCGATATTGGAATGTGATCCCACCACATATTGATGTAAGCCGACCCTCGGATTTTACTTTTTTTATATTTGTCAACATCAGCTGTTTTCTTATTTACCTCAAAAACAAATGGAGGTTGTTTACATTAATTTTGTGTGAGGTCGTAAGGGAACAAAATTGTTATTAATTTCATTAAAATCGTGTGTTACAGGATGATGTCGTTTCGGATGACACCGATGAAAAACTATTTTACCAGAGCCCACAATATGATGCAAGCAAGTTCTACTTTATGGATCATTTCGATGACATTGAGTTGTCCAAGAAATCGTGGACCCGATCTCAAGCAACCAAAGATGACAAACGTAGCTGAAAAAAATCGCAAAAAATTTAAAAAACCATGTTGGACTTGTTTTTAAGTGGGAAGCCAAACACGTTGCAATCTCATCATTCCTAAAGTAACCATTCTTCTTCAACGTCCATACCAGAGATAAAGGAAGTAAAGAGATACCAAACTTCTACCTTTCTCACCCTGAATCCCCGCAAGAGTTGGTTGTTTTTGTTGTAATCCACTACCAATGCACTCTTGTCTGTGAATACATGTATTTCCGACTAAAAGAATTAGCAGACGAGAAATTTTTGGTTTGGACACTTTCAATAGCAGCTGTTGAGCAGTGTGGTAGATTATTTTATTTTTGTTTTAACATTTCAATCGACATTGATTTATTATTTCGCGTTTGTTGTTTTTGCACGCGTGGAAATTAATTCGCACTTTCACAAATTAACTTTATGTAAACTCTTAGCGCACTTTTTTGTTTCAATTTTGCACTTCATTTTTACACAAACAAACGAAAATAATAAAAAAAAATGTAAACAAATCAAATATTTAAATGACAGCTCAGAATTTTTTTGTTTTGGTGAATATAAACATATTTTTTTGAATGTATACAGCGAAGTGAATATTTTTTTTGGAAATTTTATGAATGGAATGTATTAAACTATCCTTAAGGACATAAAAAAATTATTTAAGTGTAGTAATTAATTTTTTAAAAAGATGATTTCTGAGAGGATGTTTTCGAAGTCGATTCCTACTTTGGAGTGATGGGGTGTTGCGTAATTTGATAAGCAAGATTCTGAAGATAGTATATTTCCAACTCAGAATTATTATAAGTAGGGTAATTTTTATATTATATTATTTTTATAAATTATATAAAATGTGTTTGAAGTACCGACTTTTATTATGTGTCTGTTGATCAGAAAAATTTGTTTTTCATATTTAATGGTAACGAATTCATTTTATATATTTGATAAACTGTTTTTTTTTTGCTGATAAATTTATTCCTTTGCGAAAATTGTATAATCGACTTACCAACAGCCGTATTAATAATAGCAAATTAAATGTGAAACATCTTTAATCAATGGGTTTAACGAGAAATCATCTTAGGCCTGTGTCAATTGCGTTAATATGCGTGTTAAATTTTATCCACTATTTAGTTTTAGACATTTGAGTAAACAAAAAATTGACTTTTAACTGTGTCAATTGGATTAAATGGGATTTTATTTAAATACTATTTGTTATCATTTTCCAAAAAAAATGGAACAAAATTCCTTTCTTTACGATTTCTTGTAATAAAAAAATATCAAAAAGATTTCAGAAAGAACATCACAACTTCCTTAATTATTAACTTTTTTCAGCAAAAGAAATATTGTTGTACAATTTGTGCTCATGGTTAAAGATATCCGCCCTACTTTGTTCATGTCAAACATATTTCACATACAGCGAAGCAGATATTATTCAGAGTTTAAACGCAATATTGGAAACCTTAAATAATTTTTCTATTCCCTATTTTTCGGGATATACGCAATTAAACTCATATCCTTTTTCCACACATTGTTTTAATCGCATGTAGGTTAATGTAATAAAACTCTTCTCCTTTTTGTCAATAGTATTTTTTATTTTTCAAAAATAAACAAAATAACACAAGACAAACAATATCAAAGATAATATATCAAAATAACACGGAATGAGTTCGACATTGGTGGTGGCAATGATACAGCTGTTTTAACTTTGATTTAAATATTCACCCCTTTCTGTGACGGTTCTTGGAGAGGTCGGTGAGGTGGCGGGGGAAAATCGAAAAATTTTGAGCAAAAAATGTGGGGAATAACTTATCTCACGCACACTTGTTTATAAATGTGATAGGAAGTGTAAGATACGTAATTATGGGTGAATTTAGCTTGTAGGCAAACCGCGAAGATTGGTATAGTCCGTACCAAAACAGTTGGCCAACGGTCGATTGCGCAGAGAGAGGATTTAAGAGAACAAAAATGACGCGAAAGAGATTTAATCACTAAGCGTTTTTGCCTGTAATTTACAATGCGTAACCCAACTTTACAGTGCTTAGAACTAAAATGCTGTTGAATATCTAAATAAACTTAATTTTTTATTATGAGGTCGACTTTTATACATTTCTACCTAGAAGTCCGATTGTATTTGAAAGGGTTCCCAACCCTTTTTATGGTTGAACATTTCGTGGTTTAGCGCTAGGTACCTGTATGGGTGGTGTGCTTGGTTAGCATTAAATTTATGATGATTGATTTTACCAGTTTGACTTAAGTTTAAAAGTTTTACGACATGATTAGTGTTTGCATTTGGTTACCTGTAGGGGCAAGGAATAAATTTGTTGCCTGGTTTTTTATAGTTTTTTATAAACGAAACAATATATTTTCCTCCAAGTAAAGTTGACATATAATGGTCTATATTTTTCCTCCGCTCCTAATTTCAGTATAAACGAAGGAAAAAGAAGAAACCACCCTCAGTGAGATCGCGACAGCGATCTTGAACACAAGGCAGGGTATACGTCGTTTTTTGTTATGGCTCTGCCCATTTTCGTCTCTTTATGCTTGTTTTTGCAATTTTAAGAGATTGTAAAACACATTTTAAGAGACCTGCGCAGTAGAATGGCCAACTGTTTTGGTACGCACTATATCTCCTTACTTCTCTTATCTCTGGTTCAATATTATGTTACAATGCAGGTAATACAATCAAGACTAATTTCAACTACATCTAGATATATAATTAGTGATATTCCTTTCTTGTAGGATGGACAAGAGTGCGGTGGTTCGTAAATAAAATTACTGTCTGCAGGCAATCTCAAAAAGGTATGTCAAAGTGAATACATAAGAAACAACGAAATAATATTACAATAAATTTCTTCATCCAATTCTATAGTTCATGTACCATGTTCGCCCCGCACAAGTTCGGCAATGATATCAAGCTGCATTTCATTTTCCTTTATGGTCATCCAATTAATGGTTTCTATAGAAAAACAGTCCGAAAATAAGGTACGACGATTTTACTTAAGTCATTGTTGTTTATGGACCTGCATAATTTTTGTTTACAGATAACGCAACAAAGACAAACCCCCGCATTTGTATCAATAACTTGTGAAGCCTGACAAGCCAGCACATTCCAATTTCGTGTAGACCATAAAGTAGTAAATCTCGCCAAACGTTAATCGACTAAGGAAGATTTACGATCCAGTTGGCAAGAAACCAGACGGATTGGACGAGCGTAATAAGGTAATAATGCAATTTAAGAAATTTCGGCAGTCGTTAACTGGTTGTCATTTCTTTTATGTAGTTTCTAGATCCATTTCCAGAGAAACCAAATGACTTGGATGAAAGTGCACCACCACAGATTCACGACCCATCAGCTGAAAAATCCCATGGTTGTTGGATGAAAGACCAGAAATGATTGCCGATACCAATGCACAAAAGTCAGAGGACTGGAATACAGAAATTGATTGCGATTAGGAAGCACCACTAGTTGGACAATCTGGTGTACGAAAAGGTCCGACAACAAAAAGATCAACAAGGTGACTCCACATGATGATGTGACGACAGCAAGCATTATTTAAAGTAATGAACAAGTAGTAGAAGAGGGGGAGAAATAGCAGAAGGTGTAAATAAGGAGCATGAAAGCACAGAAGCTTCCGAAGAGACCTAAGTAAGTTAACGATACAAAGTCATTTCATATTCAGTTGCTAAATAATACATTTTTGTTATAGGAGCGAACAACCCCACCTGCAACTGAAGGTACTCGAAAGCACGATCCACACAAAGATTAGCAAACTTAATTTTAATTTATTTTTACGACTGACTAAATATTTATGTTTATATTTATTTATATTAATGAGCAAACAGAATAAAAAAACAATGTCGCTTAGTATTCGCTTAGATTTAAAGAAGCAAGCCAAGCATATAAGTTAAAAACAGAAACATTCCATTCCCACATATTGCATAGGATTGCATCATGCTCTCAAACAGGAAACCACGTATCCGTCGCATGAGCATACGGTGCAGGTGAAGCTTATGTTCTAGGTATTTTTGAATTGTTAAGTTAGTTCTCGTTTAGCATTAGAGCACGAAAGGTGCTAATAAATATTTTTTTAGCAAAAGACTAAGTTGTCTGAAGTCTCTTAACTGGCGCCCGAGCAGGGACCTAGGCCGCATAAGTAAAATATAATAATTTTGTTTTTGCGCGTTGTACGTGGAAAAAATTCGAAAAGCCCCCAAGTGGTGCAAAGATAACTTTCCGTAGTGCGCGAGTGAAAGTGTTTCAAAAAAAACCCTCAAGTAGTGTAACGAGCGCTTTTATCCTAGGTCCTGAACCCACAGGACATAACAGACAAAGTGATAGTCCTATCTCTGTAGAGCATAGGACGCTGCAAGAAAAGCACGTGAGCGGATCCCAAGTAACCAACTGGAGGAAAAGGAATACATCCAACCCGTCGTTGCAGATCACCTGTTTCACTATTATCAGGAACATAATAGTTCTGTAAGTGTAATATTTAAGTACCTAGTAAAATTAAGTTAGCTATCAAGAAATTTTTTGGATAAAGTAAACTCAGTTAATTTAACCTAGTAAAATTAAGTTATCTATCGAACAAACATTTTTTTGAATAATAATTGAATTAATTGAAATCAGCGAATTTAATTGAAAGAATCTATATTTAAGTGAAAATTTAATCTTGTTTGAATAATTAATTTTTGAAAGTAATCGAAATAAGACAGAAATAATAATTATAACAACATGGCTAATAATCAAAACCTTATCCGACCCGCTGTGCAAGACGCACAAGATGCACCTGCGGTTGAACCTCAACCTCAACCATAACCTCAAGCACAACCCCAAGCACACCTCCAAGCACAACCCGCTATCGCTAATGCTCCACCCGAATTAGTTTTATTATTTTCAAATATTGTTAGTGAAGCTTTGAATACCGAAGGTAGGAACATTGTTAATTCTATCTTAAACCCAAACTCCAAACTCTCTCTGAGTCACGATCAACAAATAAACCCTGAACATAGAGACAATTTGACTGACATGGATAAAATACCTGACGTTGTCAGATGTTTAACGGATTTCTCCGGAAACCCTGCAGAATTCAGATCTTGGCGAAAGAGCGTAGATAGGATTCTTCAAATCTACGAACCACAAAAGGGTACAGCTAGGTATTATGGCATACTTAGTGTCAATTTAAATAAGATAATTCGAAACGCGGATACGGCATTAGAGTCGTATAACACACCATTGGACTTGAAAGCGATTTCCAGTCCAATGGTGGAATACGGCATTAGAGTCGTATAAGACACCATTGGACTGGAAAGCGATTTCCAGGTGCCTAACTCTGCATTACGCGGATAAACGGGACATTCGTACCTTAGAGTATAAAGACTTTTACCTGTCAGTCTACACGCATTTATCACTCTTTTTAAGCAAAATATCGAGCAGAGTCTCTGCAATTACTTACAAAAACATGCAGGGATAAAGCACTGGACACCTTTGTTCGAGGCCTAACAGGAGACTTATCATTGCTCCTTGGCATGAAGGAACCAGCAGACCTTCCTCAAGCTCTGCACCTATGCCAAAAGTTAGAGAACCACAATTTTAGATCTCACTATGCACATAACAACCAAGCCTTTATAAAAAAAAACACAAAATCCACCACCGTTAACACCCCGTAGGAATTATCCTCCTCACCTGCACCGTCAAGCTATACGCCCTCAACAATTTTACCCCCAAATTGCCTATCTGCCACCGCAAGTTTATAATAACCACCCAAATCGTAACCAACAATACCCGTCTGGTCACAACTACCAACATAACTATTTCAATCAAAACCCGGCACCACCTCGGCCGTATGCACCGAAACCTCAACCGCGTCCGGAACCAATGGAAACATCAACTATACTGGACAAGTAAACTATCGGAACCGACCACCAAATTTTAAATACGCAGAGAAGAGACAACCAAGCCCTTCTATGCAAGCACCAATACCTGCCAAGTATCAGAGAAATTATCATACAGATCCTTCCATTTCGGAAACCCCCCAAGAAAACCTAGAATACTACAACCAAATTACAGAGTCAGAAGACGCAAATTACGATCAAACATTGGGAGACTTGTAGTGGATACATTGATAGACAGATGGCGACACGTGCTTAACAATCATTAATAGATGGCGACTGCAGAGATCCGACAAGGGATGATCTTGATTGGAGTAAGAAAGGATGAGGTGAGGATATGATGTTTAAGATCATTGCTATTCCGACAGGCACGCGACACGGACCGTAAAAGAAAAGTGTACATTGAAACATTATAATAGTGAACTTAAGAATAAAAAAAATAAATGTATGAAGTGAAGAAAGTTTATATTTTTTCTTAATACAACGAATACCAACATTGGTGACGCCGACGTGATGTTGAACACAAGATAATTCAATCATCAACTCCACGCCGTTTTTGAGCAAAGCTGTTAAGCAACTTTTAAACATTTTGGTGAAACATCTCAAAGAACGAATCATCCATCGTTTCTGGGGGAAATAAATTGATTCAGCTAACGACGAAAACCATCATCGTCAACAAGAAGTGCACCATTGGCTAACCATATTTAAGAAAAAAAAAACGTGCACAGAGACGAAAAGGAACTACGTGCACGCAACCCTCAACCTGCAACTTCATCTTATTCAGATCGAACCAGCATACAGCAGCTTAAAAATTAAGTACGCAGCACAAGTAACATACTTATATACATATACATATATCTATTTTTTAAATAAATATCCTTAAATTGTTATCAACTGTTTTTTAACTCAATTTAAATAATATTGTTAAAAGTGTTCTATATAATTAGCCGTGTCCGTGTCAATTTCATTATATTCACACTTGTAAATCTGAATCCTTTTTTTTCACTTCAATCAAGATACTTTAAATCTTCAAATCATTGTTATACTTTTCCGCGGGGGGGACGAGTCTAATGCGTGAACAAAAAAATAGGGTCGGAAGCAAATTCTGCAGTCGCCACTGCACCGAAGGTTGAAAGTCGAATGAAGAAATTTCCCCCTTGAGAGTATAACACGCAGCTGGTTAGATGCTGCCGGCTCGACCGCTCAGCTGATGGTGGGTTCGCGGGTATTCAACTAGATTGAATTAGAAAGGGGCGCCACACAATCTTTTTTTTGAGGATTTGTGAAACCTGGATAATTTATCTGACGGTGTTTCTGAAAAAGCAAGAGGGTTCCGAACGAAATTATGCACGGGGTTAGGTGACGTTATAAGAAACTAATTTATTGCTGCACAAAAGCAAACAGATAAACATAAAATAAAATTATTTGAGAGATATTTGGAAATTGGACAATCTGGAATATAAAATGGCCCACTATCGCGTCTATTCCCGGAATTCACCAAAATGGCGTCGAACAAGGGGGGTCGCGTGTCCCGTATATTTTATTTCCGGGATTTTTGTACCGGAATGCCAACGGATCTATTTCAACAGTTCTCAATTCGGGTTCACTAACTTTAATAACTTTATAACAAGCACGATACTTATCTTCTCTTCCTTTCCGCTATAGCTCCTACGCCCTTCCTGGCGTTCTCCGATTTCTTCTAGTCACTCAGGGAGCCTAGCCTGCCGCTAACTCCTTATGACTCTGCCTGTCTGTTCGTCCTTTTTCCCCCTTTTTTTGTTTTCCCGACAACTACGGGAATCCACACTTCTAATCAAAACTACAAAAAAAAAAACTCCTCGATCCAACTTTTTTTTGATTAAACCTTTCGTACACTCCGCTCCGTTCGTTTCGCTGGTCAACCAAGAAGTGTTTTTTCTTTGACCACCTTCTTTGTTTCCAACAAAACGGTCACACTCTCTCTCATTCAGCCAATAGCGGGCCCAACTTACGGCTTAATTTCTACCCCGCTCCGCTACTTTGCTGGAGTGGGTTGCCGTTTCCCGCTATTCTCTCTTTCTCAGTCTGGCGTTCATTTGTGAATTCGCTTGTAACCTGGGAAATTTCCTCGGGCCAAACGTCCCACTGAATGCATTCAGACCACACACACAATTTCCCTCGTTTGTTCGTTGCACCCTGCAACAATCAACGAGAGCGCAGACACAATATTTATTTATTAAAATTCGATCGAGGATCTGTTTCGCGGCATTTGTCCCCACGAATCTAACAAGGAAATTAAATCGAACCCCACGGTTAGAAAAAGGAACCCGCAGACATGGATAAGTGCTTAGGATTTCCGCTTAGGGCAATTACCGCCTACGTGCCCATTGTGGAAGGAAGGAAGAGGTATAATAATATCGCGGATAATTACCGTCCGTTGGTATTTCGTGCAGATTTGGGGGTTGGGGAAATTTCGATAGTGTGCCATTTTTTTTTTTTATTTCATGATTATTTAGCGTGGGCTCTTGGCCATAGATCTCGTTAACTCCAATCGTCGGGGTGTTTATTGTACCCATTGTTGGCTGCTAGGGTTCTCGTTTGCAGCTTGAGACCGCCTGTCTCTTTCGCGTCCCTCAGACCGTCCGTCTGGCTCCATACCTGCTTTGTTGCCTTCAAGAATGGGTGGTCGAGCAAGAGCGCTGGGTCGTAAACAACCCAGTACACTATTCCTTAACCGTTCTCCAAGAAGGGCAACGGGAGGAAGAAACTTGGAGGGGCGAAGAAGTGAAGGATTGGATATGGGGTGTGGCGGGGAAATCTTTTTGCCGCGTTATTTTAACGCGACAAACTCCATCCTTACCTCCCAAAGAGGCGAAACTGACTGTTCGTAAGAAAAGTCGAAGTAAATAAAAGAACAAAACAACTACACAAACAGAAAACATTAACTTCTCCATCGCACTCTTGCGAGAGGTATTTTACATCACAGAGCTAAAAGCTCTCAGTAACTCTTTGCGTATCCCTCCTGTTACACGACTAATCTTCTTGTCTATCTTCAGGGTTGTCGCAGTATGGCTTGAGGTCTTTCACATTCCATGTGCCTCGATCATTGCCCTCTTTATCCTCGAGAGTATACGTCCACATCGATACTCTTTTTCGAACGCGAAACGGACCAGCGTATTTGGGGGCCAGTTTAGATGTATAGTAGTTAGCGGCGTTTGACAAAATAAAATTTCGTCTCCAGACTAACTCATTCGGGAAGTACTGAACGTCTCTCCTTCGAAGGTTATATGTTGTCGCTGCCTTCTTGGTTGCCGCTTCTAATTTGTTGCCTATTTCTACCCTAAGCTTTCTAAACTGTTCCTCAATATTGCTCGTAATAATGCTCCTATCTAGCGGTATGGTGGTTAAGGGCGTTCGTCCGAAAGTCACAATGCCTCGACCAAAGTTCGCATAATACGGCGATACTCCTAAAACTTCGTGCTGGGCCGTACGTATACTGCTTGCTACCTTGGCTAGCTGTAAGTCCCAAAACCTATGGTTTTCTGACACATACGCTCTTAGCGTTGTCTTTATAATTTGGTTTATTCTTTCCGCCGGATTTGCTTGCGGATGGTAATGCGCTGTATACCTAATCGTGGACCCATACCCATCGCAAAGAGTATTAAGCTCCTTACTTCTAAACTGCGGACCGTTATCACAGATGACAAATTTAGGAACCCCGAATAACAAGAAAACGTTGTCTTCTAATTCCCTACAGACAGATTTGGCCGTCGCCGACCTTAACGCAAACAAAAGTGGAAATTTAGTAAAATAATCAACGACCGTAAGAATGTATATAAAACCCCTACTCGATTTAGGTAGTGGACCAACAAGATCGACAGAGATCATCTCCCATGGATGACTTGTCCCTACCCTTTCCGTCATCAACCCAGCCGGCTTCTCGTTGACCAGTTTAACACTTTGGCAAACTTTACAGCACCTAACATATCTTGTATTATCTGACCGCATCTTCGGCCAATAATATTGCTCTGCTATCCTATGAAAAGTTTTCTTGACACCCATGTGTCCTGCTAACGGATTGTCATGATACCTTTTTAAAACCGTAGTCCTATCTGGCTTCGCAACTACAGTTTTCCACTCTGAATTGTGGTCCTGTACTAAAATATGGTTTGCTCTAACAAATTTATACAAAATACCCTGTTCTACCCGCCATGATGGGAAGTCTAAAGGCTTTTGTTGAATCTTTTCGATCATCTTTGCTATCCATGGATCGGAACTGTGCTCTAAAATCCCGGCCACTACCGGTACGCTTCTCGAAAGCATATCTGGCACGACATGTTCCTTGCCTTTCCGATGGATGATCTCGAAATCGAATTGCTGTAAACGGAGAGCCCATCGCGCTAATCTACCCGCAGGATCTATCAGTTTGCTAAGCCAAACCAAGGAGTAATGGTCGGTGATAACCGTAAACTTAACTCCCTCGAGGTATGGTCGCATCTTCTCTATTGCCCACAGCACAGCTAAACATTCCTTTTCGGTGGTAGAGTAGTTTCTTTCGCATCGATTGAGCGACCTACTCAAATAGCATATGACTTTCTCACCCTCATCAAAGTTTTGACTTAGTACAGCCCCAATCCCAAAATCCGAAGCATCAGTCTGAACGACGAAAGGCCTTGTAAAATCCGGGCACGTCAGGATAGGCGCTGCTACTAAGCACTCCTTAGCTGTTCTGAAGCTCTCCTCACAAGCATCACTCCAACAGAACTTTCTACTCTTCTGAAGCAACTCGGTCATCGGCTTTACCAAAGCAGCGAAGTTTGCTATAAATCTCCTATACCAGGATACCGTCCCGACGAAGCTTCTCACTTCTTTGACGCTTTTAGGTGTAGGAATGCTTACCATGCTCTTAACCTTCTCAGGGTCGACATGCAAACCATTGCGATCAACAATATAACCTAAAAATGTTAGCGAGGATCTGCAAAAATTGCATTTCTCTCGACTAACCTTAAGCCATGCACCAACTAATCGCCGAAATACTTCCTCCAATATCCCTAGATGCCTTTCAAAAGAGTTGGTTACGATGATGATGTCATCTAGGTAGACAAAGACGTGCGGTTCCAGATCGGCTCCAAGCACGTTATCTATAAACCTCTGCCAGGTCGCTGGAGCATTGTGCAACCCAAATGGCATCCTCCTAAATTGAAAAAGGCCTCTATTTGGGACAGTAAAAGCCGTATAAGGCCGCGAACTTTCCTCTACGGGAATCTGCCAATAGGCCGATTTTATGTCCAAAGAGGAAAGATATTTCGCATCCCTAAGTTTATCTAGTGTTGCTGAAATATATGGGAGAGGATAAGCATCCCTTTCAGTAACTTTATTTAGCTTCCTATAATCTACACAAAACCTATACGAATTATCTTTTTTTTTAATCATCACGATGGGTGAAGCCCATGGACTATTGGATTTCTCTATTACTCCGTCCCTAATCATTTCTTCTAACTCCTTATCTATACTTGTCTGAACAGCAGGCGAAACCGGATAATAGCGTTGCTTAACTGGCTCAGCATTGGTCCTGATTTTGTGTTCCACCAAGTGTGTACACCCAAGACCTTCCGGCATATCGGTAAACGCCCTATCTATAAAATTCCCTAACATTTGTTTTTGTGTCTCATCTAAATCTGGTAGTGCATTTTCTTCTCTTATCGAAGCCAACATACTTTGGTTCGAGAAACTCCATTGTCCTGATGACAAATCCGGGACTATTCCCGATAAGGCCCAAAAATCGGCGCCTAAAATCAAAACACTGGGAAGACTAGGAATGACGAGACACTCTAACAAAACTACTCTACCCTGAACTAATAATGGTAAGGAGACAAGTCCTTCGACATCTATTCCTGCACCATCTGCTAATACCACTCTACTAATCGTATTTTTATTGAAACCTATACCTAAATCCTTTAAAATTCTGCAGCCATCTCTACAAATTATTGATCGCGAAGCTCCTGAATCTAAAAGTCCTAACATTTTAATGCCATAGATGCTTACGCTAACATATGGTCTCCTATCATTGCTGTTTGCTTCAAGTGTAAACCCTAACTGGACAACTTCCCTTAAAGCCGACTGCTTACCAGCAGGCAACCTATCAGATATCAACGGCGCTCGCGACCTGCTGATCCGCTAGTGCGTTGGCCATTTCCCGAAAGATTCGACCTTGAGTTCGAGTTGGAATTCGAACTGGAATTGGAAAAACGAGGACAGTTTCTCCTGATTACCCCTTGCCTACCACAACCTACACAACATCTTGGAGCGGAACAGTTACTCGCATAGTGGCCCTATTGGTTGCAGTTAAAACACCTAACAGTTTGGGAGTTTCGACTGACAACCGCCACTACCGGTGCATCAACAACGGGTTCTTCCACTACTGGTTCCGCGACCGCCACATACGCTAAGTCGGGTTCCAGTAGATTTCTATACGACTATTTGGTGGAGGAATAAAGGTATCACAATTAACCCTTACTGCTTCTAACCGTCTAGCCACGTACACACCTATGGATTCCGCTTTTCCCTGTGTACGTCGCCTGATTTCCTCCAAAAGAAGATCATCGTAGTTCGGAGGAAGAAATTCAGCCTTTAATTCAGCGACCAGATCTTGCCAATTTTCCACTGTGGCCCTAATGGCCCTAAACCATAAGAGTGCTTTCCCTACGAAGAGATCAACGGCTGATCTAAAAAGGTACTCTTCCGAAACCCCTCTAGACTGTCGAAGTTCCTCCACTCTTTCTAAGAACGCATTCACTGACGAACCACAGCGTTCGCCATTAAATTTTGAGTCCCACTTCTCGATTCTCTCTAAACATCTATCATATGTTGGGAAAGAACGAGATGGAGTTACAGAATCATCGACATTCTGTAATGGTTGAATCGACCTATTCCTAACTGTTATAGAAGGAGCCGCCTTCTCCTCATCTGCCTCTTGAGTGGACTCGCTATCGGTTAGCGTTGCCATCAATTCTATCAACCTATTCCTAAGCTGCATCACTTCCGCAATCTCGCCCGGATCCACAGCCTGCGCACGATCTACCCTACCTACGGCCCATTCAATTTTCGCCATTATTTTAAGGTATTCTCCTGATTTTGGATCGCTTCTCTCCTAGAAGACCCTCGATCTCCGCGATTTTTGCTATGACAGCATTCTTATCCTCTTCGAATGAGAACGGGTAAGGTGCTCTTCCTCCAAATGAGCCTCGTCGCTCCAGCAATCGTGCCGCTCTTAAGGCTTGCCGCATTGGACCTACGTTGTCCTTTGCTAGACCTCGAACTTCCATTTCGTATTGCAGCTCTTCTTGAGATAACCAATTAATCTCCATATTCACAATTTATTTTGTTGTGTTTCTCAAAAAAAAAATGGAACCCGAACAAGCTATTTAACCTATCTATTTAAAACTTAAACACAAAAGAAAATAGCGAAACCTTAAAGGGAAGAATGTTTAACCTATCTGTTAAAAACTTGAAATTTAAAAAAAATAAACCCTTCGAAAAATGTCCAAAACAGTTGGTATTGAAAATAGTAACCCAAAAAACACCCACCAAAAGGCTATTAAACCTTGTAAAAAAACTTGAAAAAAGGTAAAATAACAACCCACTAAAAGAATCAAAACGTTAAAAGAACCAAACCAAGAAAAAAATTACACACGCCAAAAGTTATCAACAATAAAAAGTGAAAATAAATCCAAAAAAAAGATCTTCAATAAATTAAAATAAGTAAAATTTATCAAAACAGATATGCAGAAAATAATAGGAATAATATTTGTAAACAAAATTGTAATATAAAAAAATCAATCACCCAATCAAAAAAATTAAAAATTTGGTAACCCCAAATATAAAATGTAGGTATGGTCACCCCAGGCACACGAAATGTCAGACACCCGAAAAAAAAATGCCGCTACGAGAGAGCGAACCAAAAATGAATCACACATTCACACACCAACAAAATATAATATGTAGCTTGTGTATGCACCGAAAGCGCGAAACACAAGCGAAGAGGGAAAGAAAAAAAATGCAAGCAAAGCACCTACTTGGATCCACTGGGTTTTCTTCACAGTGAATTTACTATATATATACATATATCTCACATCAACAATTTGCCGCCTCAAGTTGTTTTTGGGTTTTCCTTCGCACCAAGCCAATAAACGCACCACTTCTATAAGAAAAAAAAACAAATCAAGAGTAAAAAGCACAACAAAAAATATCAACCACTTATCTTAAACACACGATCACAAAGGAAAAGCAATGGGGCACAAAACACCGTCAGAGGACTTCTTTTATATTTATATATTTATCTATATTATCGATTAAAGATTTAATTACGCGAAATTATAGAAAGCCCCACACGTTGGGCGTCAGTTTGTTATACTTTTCCGCGGGGGGGACGAGTCTAATGCGTGAACAAAAAAATAGGGTCGGAAGCAAATTCTGCAGTCGCCACTGCACCGAAGGTTGAAAGTCGAATGAAGAAATTTCCCCCGTGAGAGTATAACACGCAGCTGGTTAGATGCTGCCGGCTCGACCGCTCAGCTGAGGGTGGGTTCGCGGGTATTCAACTAGATTGAATTAGAAAGGGGCGCCACACAATCTTTTTTTTGAGGAATTGTGAAACCTGGATAATTTATCTGACGGTGTTTCTGAAAAAGCAAGAGGGTTCCGAACGAAATTATACACGGGGTTAGGTGACGTTATAAGAAACTAATTTATTGCTGCACAAAAGCAAACAGATAAACATAAAATAAAATTATTTGAGAGATATTTGGAAATTGGACAATCTGGAATATAAAATGGCCCACTATCGCGTCTATTCCCGGAATTTACCAAAATGGCGTCGAACAAGGGGGGTCGCATGTCCCGTATATTTTATTTCCGGGATTTTTGTAACGGAATGCCAACGGATCTATTTCGACAGTTCTCAATTCGGGTTCACTAACTTTAATAACTTTATAACAAGCACGATAGTTATCTTCTCTTCCTTTCCGCTATAGCTCCTACGCCCTTCCTGGCGTTCTCCGATTTCTTCTAGTCACTCAGGGAGCCTAGCCTGCCGCTAACTCCTTATGACTCTGCCTGTCTGTTCGTCCTTTTTCCCCCTTTTTTTGTTTTCCCGACAACTACGGGAATCCACACTTCTAATCAAAACTACAAAAAAAAAACTCCTCGATCCAACTTTTTTTTGATTAAACCTTTCGTACACTCCGCTCCGTTCGTTTCGCTGGTCAACCAAGAAGTGGTTTTTCTTTGACCACCTTCTTTGTTTCCAACACAACGGTCACACTCTCTCTCATTCGGCCAATAGCGGGCCCAACTTACGGCTTAATTTCTACCCCGCTCCGCTACTTTGCTGGAGTGGGTTGCCGTTTCCCGCTATTCTCTCTTTCTCAGTCTGGCGTTCATTTGTGAATTCGCTTGTAACCTGGGAAATTTCCTCGGGCTAAACGTCCCACTGAATGCATTCAGACCACACACACAATTTCCCTCGTTTGTTCGTTGCACCCTGCAACAATCAACGAGAGCGCAGACACAATATTTATTTATTAAGATTCGATCGAGGATCTGTTTCGCGGCATTTGTCCCCACGAATCTAACAAGGAAATTAAATCGAACCCCAAGGTTGGAAAAAGGAACCCGCAGACATGGATAAGTGCTTAGGATTTCCGCTTAGGGCAATTACCGCCTAAGTGCCCATTGTGGAAGGAAGAAAGAGGTATAATAATATCGCGGATAATTACCGTCCGTTGGTATTTCGTGCAGATTTGGGGGTTGGGGAAATTTCGATAGTGTGCCATTTTTTTTTTATTTCATGATTATTTAGGGTGGGCTCTTGGCCATAGATCTCGTTAACTCCAATCGTCGGGGTGTTTATTGTACCCATTGTTGGCTGCTAGGGTTCTCGTTTGCAGCTTGAGACCGCCTGTCTCTTTCGCGTCCCTCAGACCGTCCGTCTGGCTCCATACCTGCTTTGTTGCCTTCAAGAATGGGTGGTCGAGCAAGAGCGCTGGGTCGTAAACAACCCAGTACACTATTCCTTAACCGTTCTCCAAGAAGGGCAACGGGAGGAAGAAACTTGGAGGGGCGAAGAAGTGTAGGATTGGATATGGGGTGTGGCGGGGAAATCTTTTTGCCGCGTTATTTTAACGCGACATCATAAATACATTCAATCGCAATATGCTTATTGAAGACTCGCCATCTGTTAGGGAAAACCCTTCTGTCCAAATGACTGCAATAAATCCAGCACCAAACTAAAGCGTTTCCGTCCCTTCCACTGAGACAGTCCCTTCAGGTACCCAAACAAATGGGACAGTCCACGCTGTGGCAATAAAACTTCCAGAATTCTGGACTAAAATGCCTGCTATTTGGTTTAAACAGGTAGAGTCCCAATTTGCGATAAGAAATATCACGGTAGAAAATACGAAATTTCATTACGTGGTACAGTCTCTTCCCCGTAGTGTTTACGACATTTTAATACAAAACTCGACAACACCATATACGAATTTAAAAAAGGCAAGGGGAAACGAATTGAGGCACTATTATCAGGAGAAGAAATGGGTGACCGAAAGCCATCGGAGTTCTATAGAAAACTCCAAGCATTGGCTGGTCAACCTACGTTGGTAACGAACAGCTTATCACCGAATTATGGAAACGTCGTCTTCCTACATTAATGCAAGTGTCAATGCAGTCCGCCTCGAAATCAAATATGGAAGAATTGCTTAAAATTGCCGATAACATTTTTGAAGTGTATCAGCAGCAAAACAGTCCACCTTTTTCAGCAGCGTCAAACTCAAACCGGATGATTGCCGAACTGAGTAGGGTAAATCAAAATTTTCAAACTGAAATTAATGAGACAAAATCAATGCTCTCAAAACTTAATTTTAATAATAACTGCTTTCGAGATAGAAATAGATCAAGCTCTTCCTTACGCTTCACGCGTAATAGATCGGGTTCAAGAAGTGACAGCAAAATGTGTTGGTTTCATAAAAAATGCTAAAAAGTGCCAAAAACCATGTTCAATCAAGCACCCAAACTAAATTCTACTGCTGTCATTGCGGCAGACAGCAGTAATTCCCAAACTTTACCATGCCGCCTTTTCATAAAAGACCCGATATCTAAAATTTCTTTTTTAATAGACTCAGGCTCCGACGTCTCAGCAATTCCATCCACATGTTCACAAATTCAAAGCAGAAAACCCGACCAATTGATTTCTGCAGCTAACGGTTCAGTCATCAAAGTCTTTGGTACAAAATTGATGAGAATAAGTTTAGGATTTAGACGCGTTTTCAACCATATTTTTTTATTAGCATCTGTTACAAAACCGATTATCGGTGCTGATTTTTTAAAGCAAACGGGACTAGTCGTCGATGTGAAAAATTCGAGGCTCATTGATCCTCTCACAAACACATGGGTAAGTGGCGTACCTTGTCAACACGTGGTGACAAGTCCTAAATTCTTTACGGTAGAACAGAAGTACAATTCCATACTAATGACCTTTCCTTCACTTATGGAACCACCAGACTTCAACTTCCCCGTAAAACACTCAGTCGTTCACCACATCTTTACTACAGGTCCATTGCCTCACTCTCGCCCCAGACTTTTAAATAGCGGCAAGCTTAAAATTGCAAAAGAAGAATTTGACTATATGGTCCAAATAGGCATCTGCAGACCATCTTCTTCACAATGTGCTTCTCCTCTGCACATGGCTGCAAAAAGAGAAGCAAATGACTGGAGACCATGTGGCGACTATAGGATGTTGAATACGAGCACAACCCCAGACATATCCACTACCTCATATTCATGACTTTACATCTATATTGCATGGTTGTAATGTTTTCTCCAAAATCGACTTGGTTCGGGCATACCACCATATACCAATGGCAGAGGATGATGTTTTCAAGACAGCTGTAACTACACCTTTCGGTTTGTTTGAGTTCACACGCATGCCGTTCGGGTTAAGGAATGCAGCTCAAACATTCCAAAGGTTTATGCATCAGGTAGTGAGTAATCTTAATTTCGTTTTCGTTTATGTAGACGACATCTTAATTGCCAGCAAATCCAAAGAAGAACATGATAACCATCTAAGACTTCTCTTCCAACGTCTTTCCGACTATGGTTTGCGTATCAAAGCATCTAAATGTATATTTGGAGCATCCACGCTAACGTTTCTAGGCTTTGATATTTCCAAAGATGGAAGTCAACCATCACGGGAACGTATTGTGGCAATTGAAAGCTTCCCAGAACCAACATCTATCAAAAATGTGCAGCGGTTTATTGGTATGGTAACGTACTATCATCGTTTCATACCACATCTTTCGAGAATATTTTCGCCTATATACGATCTTTTAGCAAAACTAAACAAAAATAAAGCCAAATCCAATAATTTCACTTGGCCGCGCGAATGCCAAGATGCTTTTTTAATGGCAAAACAACAACTTGCTGAAGCTACACTTCTCAAAAGATAACGCCAAGATAGCATAACGACTGATGCATCCAACACAGACATTGGTGCTGTAATTCAGCAATGGAAAAGGGATGGCTGGGAACCATTGGCATTTTTCAGCAAAAAGCTATCGCCCACACAATCTCGATACTCGGCATTTGATAGAGAATTGTTGGCAATTTTCATGGCCATACAGCACTTTCGCAACTATATAGAAGGACAAGATTTTTTCGTATTTACAGACCACAAACCGCTCACTACAGCTCTATCTACAAAGTCAACACGTAGCCCCAGGCAAGAACGCCAATTGGACTTCATAGCTCAGTTCACAAACGACATTCAATACGTCGAAGGTTCTTTAATTAATGTATCTGCGGATGCACTTTCACGTCCAAATACTCCTGCCATCGAATTGGTACTTCCAGGCATCGAAAAGTTAGCTAAAGCACAGGCTTCAGATAAAGAACTAGAGTCACTCATTCGTAATCCGTCTGTAAGTTCAAATGTTAAGCTTGCGTTTCTAAAAGTACCTGCCTTCGACATATCTTTGTGGTGTGAGACATCTATTAACGTAAACAGGCCTTACGTACCTTCAAACGAGCGAAAAAAAATTTCAAGCCATACATTCCCTATCGCATTCAGGCATTCGAGCGACTCGCAAGAAAATTTGCAAAATGTATTTTTGGCCCAAAATGAACACACAAATAAATTCATGGTCAAAAAACTGCACAGCCTGCCAACAAGAAAAAGTGCAAAAGCATACAAAATCGCCAACTGCTCAAATAAAAATTCCGGGAGGGAGATTCCAGCACATCCACATGGACATAGTAGGACCTCTTCCACCATCCGATGAATTCAAATATTTACTCACAATCGTGTATAGGTTTTCTCCATGGCCGGAGGCCTACCCCATTCGAGATATCAATGCAGAAACAATCGCTAAAACCTATGTGTATGAGCATGTTTATCGCTTTGGGGTACCAAATGTCATAACAACTGACCAAGGTTCTCCAATCGAGTCAAAACTCTTTCGAGAACTGACAAGGTTTCGAGGTACTACTCGCAATCGCACATCCTCATAGCACCCACAGTCGAACGACATGGTGGAAAGATTTCATCGCCAATTAAAAACTTGAATTCGAGCCGCTGGAGACAAGAGAAAGTGGTCGCAAGCTCTTCCCTTAATCCTGCTTGGATTACGCACAACCACAAAGGAAGATACAAACCATTCCCCATCCGAACTCTTATGGTGAAAATATTAAAGTGCCACTCGATTTCAATTCAAACGATTCCTTAGATGAATCCATTTTTATTGAATTAAAAACATTTTACAAAAACATTAAACCGACAACATAAGAAACAAGAAAATGTAAACAAACACACATCCACTTCCCCGACGCATTAAACACTTGCAGGCAGGTGCTGGTCAGAAGAGATAGAGTAAAAACTTCCTTAGAATCACCGTATGAAGGACCATTTAATGTTATTAAACAATTGCGGAAACATGTTATAAAAAACCAAAATGGAACAAATAAATCAATTGCAATAGACAGAATAAAACCATTCCACAGCGACAACAATAATTGATAATGTTACGATTCACTGGAAGGGGGGTGATGTAGTGGATACATTGATAGACAGATGGCGACACGTGCTTAACAATTGTAGCGGATTCGTTTTTAAAGCCACTACTTATTATAAACAACCTTAGGCCAAACCGTAGTTATATAAAATAGGTAATTTATTATTTAATGAATAAATTAATCCAAACACAAATTAGCAAAATCTTAATTGTAAGTTTAAGTTCATAGACACGTCCAGTCGCGATTGCAATTCGTATGTTACTCATGAAACCATCGTTGGAATTCAAAATTCCTTCTAGCTAACATGCACGCTCCTGTGTCTCAAATCAACAACTCAATTCTCCCTATTTCGAACAGCTGTTGACGGTTTCAGAAATCACCATCGCCAAAGCACTCCTCCCCAAGTGACAGCGATAAATGTTTTTTTTTTTTTTTCATTTATACTTCAATTTGCAAATCTTATTTGTTTTAGTTTTTTCTTTACAGGATACGTTTTTAGCTTGCCTAAAAGATTTGTTGACGTGGGCGATGGTCTTGATGCAGTTGAACTGTTGGTAGGTGCTGATGTTGAAGCTGATGGGTCTGAAAGTGGAGATGACGATTTTGTTCTGCATGAAGAAAAAAATTACACACGCCAAAAGTTATCAACAATAAAAAGTGAAAATAAATCCAAAAAAAAGATCTTCAATAAATTAAAATAAGTAAAATTTATCAAAACAGATATGCAGAAAATAATAGGAATAATATTTGTAAACAAAATTGTAATATAAAAAAATCAATCACCCAATCAAAAAAAATTAAAAATTTGGTAACCCCAAATATAAAATGTAGGTATGGTCACCCCAGGCACACGAAATGTCAGACACCCGAAAAAAAAATGCCGCTACGAGAGAGCGAACCAAAAATGAATCACACATTCACACACCAACAAAATATAATATGTAGCTTGTGTATGCACCGAAAGCGCGAAACACAAGCGAAGAGGGAAAGAAAAAAAATGCAAGCAAAGCACCTACTTGGATCCACTGGGTTTTCTTCACAGTGAATTTACTATATATATACATATATCTCACATCAACAATTTGCCGCCTCAAGTTGTTTTTGGGTTTTCCTTCGCACCAAGCCAATAAACGCACCACTTCTATAAGAAAAAAAAACAAATCAAGAGTAAAAAGCACAACAAAAAATATCAACCACTTATCTTAAACACACGATCACAAAGGAAAAGCAATGGGGCACAAAACACCGTCAGAGGACTTCTTTTATATTTATATATTTATCTATATTATCGATTAAAGATTTAATTACGCGAAATTATAGAAAGCCCCACACGTTGGGCGTCAGTTTGTTATACTTTTCCGCGGGGGGGACGAGTCTAATGCGTGAACAAAAAAATAGGGTCGGAAGCAAATTCTGCAGTCGCCACTGCACCGAAGGTTGAAAGTCGAATGAAGAAATTTCCCCCGTGAGAGTATAACACGCAGCTGGTTAGATGCTGCCGGCTCGACCGCTCAGCTGAGGGTGGGTTCGCGGGTATTCAACTAGATTGAATTAGAAAGGGGCGCCACACAATCTTTTTTTTGAGGAATTGTGAAACCTGGATAATTTATCTGACGGTGTTTCTGAAAAAGCAAGAGGGTTCCGAACGAAATTATACACGGGGTTAGGTGACGTTATAAGAAACTAATTTATTGCTGCACAAAAGCAAACAGATAAACATAAAATAAAATTATTTGAGAGATATTTGGAAATTGGACAATCTGGAATATAAAATGGCCCACTATCGCGTCTATTCCCGGAATTTACCAAAATGGCGTCGAACAAGGGGGGTCGCGTGTCCCGTATATTTTATTTCCGGGATTTTTGTACCGGAATGCCAACGGATCTATTTCAACAGTTCTCAATTCGGGTTCACTAACTTTAATAACTTTATAACAAGCACGATAGTTATCTTCTCTTCCTTTCCGCTATAGCTCCTACGCCCTTCCTGGCGTTCTCCGATTTCTTCTAGTCACTCAGGGAGCCTAGCCTGCCGCTAACTCCTTATGACTCTGCCTGTCTGTTCGTCCTTTTTCCCCCTTTTTTTGTTTTCCCGACAACTACGGGAATCCACACTTCTAATCAAAACTACAAAAAAAAAACTCCTCGATCCAACTTTTTTTTGATTAAACCTTTCGTACACTCCGCTCCGTTCGTTTCGCTGGTCAACCAAGAAGTGGTTTTTCTTTGACCACCTTCTTTGTTTCCAACACAACGGTCACACTCTCTCTCATTCGGCCAATAGCGGGCCCAACTTACGGCTTAATTTCTACCCCGCTCCGCTACTTTGCTGGAGTGGGTTGCCGCTTCCCGCTATTCTCTCTTTCTCAGTCTGGCGCTCATTTGTGAATTCGCTTGTAACCTGGGAAATTTCCTCGGGCTAAACGTCCCACTGAATGCATTCAGACCACAAACACAATTTCCCTCGTTTGTTCGTTGCACCCTGCAACAATCAACGAGAGCGCAGACACAATATTTATTTATTAAAATTCGATCGAGGATCTGTTTCGCGGCATTTGTCCCCACGAATCTAACAAGGAAATTAAATCGAACCCCAAGGTTGGAAAAAGGAACCCGCAAACATGGATAAGTGCTTAGGATTTCCGCTTAGGGCAATTACCGCCTAAGTGCCCATTGTGGAAGGAAGAAAGAGGTATAATAATATCGCGGATAATTACCGTCCGTTGGTATTTCGTGCAGATTTGGGGGTTGGGGAAATTTCGATAGTGTGCCATTTTTTTTTTATTTCATGATTATTTAGGGTGGGCTCTTGGCCATAGATCTCGTTAACTCCAATCGTCGGGGTGTTTATTGTACCCATTGTTGGCTGCTAGGGTTCTCGTTTGCAGCTTGAGACCGCCTGTCTCTTTCGCGTCCCTCAGACCGTCCGTCTGGCTCCATACCTGCTTTGTTGCCTTCAAGAATGGGTGGTCGAGCAAGAGCGCTGGGTCGTAAACAACCCAGTACACTATTCCTTAACCGTTCTCCAAGAAGGGCAACGGGAGGAAGAAACTTGGAGGGGCGAAGAAGTGTAGGATTGGATATGGGGTGTGGCGGGGAAATCTTTTTGCCGCGTTATTTTAACGCGACATCATAAATACATTCAATCGCAATATGCCTATTGAAGACTCGCCATCTGTTAGGGAAAACCCTTCTGTCCAAATGACTGCAATAAATCCAGCACCAAACTAAAGCGTTTCCGTCCCTTCCACTGAGACAGTTCCTTCAGGTACCCCAACAAATGGGACAGTCCACGCTGTGGCAATAAAACTTCCAGAATTCTGGACTAAAATGCCTGCTATTTGGTTTAAACAGGTAGAGTCCCAATTTGCGATAAGAAATATCACGGTAGAAAATACGAAATTTCATTACGTGGTACAGTCTCTTCCCCGTAGTGTTTACGACATTTTAATACAAAACTCGACAACACCATATACGAATTTAAAAAAGGCAAGGGGAAACGAATTGAGGCACTATTATCAGGAGAAGAAATGGGTGACCGAAAGCCATCGGAGTTCTATAGAAAACTCCAAGCATTGGCTGGTCAACCTACGTTGGTAACGAACAGCTTATCACCGAATTATGGAAACGTCGTCTTCCTACATTAATGCAAGTGTCAATGCAGTCCGCCTCGAAATCAAATATGGAAGAATTGCTTAAAATTGCCGATAACATTTTTGAAGTGTATCAGCAGCAAAACAGTCCACCTTTTTCAGCAGCGTCAAACTCAAACCGGATGATTGCCGAACTGAGTAGGGTAAATCAAAATTTTCAAACTGAAATTAATGAGACAAAATCAATGCTCTCAAAACTTAATTTTAATAATAACTGCTTTCGAGATAGAAATAGATCAAGCTCTTCCTTACGCTTCACGCGTAATAGATCGGGTTCAAGAAGTGACAGCAAAATGTGTTGGTTTCATAAAAAATGCTAAAAAGTGCCAAAAACCATGTTCAATCAAGCACCCAAACTAAATTCTACTGCTGTCATTGCGGCAGACAGCAGTAATTCCCAAACTTTACCATGCCGCCTTTTCATAAAAGACCCGATATCTAAAATTTCTTTTTTAATAGACTCAGGCTCCGACGTCTCAGCAATTCCATCCACATGTTCACAAATTCAAAGCAGAAAACCCGACCAATTGATTTCTGCAGCTAACGGTTCAGTCATCAAAGTCTTTGGTACAAAATTGATGAGAATAAGTTTAGGATTTAGACGCGTTTTCAACCATATTTTTTTATTAGCATCTGTTACAAAACCGATTATCGGTGCTGATTTTTTAAAGCAAACGGGACTAGTCGTCGATGTGAAAAATTCGAGGCTCATTGATCCTCTCACAAACACATGGGTAAGTGGCGTACCTTGTCAACACGTGGTGACAAGTCCTAAATTCTTTACGGTAGAACAGAAGTACAATTCCATACTAATGACCTTTCCTTCACTTATGGAACCACCAGACTTCAACTTCCCCGTAAAACACTCAGTCGTTCACCACATCTTTACTACAGGTCCATTGCCTCACTCTCGCCCCAGACTTTTAAATAGCGGCAAGCTTAAAATTGCAAAAGAAGAATTTGACTATATGGTCCAAATAGGCATCTGCAGACCATCTTCTTCACAATGTGCTTCTCCTCTGCACATGGCTGCAAAAAGAGAAGCAAATGACTGGAGACCATGTGGCGACTATAGGATGTTGAATACGAGCACAACCCCAGACATATCCACTACCTCATATTCATGACTTTACATCTATATTGCATGGTTGTAATGTTTTCTCCAAAATCGACTTGGTTCGGGCATACCACCATATACCAATGGCAGAGGATGATGTTTTCAAGACAGCTGTAACTACACCTTTCGGTTTGTTTGAGTTCACACGCATGCCGTTCGGGTTAAGGAATGCAGCTCAAACATTCCAAAGGTTTATGCATCAGGTAGTGAGTAATCTTAATTTCGTTTTCGTTTATGTAGACGACATCTTAATTGCCAGCAAATCCAAAGAAGAACATGATAACCATCTAAGACTTCTCTTCCAACGTCTTTCCGACTATGGTTTGCGTATCAAAGCATCTAAATGTATATTTGGAGCATCCACGCTAACGTTTCTAGGCTTTGATATTTCCAAAGATGGAAGTCAACCATCACGGGAACGTATTGTGGCAATTGAAAGCTTCCCAGAACCAACATCTATCAAAAATGTGCAGCGGTTTATTGGTATGGTAACGTACTATCATCGTTTCATACCACATCTTTCGAGAATATTTTCGCCTATATACGATCTTTTAGCAAAACTAAACAAAAATAAAGCCAAATCCAATAATTTCACTTGGCCGCGCGAATGCCAAGATGCTTTTTTAATGGCAAAACAACAACTTGCTGAAGCTACACTTCTCAAAAGATAACGCCAAACTCAGCATAACGACTGATGCATCCAACACAGACATTGGTGCTGTAATTCAGCAATGGAAAAGGGATGGCTGGGAACCATTGGCATTTTTCAGCAAAAAGCTATCGCCCACACAATCTCGATACTCGGCATTTGATAGAGAATTGTTGGCAATTTTCATGGCCATACAGCACTTTCGCAACTATATAGAAGGACAAGATTTTTTCGTATTTACAGACCACAAACCGCTCACTACAGCTCTATCTACAAAGTCAACACGTAGCCCCAGGCAAGAACGCCAATTGGACTTCATAGCTCAGTTCACAAACGACATTCAATACGTCGAAGGTTCTTTAATTAATGTATCTGCGGATGCACTTTCACGTCCAAATACTCCTGCCATCGAATTGGTACTTCCAGGCATCGAAAAGTTAGCTAAAGCACAGGCTTCAGATAAAGAACTAGAGTCACTCATTCGTAATCCGTCTGTAAGTTCAAATGTTAAGCTTGCGTTTCTAAAAGTACCTGCCTTCGACATATCTTTGTGGTGTGAGACATCTATTAACGTAAACAGGCCTTACGTACCTTCAAACGAGCGAAAAAAAATTTCAAGCCATACATTCCCTATCGCATTCAGGCATTCGAGCGACTCGCAAGAAAATTTGCAAAATGTATTTTTGGCCCAAAATGAACACACAAATAAATTCATGGTCAAAAAACTGCACAGCCTGCCAACAAGAAAAAGTGCAAAAGCATACAAAATCGCCAACTGCTCAAATAAAAATTCCGGGAGGGAGATTCCAGCACATCCACATGGACATAGTAGGACCTCTTCCACCATCCGATGAATTCAAATATTTACTCACAATCGTGTATAGGTTTTCTCCATGGCCGGAGGCCTACCCCATTCGAGATATCAATGCAGAAACAATCGCTAAAACCTATGTGTATGAGCATGTTTATCGCTTTGGGGTACCAAATGTCATAACAACTGACCAAGGTTCTCCAATCGAGTCAAAACTCTTTCGAGAACTGACAAGGTTTCGAGGTACTACTCGCAATCGCACATCCTCATAGCACCCACAGTCGAACGACATGGTGGAAAGATTTCATCGCCAATTAAAAACTTGAATTCGAGCCGCTGGAGACAAGAGAAAGTGGTCGCAAGCTCTTCCCTTAATCCTGCTTGGATTACGCACAACCACAAAGGAAGATACAAACCATTCCCCATCCGAACTCTTATGGTGAAAATATTAAAGTGCCACTCGATTTCAATTCAAACGATTCCTTAGATGAATCCATTTTTATTGAATTAAAAACATTTTACAAAAACATTAAACCGACAACATAAGAAACAAGAAAATGTAAACAAACACACATCCACTTCCCCGACGCATTAAACACTTGCAGGCAGGTGCTGGTCAGAAGAGATAGAGTAAAAACTTCCTTAGAATCACCGTATGAAGGACCATTTAATGTTATTAAACAATTGCGGAAACATGTTATAAAAAACCAAAATGGAACAAATAAATCAATTGCAATAGACAGAATAAAACCATTCCACAGCGACAACAATAATTGATAATGTTACGATTCACTGGAAGGGGGGTGATGTAGTGGATACATTGATAGACAGATGGCGACACGTGCTTAACAATTGTAGCGGATTCGTTTTTAAAGCCACTACTTATTATAAACAACCTTAGGCCAAACCGTAGTTATATAAAATAGGTAATTTATTATTTAATGAATAAATTAATCCAAACACAAATTAGCAAAATCTTAATTGTAAGTTTAAGTTCATAGACACGTCCAGTCGCGATTGCAATTCGTATGTTACTCATGAAACCATCGTTGGAATTCAAAATTCCTTCTAGCTAACATGCACGCTCCTGTGTCTCAAATCAACAACTCAATTCTCGCTATTTCGAACAGCTGTTGACGGTTTCAGAAATCACCATCGCCAAAGCACTCCTCCCCAAGTGACAGCGATAAATGTTTTTTTTTTTTTTTCATTTATACTTCAATTTGCAAATCTTATTTGTTTTAGTTTTTTCTTTACAGGATACGTTTTTAGCTTGCCTAAAAGATTTGTTGACGTGGGCGATGGTTTTGATGCAGTTGAACTGTTGGTAGGTGCTGATGTTGAAGCTGATGGGTCTGAAAGTGGAGATGACGATTTTGTTCTGCATGCTGGTCGTAATGGAATAAACCTTGGATGTGATCTGGTCTGGGTTGTACTTGGAGGCGATGAATGTGCTCGTGTCGATGGTGTTTCAGATTTTTGTTGTCTTGGAAGACTCACTGGAGCATCGTCTCGTCTTGGTTTTTCTGTTTCGTTGGATTGAGCGAAATTTTCGTAAAATGCTGGTTTGAGACGTTCTGTGGATATTGTTGTCGGTGTTCCTTCGATGTTGACTTTGAACACATGGTCGGAGATACGTTCCAACACTTCGTATGGTCCCTCGTATGGCTGCTCACATGCTTTCTCGACTGCATCAACTCTTACAAAAACATGTGTGCAAGTGTAAAGTGTTTTGTGTAAAAATGGCTTTGTTCGGCAATGATGAGCTGATGGAGTTGATTTAACCTGTCGCATATGCTCCCGGAATTTTTCAACGAAAATATCAGGGTCGAGTGAGACTTCCTCGTTCATGAAGAATTCGCCTGGCAATCTGATAGTTGTCCCAAGGACAAGTTCTGCAGCGGTTGACTTCAAATCTTCTTTAAAGCTCGTGCTTTAGGCTCGGAGGCCTAATAAAACTTTTGAGAGAACACTCACCCAATCTGTTGCTTCTTGGCACTTTATCGATGATTTTAATTACCTGTGCCAGCGCTCGATCATCCCGTTGGAAGCTGGATGGTAGGCAGTCGTCCTGATACGAGTGCTTCCGATGAGTTTCGTGAGTGCTTCGAATAGATCGGATTCGAATTGTGTTCCTCTGTCGGTCGTTATTGTTTTAGGGGCACCAAATCTACATACCCAGTGGTTGAAGAAAGAGTCGACGATAGTTTCCGCTCTGATATCAAAGACTGCCTTCATAACACCTTTTGGGCTCTTTGAGTTCAACGCGATGACATTCGGCTTATGCAACGCTGCCCAAACAATGCAACGTTTTATGGACTCAACGCTAAGAGGTCTGAAATTTTGTTTTTGCTACATTGATGACATTGGAGCCGCACTCCACCAACGCGTCAACGAAAAACTACAACCCCTCGGCTTCTTTTCAAGAAAATTAAATCCGAAAGAAGCGAAGTATAAATTCTATGACCTAGAACTCCTTGCCATCTTCAGAGCAGTTAAACATTTTCAACACCTCATTGAAGGCCGAGAACTCATCATCCTCACCGACCACAAGCCGTTGATATGCTTTCAACCAGAAATCCGACCACGCGTGTGACCGTATCGCACGGCAACTCGAGGAAATTGGCCGCTTCTCAACGAGGATCGAATTTGTTGCTGGAAAGGAGAACGTCGTAGCCGATGCGTACTCCCGCATCGAAGTCATCAACATGCCTGTCACAATCAGCACCACAAACTTGTTCGAGATGCAACGAGATGACGACGAACTGAAGCTGCTTCTTGAGACTCCAGGGAAGAATTCACTTCATATACGACGGCTACGAACAGATGATACTGACACGACGATATATTGCAATGTTGGAGGCAATGACATTCGTCCATATGTAAGAGTCAGCCTTCGCAAAAAAGTTTTCGACAGCGTGCATAAACTATCACATCCCAGTGGAAGAGCGACCAAACAACAATTACGCGCCAAGTATGTGTGGCCAAACATGGCCAAAGACATACTTTCGTGGGCCAGATCTTGCATACAATGCCAACGTAGCAAGATAAGTCGTCACGTCAAGAACATACCGCTACACACCGACATGCCAAGTAGTAGATTCGAACATGTTCACATCGACATCGTCATAATGCCACTGGTAAACGAATTTCGATATCTATTGACCATGATAGATCGTTTCACAAGATGGCCGGAAGCAGTACCACTAAAAGATATTAGAGCGGAAACTATCGTCAACTCTTTTTTCAACCATTGGGTATGTAGATTTGGTGCCCCTAATACATTAACGACCGACAGAGGAACACAATTCGAATCCGAACTATTCGAAGCACTCACGAAACTCATCGGAAGCATTCGTATCAGGACGACTGCCTACCATCCAGCTTCCAACGGAATGATCGAGCGCTGGCACAGGTCATTAAAATCATCGATAAAGTGCCAAGAAGCAACAGATTGGGTAAGTGTTCTCTCAACAGTTTTATTAGGCCTCCGCACGAGCTTTAAAGAAGATTTGAAGTCAACCGCTGCAGAACTTGTTCTTGGGACAACTATCAGATTGCCAGGCGAATTCTTCATGAACGAAGAAGTCTCACTCAACCCTGAAATCTTCGTTGACAAATTCCGGGAGCATATGCGACAGGTTAAATCAACTCCATCAGCTCATCATTGCCGAACAAAGCCATTTTTACACAAAACACTTTACACTTGCACACATGTTTTTGTGAGAGTTGATGCAGTCGAGAAAGCATGTGAGCAGCCATACGAGGGACCATACGAAGTGTTGGAACGTATCTCCGACCATGTGTTCAAAGTCAACATCGAAGGAACACCGACAACAATATCCCGTTCTGTGGGAACCAGAATTTTACGAAAATTTCGCCCAATCCAACGAAACAGAAAAACCAAGACGAGACGATGCTCTAGTGAGTCTTCCAACACAACAAAAAGGTGAAACACCATCGACACGACACATTCATCGCCTCCAAGTACAACCCAGACCAGATCACATCCAAGGTTTATTCCATTATGACCAGAATGCAGAACAAAATCGTCATCTCCACTTTCAGATACATCAGCTTCAACATCAGCACCTACCACCAGTTTAACAGCATCAAGACCATCGCCCACGTCAACAAATCTTTTAGGCAAGCTAAAAATGTATCCTGTAAAGAAAAAACAAAAACAAATAAGATTTGCAAATTGAAGTATAAATGAAAAAAAAAAAAAACATTTATCGCTGTCACTTGGGGAGGAGTGCTTTGGCGATTGTGATTTCTGAAACCGTCAACAACTGTTCGAAATAGGGAGAATTGATTTAAGACACAGGAGCGTGCATGTTAGCTAGAAGGAATTTTGAATTCCAACGATGGTTTAGAGGGAACATACGAATTGCAATCGCGACTGGACGTGTCTATGAACTTAAACTACAATTAAGATTTTGCTAATTTGTTTTTGGATTAATTTATTCATTAAATAATAAATTACCTATTTTATATAACTACGGTTTGGCCTAAGGTTGTTTATAATAAGTAGTGGCTTTAAAAACGAATGCGCTACACAATCATTAATAGATGGCGACTGTAGAGAACCGACAAGGGATGATGATCTTGATTGGAGTAAGAAAGGATGAGGATATGATGATTAAGATCATTGGTATTCCGACAGGCACGCGACACGGACCGTAAAAGAAAAGTGTACATTGAAACATTATAATAGTAAATTTAAGAATAAAATAAATGTATGAAGTGAAGAAAGAAAACGCAGAGCAGATGATGTAAACAACAACTTCCGATCAAATGTATTAGTATAGCTGTTGAGAAGTCGGGCGGTCAAATCAAAACATTTATCTTAAGTGATTTTTCCAATGTTCACTAAAATCTTTATTACAAAAATTAATTATTAATTCAGTAGTAGAATATAAAAAAGGCTTACAATAGTGCTCCTACAGCCCAGTATCTTAACCACAAAAAGAAAGAACATTTTATTTTTCTACACTGACATCTGTCAGTTTACTTTGGGGTGTGTTCTGAAACATATTCCAAAGGTGCTGCCAATTTTTTATCGCAACATTCCCCCCTTTGTAAATATTCCGCATCCTCCACCAGCGTAATATTTACCCTCTTCACGTCCAGTTTTGCCAGCTTAATAATAGGTCGTGTCACCAAACCATTGACTGTCTTTACTACAGCGCTGCGAGCCTCCATGTCTCTTGATCGATGTAGATCTACGACGATTCCTTTCCTCCAGGTATTACGTTTGCTGTTCTCATCCACTATAATTACCACGTCGTTCAAGGCAATTGGATCCAGCGGCGGTTGAAACCATTTTGTGCGTCGAGTCAATGATGGTAGATACTCGCGTACCCACCGCTTCCAAAATTGATTCGCTAGTTGATTTGTTAGATTAAAATTCTTGCGCAGAGTCACTCCACCACCGTCCTCGCTACCTCGTTCCCTTACTCCACTTGAACTCCCAAAAAGGAAGTGATTTGGAGTGAGTGCTTCACTCTCCGGTGAATCTAGCGGAACATAAGTCAGTGGTCGACAGCAAGGTATACAGAATACAAGGTAGTATATTCGCGCGCATTTTCTTGTGCATGTTCTGCGCATGACGTCACTCGAATAACAATTTTTAGTTCTGTACTGCAATTTGAGTAGGCAACCATTTCATTTGCTCGTAGAATAGGTGTACCGCGTGTGATTAAAAGTTGTGCTTGTGATTAAGTAAAAAATAAAACTATGGCAATTTGTTCAGTTTTTAATTGTGATACCCATAATAATAATAAAAGAAAAAACAATGCAACAGACGTGAGCAGTGTGAAAATCAAACTTTTTCGTTTTCCCAAAGACATGCAAATGGCAAAGATTTGGTTGAGCAAATGTGGCAGAAAAGATAAAATAAATGTGAAAACAGCCTACATTTGCTCAAAGCATTTTACCCATGACCAATATTTACGCAACTTGCAACATGAGCTGCTTAAATACTCACCAAAGAGCTGCAAAAAATTAAAGGATGACGCGATTCCAACAGAAAATCTTCCCGGTTCCATAATAAAAAAAGACCAACAGCGAGGCGAACGCTTACAGAAAAGACATCGGCGATGTGAGGTGACAACATTGCTGGCAAATTATTTGGTTGACGAAGAGCAACCAGATGATCCCATGGCACATGAAGAAGTATATTTTGAACCAAGCACGTAAGTTTCTTCTATTTGCAATTAGAATGTGTTTCTATGTAAATTTCCAAAATCTCTAGACCAGAAAAAACTACTGTGGAGTTAAACGAAACCATTTCAAGACAGCAAGAGAAAATAGCATCACTTGAGGAGGAAAAAATGTCTCTGCAGTCCAAAATCCTTGAGTTAACGAGAGAAAACTCTAAGCTACAAAAAGAATGTAATGCAACTAACTCCATTTTTACTCCCACGCAAAAAATTAAACTTGGCCGAGGTGATAGGCGTGTAAAATGGACCTCAGACGACATATCCAAGTGCATAGCAATACATGCCAGCGGACCAAAAGCCTACAGGTTCCTGCTACAAAACGGATACCCTTTTCCTGCTGTAATAACGTTAAAAAAATGGGCATCAAAAATAGATGTTGCTCCTGGGTTTTTGAATACAGTTTTCAATTTGATGAGGAATGCTAATCTTTCACAACGTGATAAGGTTTGCATGCTTATGGCAGATGAGATGAAGATTCGCTCTTGTTACGAGTACGACAAAAAATCAGATACGTTACTTGGCCCGGCTAATTATGTACAAGTAATAATGGCAAGAGGAATTTTCAGCAATTGGAAGCAACCACTGTATTACAACTACGACAAAAAACTTACAAAGAGTCTAGTAGATGCTGCAATCAGTAATCTCCAGTCTATTAGCTATCATGTTGTTGCGGTAACGATGGATATGGGTGGAGGAAACAGGGGTCTGCTGCGTGAATATGGAGTTGATGAAAATAGGCCGTACATTCAACACCCAACAATGCCAAATCAGAATGTGTTTATGTTTGCTGATGTTCCTCATATGGTTAAATTGCTCCGGAATCATTTCCTTGATGAAGGAATTTTCATTGACAATAAGCACTTAACACAAGCTCCGTTGGTTGAGCTTATGGAGAATGACAAAAGCGATTTGAAAATTGCACCTAAGCTAACAACAGAACACTTAGCTGTTAAGCAAAGTAAGCGACAAAAGGTAATATATACTTCATTACGTTTTTATTATCTTTTTTTATTTACATAAATTCTTATTTTACAGGTTAAGTACGCAACGCAATTATTTTCACACACAAACTCGTGTGCGTTAAATCGAATGGGTATGCTAGGTATTTTGAAATCCCCCTTTTGGCAAGAACTAGCTGAACTTATCAATACCGTAAGTACCTACAGACTTTTCCCAAAACACTGAAATCATATTTATTTGTTCTTTACTACAGGTGGATGCGTGGTTTGACATTTTTAACTCAAGAGTTCCAAGAGTGGATTCGAGAGCAAGAAAAGCTTCTTATGGACTTGAAACTGATTGCCATAAAGAAGTGTTGGATAAAATGGAAAGTATTGTGCTCAGAATGCGATTCGGGAAAAAGGCAGGCTTATTACCATTTCAGCAAGGAATTTTAATGAGTATAAAATCTCTGAAAATGCTGTTCGAATCCCTTCAAGAGACGTACAATGCTACTTACATCCTTACTTACCGTCTTAACCAGGACCTGTTAGAAATGTTTTTTGGAATCATACGTGCCAAAGGAGGACTTTATGACCACCCGAGTTCATTGGAATTTAAATACCGGTTACGCTCATATTTACTAGGTCGAAATGAAGGAATAATATCCAATGCTTCAAATGTGGAGGATTTTGTTGAAGGAAAGGTACAAATGGATGTTAATCAGCAGGCTGACATGGACATTTATGAGGACAGCAAACTGCTTACTGAAGACCTTCTATCCCCTTTTTCTGATTGTGAAGATAATGACGACAGCATTACTATTGTGATCAACGAAGAAGATATATCGGACATTAAATACGATTCCTTAGAGTATCTTGCCGGATATCTTTTGAAACGTTACAAATCGAAGATACCGAACATGATGGACACTTATGCTGATAAACAAAATTCGACTGGCTTAACATGGACAGATGTAATCAATGAAGGAGGTCTTCAAAAGCCAAATGAGTTATTAATAGCGGAATTGAAGAAGCTAGATTCTGTTTTTAACAAATGTAAAATAAAATAGCACTAAAACCATGTAAAAACTACATACAAAACATGTGTTCTCTGTCAACTGAGTGTTCCCTTCATCCTGAAATCGTAAAAACGTTTTTCCGTTGCAAAATGTATTTTAGAATAAGAACAATACAAAATCAAAATCTTCAATATAATGCTTTTAAAAAAAACAATCAACTAAAAAGAAAATTAAATAAAATCTGTTCATAAAATTCTGCTATGCTTTTTATTATATGTGAGAAGTTTCAGTTTTCATTCTTTATTCTCCCAATTCAAGTGTTATTCACGTGACGTCACACATAGAAAGAGATAGGATAACAACATGCGCAATATATTACCTTGTATTCTGTATACCTTGGGTCGACAGTTTAAAATGTTTTCAATGTCAGCCAATGTTGCCCTTAGAACGTCTTCCCGTAATGCGGTCTCTTGTAAAATATCCATCATTATTGACTTCACCGAGCGTATCATCCTCTCCCACGCTCCACCCATATGAGGTGATGCCGGAGGTATAAATCGCCATTCAATCTCAGGATGCTCTTGCTTCAACTGCCCAGACGACACCTTTTCAATTTCTTCAGCCAAAACTCGACTCGCTCCACGAAAGTTTGTGCCATTGTCCGACAAGATACGCCTTGGAACGCCACGTCGGCTGATAAACTGCTTCAGGACAAGTAAAAATGATTCCGTTGACAGCGATGGAGCAACCTCGATGTGTGTCGCTCTTGTCGTAAGGCAGGTGAAAAGCACACCCCATCGCTTTTCTCGCCGTCGGCCAACCACTATATCAATTGGTCCAAAGTAGTCCACACCCGTATACGTAAAGGGCGCCGTAAACGGTGCTATACGTTCCGGCGGTAAAGAACCCATAGTAGGAGGAAATGGGCTTGCTCGGCGATTACGGCATAACTGACAATTCTTGGCGACTGTTCTGACTAAAACACGAATGCCACTTATGTAGAATCGCTGCCTCATCTCGTTGACAACAATTTCGTTGTGGTGATGGTGAAACTTACGGTGATAGAAATCAGTTAACAATCGTGTAACAGAATGATTGCGTGGCATTATAATTGGGCGCTTCACGCTCGATTCTACTCCAGGAACCACATCCACTCTACCTTGAACCCGGAGAATACCAAACTCGTCGCAGTATGGGGAGCATCTGAAAATAGAGCTATTACGACTCACCGTGCCTCCAGACCGCAAACATGTCAATTCCATATAGAATACTTCCTCCTGGCACACACGAATGATAACTGCCTCAGCGCCTTCGATCCCTCTTGCGTTCAGCAGCAATTTCGTTATCTCCGACTTGGTTTTTTGTGTCAACAGCCGACTCAGGTACTCCAACACGTATCGTTGGGCGTTTCGCAGTTTCTCCCATTTGCTAAACCGATTTGGATCCGGTGATATAACAGCCAGGGCTGAAACCAGTTTAGTTTGTACTGCCATATGGTAGACGATCTCGTTGTCAAAATCAGTGGGTTTGTGTAAGCGTAATTCGGGCCAGTCACACTCGGATAAAGTCAGGAACTTTGGACCGGTAAACCAACGTGATTGTCCGTCAAATCCTGAACTCTTTGTCGGTTTAGTACCATCATCCGCTACATTTTCTGCTGTAGGTACCCACCTCCACTCCTTGACATCTGAGCCCTCAAGAATTTCGCCTATACGTAGTGCCACAAATTGATGAAACTTTCTTGCATCAGATCTTATCCAATAAAGAACATTTCTCGAGTCAGTCCAAAACAGTCTCCGCCTTATACTTATTGAAATCTCGCCTTCGATGTATTTTGCTAAACGTAGTCCCAGAATAGCGGCCATTAGCTCCAACCTTGGGATAGATACCGGCTTGAGAGGTGCCACTCGCGTTTTCGATGCTACAAGTGAACTGAGATACTTTCCGTCCCTCCCAGATCGCAAGTATGATACAGCTGCATAAGCATTGATACTCGCATCGACAAATGTATGCAGTTCAATGTCATCCAATGTCAGTGCGTAGCAACTTGGAATTTTGATTGTGCCGATTAACGGAAGTCGTCGGGTCCATTGCCACCATTCCTCACGCTCTTCATCTCGTACCGGTTCATCCCAGGTCACTCCAGAGCGCCATACATTTTGAAGGATGACTTTTGCTTGAACAACATAAAACCCCAGTAAGCCAAGTGGGTCAAACACAGTCATAACTACCCTCAAAATTTGACGCTTAGTTGGAAATAAACGTTCATCAAAAACTGTTTTGTCAAAGCTCTGAATATATGTAAGCTCATCTGTTTGAGGCAGCCACCAAAGGCCCAGCACTTTTTCTTGCATAACGTTAAACTCATCGATACGTTTATCTACCTGTAGAGTTGAACCAGATAATGCTGCCAAAACGCGTTCTGAATTGGATGACCAATTTCTCATCTCGAAACCGCCGTCACGATGGATGCTCCTTACTGTAGTCGCTATCTGGATCATTTCCTCTTCGGTCTCAACACTCTGCAGCCAATCGTCAACATACGTATTTCTGACGATAGAATGTACCTCCTTAGGATGATGTTCTTCCCATCGATATGCATTTCTGTTTTTTATATAATTGGCCAAGGTAGGAGAACATAAAGCGCCAAAAGTCATAACCTGCATGACAAACACATCAGGCTCCCACGATGTATCACCTTCACGCCACAGGAACTTCTGTGCGACCTGATCTTCTTTTCGAACGATGACCTGGTGAAACATCTCTTTAATATCACCACAGAGTGCCACTGGCTTTTCTCGGAATCGAATTAGTACTCCAACCAATGATGCTAGCAAATCTGGTCCTTTCATTAGAACTGTGTTTAAAGAGACGTCATTCACCATGGCTGCCGCATCCCAGACAAGCCTCTTCTTTTTCTTGTGCTCGTTTGTGACCGTAAAGAATGGGATGTACCACGACTTACCGCCTGATGAAATCTCGTTCCTTTCCATCTTTCGCACATATCCATTCTCCTCGTAGTGACGAATCGTTTCTTTCAAAAAGTTCGCCAAGTCTGGATCACGCCGCATCTTTGATTCGAGGCACTGAAGTCTGCGTTTAGCCATTGGAAGCGAATTTGGTAAATCGATAGTGTTGTACTTCCACAGTAATCCGGTCTCCCATCTTTTTTCAGCGGGGTGATATTTTGAGGACGTATTCATAATTCTTCGGGCACGTTCATCCTCCTTTGATTCAAGTGTTTTAAATGTCACACCGACACCAACTGACTCCAAGGAAAAGTACGCCTTCAGCATGATGTCCATTTTTTCTGTCGAACTGCATGGACAGATGTGCAACACACTTTGAGAAGCACCCGAAGAATCTCCGTTTCGACCGTAGACGGCCCAACCTAATTTACATCTTGTCGCAACTAAATCGTCATCCTCAGCCTCTCTAGTTTCAAGAGGCACACCAATTTTAGCATTGTCAAGGCCAATAAGAATTCGCGCTTGTGCATCACAATACGAAGATATCGGCAAATTTCGCAGATGAGGGCGCTCAGCCAAGACACATGCGTCAAGTGACTGCACAGGTAAATCCAAACTTGAAACTGTGCGTACATTATTCAAATTGAATCGCCTTGCGTTGATATCGCGTGAAGCAACATCCAGACTTACCACCTTTGAATTCGTTTCACTTTGAGTGATGTCACCAGTCCACCTCAAACACAACTCCGCTGTCGGTCCTTGTAACTCCAGCTCTGTTGCGATGCTACTTTCAATTAGCGTGCATGCCGATCCTTCATCAATGAGTGCGTAGGTGTCCAATGATTTTCCTCCATTAAACAGTTTAACAGGAACATATCAAAACAACGCCTTTTTTTTGTCTTTTGAATGAAAGAAAACCACAGGATCCTTAACGATTCTTGCAGATACCCCGGCTTCCATTTGAACACCGCTACCTTGGTTATCTTGCTCGTTGGATGTAGCATGCAAAAGAGCGTGATGTGACATCTTGCAGCCGTCTACACCGCATTGTTTCTTCAAATTACAACGTCTCACCTGGTGTTTTTTGAAGCAGCGAAAATAAAGTCCTTCTTCTCGCACAAACATCCATCGTTCCTTCGAACTCAAGTCACAGAATCTGCTGCAATCTGCCAGACGATGATCTTCATTGCATTTACGACAGGAAGCCTGCTCCTTTGTCGAAGTTCCCTTTTGCTCGACGACCTCGTGCAACATTATGCGCTGTTTGGGTTGTCTGGTACTGTTTTTTACTTGACTGGCACAAGTTGCTAGAGCGAAAAGCCACCTGTCGAATGCTCCTATATCCACTCGAGCGAATTGCATTTGATGACGACCCCAATCTAGCTTTAGTTCACCCGGTAGCTTACTCACCAACACAGCTAGCAGCATTGGATCATATAAATAATCCACTAGACCTATGGCTTGAATAGTAGCACAATAATTTTGAACAGATAATGCGAATTGTATTAGGGATTCCAACTTATCTGATTTCACTGGCGGCTCCTGTCTTAATTTGCACTGCATTGTCTGATGAATTACATCCGCACGTCGAAAAAGCATTTTGAGTGTCTCGATTACACATGAAACGGTACTTGGCATCATAAGTTGTCCACGTACTGCTTTCAAAGCGTCACCCTTGAGACACTTTTGAAGGCGGAGTAAATTTTCCTGGTCAGTAAATCCGCATCGTTCAGTTGACTGCATGTAATTTGTAATGAAGAGGGGCCACTCCTCAGGTAGACCAGAAAAATTAGGCAAATCTTTCGTTACAACTTGCCGAGACGCAATCTGTGACGACGACAGTGTGATGTCTGGTACTGCACTACTCCTGTTCGGAAAACTTGTATGTGTAAACTGTGCGGTAGAATTGGCATGCGTATATGAAGTAACACCAATTGGACTCGCCATAGAATGTGATATCGGCGATGGCATCGCGAAGTTTTGAGCATTGTAAAAGGAAGTAGAGGGTGTGTAAGCGGACCATCCGTTATGCGCTGTGTGCGCATACCTGCTGTCATGTTGTGTTACCGACGATGATAATGAATTTTGGTCTGGCTGAAATTGCACACCATTATACAGCATTGGCATCTGGCTCGACCACGTGGGATTCATGTTGGCAGCGGAATGAATTCTTGTCGTATAGTTGTGCCATGACGAATTTCTGCGCGGAGTGAAAACATCAACGGGGTAACTGGATTGACTCTGTTGCAGCCGATTTTGACTGCTGAAAATATTCGCCGTTCCATTTCCCTCGACGATATTGTTCAGCATTGTAGAATGAAGTGATGGGATGTACCCAAACCGATTAGCAGTTTCTTGTGATGCCTTATTTGTCAAATGCAGGTGGCTCGTCTGAGGAAAGCCTTGGGGGAATTCCGATTGCGACGAAACATTATAGTTCTGACTCGACAACGAATTGACGCCTGATGGTTTAAACTGAATGGCTGGTGCATTCAGATTCGTAACAGTGATTGGCACATGCACTTCTGGTGGCATCTCAACACTCGCTGTTCCCGCGGTCGTAAACGTAACCACTGTGCCGGTTGAAGATTGTGTGCCAGTCTCAATTGTTATAGCTGAATTTGCTCCAGACGCGTATTCGTTTTCCCGCGTGGTCATCTCGTCGATATGCGAATCCATTTCAAGGTTAGCAGTCACGGCTAACAATAAAGGATATTATTTTAGAATGTTGAGAAGTCGGGCGGTCAAATCAAAACACTTATCTTAAGTGATTTTTCCAATGTTCACTAAAATCATTATTACAAAAATTAATTATTAATTCAGTAGTAGAATATAAAAAAGGCTTACAATAGTGCTCCTACCGCCCAGTATCTTAACCACAAAAAGAAAGAACATTTTATTTTTCTACACTGACATCTGTCAGTTTACTTTGGGGTGTGTTCTGAAACATATTCCAAAGGTGCTGCCAAGTTTTTATCGCAACAATAGCGATATACATTTTTTAGACTGACTGACTCTTCGTTGCAGTATTTCATATGTAAAACGAAGAGTGGCAAGTATTTGAAATTTTTAATTGACACAGGCTCAAGTCAAAATTATATCCAACCCAATCTTGTTGAAAATCCTCGTCCGAATAAGCAATGTTTCTTCGATAAATCAATAGCAGGAGACGTCAAAATAACCCAACATACAATGATTAATCTCTTTGGTCAAGAAAACGCAAATTTGAAATTTTACCTTCTCCCAAGCTTAAAAAATTTCAACGGTATCCTTGGCAATAATAGCATCAAAGCCTTATCAGTCTTTATTCACACTAGAGACAACTTTATAACAACTGTTAATAAGGTAAATATAAAAATCAGACAACAAGAATCGCAATCAGTAAACTCGTTAAACGAAAAGATTTGTCACTTGTCAGATTCACCAAAGAATGCAATATACTCAATTATTAAAAAATGTCCCTTGTTATTTTCTGATCCGGATGAAAAATTAACATATACCACAAAGGTTTTTGGCGAGATACGTACTTCTTCCGATACCCCTGTCTATACAAAATTGTATCCATACCCTTCATCCCTTAAGGACGAAGTTGAGAAGCAACTCAATAAACTTCTCGAAGACGGTATTATAAGACCGTCCAGGTCACCTTACAATTCACCCGTGTGGGTTGTTTAAAAAAAAACCCGACTCGGGTTATCCCAGAGATAAACGCATTACTCGCACAGTTAAGAGAAAGTAAACATTTCTCAGTTCTCGACCTGATAAGCGGCTTTCACCAGATTCCTCTGAAGGAATCCGATGTTGAAAAGACGGCATTTTCTGTTAACAATGCAAAGTACGAATTCACAAGGCTTCCATTTGGCCTTAAGAATGCGCCTTCTATCTTTCAACGCGCTGTTGATGATATATTACGTGATTACATAAGCAAGTTCTGTTACGTCTATATTGACGACATAATTGTCTTTAGTAGAAACGAAACAGAACATCTGGAACACCTATCTAAAGTTTTCAATGCACTTGAAGAGGCGAACATGAAAGTTCAAGTGGATAAGTGCGAATTCTTTAAAGAACAAGTGGAATCCCTAGGGTTTATTGTTTCTCACAAATGTATAACAACCAATCCAGCGAAGGTAGACGCGTTTGTCAACTTCCCAATTGCGAACACCCTAAAAGAACTAAGATCGTTTCTTGGACTATAAGGGTATTATCGACGCTTTGTGAAAGACTACGCAAAGCTCGCTAAGCCGCTGACATCCCTTTTAAGAGGGGAGAGAGGACGTCTGTCCAAAACAAAATCGAGTAAAACTTCAATTTCCCTATCAACCGATGCCATAACAGCTTTTCAGAAAATTAAAAATTCCCTTATATCCAAAGATATGATACTTGCCTATCCAAATTTGAACAAATCATTCGAGCTCACGACCGATGCATCTAACTTTGCTATTGGCGCAGTGTTATCTCAGGATGACAGACCTATCACGTTCATCTCCAGAACTTTGAATGAACTTTGAAAATGAGAAGGAGATGCTCGCAATAATATGGGATTGAATTCTCTGAGAAATTACCTATAAGGTACCGCACATGTTGAAATTTATACCGACCATCAGCCGTTGACATACGCTCTTAGTACCAAGAATAATAACTCGAAGATGAAGCGCTGGAAAGCTATTCTCGAAGAGTATAATTATGAATTGAAATATAAACCTGGGAAAAGCAATGTCGTGGCCGATGCACTTTCTAGACCCCCCAAAATATCACAAGTCAATACAATGACAGCATCACAGCACAGTGATGAAAGTTCATCCCACGAACTTATGCCTACAGTATAAACTCCAATAAATGTGTTTAAGAGTCAAATTTTTTTTATTAGAAGGCAATAGTAGCAGTTACAAATTTGAGATTCCATTTCCAACTTACCACAGGCATACCATAGTTCAACAGGAATACACAAAAGAAGACATCATCGACATATTCAAGCGTTATCTTAACCCAAGTGTTATTAACAGCTTATTTACTACAGAACATATAATGGGAATTGTTCAGGAAACCTACCCTCTTCACATCAGGTAATATAAAATGCGATTTACCCAGACCAAAGTTGATGTTGAAAAGAATCAAACGAAACAAGAGGAACTGATATTAAAAGAACATAAAAGAGCACACCGAAGCGGACAGGAGAACAAGATACAATTATTGCAGAAAGTTTATTTTCCACAAGTGAGTTACAAAATACAAAAAATAGTGAAGCAATGCATAATATGCAAGGAACAAAAATATGACAGGCTTCCAAATAAACCAGAGTTAAAACCAACACCAATACCACAATATCCAGGGCCCATCCTCCCCATAGACATTTACTCAACCGAAAATAATTTAGTTCTTACAGCACTCGATAAATTTTCAAAATACGCACAGGTTAAAATCATACAGTCAAGAGCAATAGAGGATATTAGACAACCCTTACGTGAATTATTATTTTCTTTCGGCATACTTAAAATAATAGTAATTGACAATGAAAAATCATTAAACTCAGAATCCATAGGCTTTATGATAAAGGACCAACTCAGAATCGAAATTTTCAAGACCCCACCTCATACTAGCTCTGTCAATGGACTAGTCGAAAGACTTCACTCCACGCTAATATAAATCATGAGATGTTTAAAAACGGACAAGGTACATAGATAATTCTCTGAACTCTTAGATCGTTCTGTTTACGAGTATAACTTTTCGATCCATTCAACAACAAAGAGGAAACCCCTCGAAGTATTTTTCGGTAGGAATGTGAGTACCCCGAGCAATTTGAAAGATCTCGACAGGAAAACATTGAAAACATTCGGAAAAAACAAGCTAGCGATTTAAAAAACAATCTTCGTCCTAATCAATAAACGATTAGGCAGTAAGCTCTTACCTCGATACAAAAAAGAAATAGTCTCAGAAAATAGGGCAACAACAGTCATAACAAAATCCGGAAGAGTAGTTCATAAAAGACATATTAAAAGTTAATTTTCTTTCCTTCACTAGGCTCATCATAACATCATGTACAGGAGATACCCAAATATTTGATTACCCCAATTCCCAATTGGTTGACATAAATACAGGAGTGGCAAAATTGCAGACAGGATCATTTAAATTGATTCACGTTATATACCTTCAGGTATACGAAACTCTAGTTGACGATCTGGGACAAACGATAAAGCAAAACGTCAATACCAAACATCCCATCCATCCTTTTCTTCTCCATGAAATAATCCAAATTAAAAGCCATTAAAATAGACTTCAACCCAATAATAAACAAAAGCGATCATTGGATTTCATAGGCAGTGCATGGAAATGGATTGCCGGTAATCCTGATCATAATGATTATAATATATTTGTTGATAAGATGAATAATGCTTTAGAGAATAATAACAAACAAATCGTAATTAATAAATTGTCAATAGAAAGAATAAATGAAGTAACGAATGTAACAAATCAAATTTTAAAACTGATAAAATCAAATGAAAATGTTAAAATCGAATTAATATTGAAGTTTAAATATAGGTTAGAATTGATTAAGGAAGAGATTGTTAATATTGAATAAACAATACATTGGGCCAAGGCCAACATAGTTAAGTCTTTTATTTTATCTTATTCAGAAATTAATATAACGGAAAATATACTTAAGAATGATAACATTCCTTATAAAAACATGGATGAAGCGTTAGAATTCGCTGAAACTAAAATAGCATCAGATAATAAAAATATAACCTGTATTGTAAGTCTTCCGACAACTAAAACAGAATCTTGTGAAAGAATTGTAATCAAAGCCGTGAAAAAAGGCAGCTTAATTAATAGAATAGATTTTAATTCCATTTTAAAATGTAACAGAAATGTATATGGTATACAAACTAATTGTAAGACTTATAATAAGTTATCTATATGTCCTTTAGAAAATGTAGTGAACATAAGCAACACTTCATGCATACCTAACCTGCTAAATAGCCGCCCACCTAGTTACATATAGTAAACAACCAGCACATCCCTACAGTCGAAGAAGTCCTGCCAGGAGTAATATTCCTAAACCAATATGAAGGACCGTTAACCATAAATAATGACACCGTACAACTCAACGGAACTTTCATCATAACTCAACAATAGAAATAGGCGACATGGTTTACGCATCGAATGAATTAACATATAGTAACCCCTTGCCGGCCATACTGCAACCAGCCTCCACATCCAACAAAATCAAAGAAATCTTATCACTTGAAATGATAAAAGAACTTAATGTAAATAACACAAACCATATTAAGTTATTGGACACCAAAAACGAAATCAGCCTTGCCACTAATTTCGGACTTTTAATTTTGGTCATCATCATCGTTTCAAAGAATACCATTCGAAGAAAATCTCAGCGCCTACAAATTAATGTAGTTAACAAAGATGGTCCAGAAATCCCAAATTAGGTCACAGAACTCCCTACGACCCAAGAGGAAAAGCCCACAACATCCTTAAAATCGAACATCAATCAATTTCAATACCTTTGGAAACCGATGACGTCAAACGAGGACGTTTGAAATTAAGGAGGGAGGAGTTAACAACAGAAACATTCCATTCTCAGCTAACAACAGAAACATTCCATTCCCACATACTTTCTGCTGACGCTATGTCTGGATGCATCGGATTGCATCATGCTCTCGTGGGAAACACTGAACACGAGCAACAAACAGGAAACCACGTATCCGTCGCGTGAGCATACGGTGCAGGTGAAGCTTATGTTAGTTGTTGTTAGTTGTTTTTGTTGTAATCCACAAAAACAAACTATTCAAGTGTGATAATTCATTTTTAAACAAGATGATTTCCGAGAGGATGTATTAATATAATAATTCTCTACGAGTTTTCGTAATCGATTCCTACTTCGGAGTGATCTGGTGTTGCGTTATTCGATAAGCAAGATTCTGAAGATAGTATATTTCCAACTAATAGTTATTATAAGTAGGATAATTTCTTATTTTTGTAAATGATATAAATGGTGTTTGAAGCACCGACTTTTATTATGTCTCTGTTGATCAGAAAAAGTTGAGTTTCATATTTAATGGTAACGAATTCGCCCATTTCATATTTTTGATGAACTGTTTTTTTGCTGATAAATTTATATCTTTGCAAAAAATGAATATTCCATTTACCAACAGCCGTATTAATTAATGCAAATTAAATGTGAATTATCTTTAATCAATGGATTTAACGAGAAAACTACTAAGGCCGGATGTCAATTGATTTAAAAAGAAGGTTACATTTAATCCTCTTTTTTTGTTTAATTTTTGACTTTTCTGCACCATACTAATGTCAAAAATTATTCACTGGTTAAAATTTAACGCAATTGACACACGGAATAAAGATGTCCGTCCAACTTTGTTTATGTTAAACATATTCAACATACAGCGAAACTGATACTATTCAGAGTTTAAACGCAATATTGAAAACCTTAAATAATTAAAACACGTGTTTTCTGGTTGGTAGGTACAAACCAAGGAACAATTTATTTTAATTGTTAACCGTACATGCCATACAAAACAGTGATATGCTTCTTTTCAATATAAATTACATTTTGATCTTATTTTCAACAGAAGCAAAAGTAATCATAACATATTTGAACCCATTTTTTTAAATATCCAATTAGCCACTGGATAAATTTTAGCGAGCTGTTGAGCAGGTTAAAATAAAACAAATATAAGTTTATTTACTTTGTTAACTATAAAATAAACTAAATTACTGAAGTAGGTGAATTGAATTGCGACTTCTTCTGCACATGAAATTGCAAACTATATTGAACATATAGAATAAAAATAACATAAACAACAACGGAATATGGAATATATGTACTTAGTAAGAGATTTGTCACTAAACGTCAATTAGCTATTAAAAAAATTCTTAATTCATAATTGGCTTTTAATCAAAAGATTAGATAATAATTGTTAATTTTTTTATTAATACGGTTGCAACAGTTGTGTCACAGTCTGTATTCCTGTTATTTTTTGGCATAACTAAGCAGAGTATGTATATCTCGTAAAATATCCTAGTTCCAATAATTTTCGTAGTAAGATTTATGCTTGGATAGAAGTGAAAAATGTGTTTTAGTATGGCATAAACCCGCAATATAAATCAAATGGCTTAACTTCTGATCGAACTTCAATATTTATTCCTCCATTAACGATGTTCTCGATTCGAACTTATCTCAATATGTTACTTTTTAAAATGAAAAAAAAAAATGTTTTCTCATTAAGAACATCTTGCGTTTTTATGAAGGTCTGCTCCAGCCGGATATACGTAATAAAACTTATATCCTTTTTCCACACATTGTGTTAATTGCATTTAGGTAAATGTAATAAAACCCTTATCCGTTTTTTCAAAGATAATATATCAAAATATCACAGAATGAGTTAGACAGATAAATAGGACAATTGGAACGATTTATCGCAAACATGTGGGCTTAGTTACATATGCAGTAACAACACAAATACAAAATTAATGGAAGTATTAATGAATTCAACGCACACGAAAAATTAGAATTCTATTTTATTGTTCTCAGTAGGTTTTTTTTGTGCTAATATTTTTTCAACAACATAAAAAATAAAATAAATATATTTTCAAGATTTGATTAAATTGATTATTCAAAACTGAACGCGATGCTTATTTCTTAAATTTTTCTTGGATGCGCTCATTGTTGGTGGGGCAATGCTACAGCTGTTTTAACTCAGATGTAAATTTTCACCCCTTTCTGTGATGGTTCTGGGTGAGGTCGGCGAGGTAGCGGGGAAAATCGAAAAATTTTGAGCAAAAAGAATTTCATCCATTACCAAACATCTTGGGCTGCGAGTTTAACGGCATAGCGAAGTCATGTCGCCATTGACCGAGTAGTCCAAAGCACGATTTGGATTATTCACACACTGCTGGATCGTACGAAAATTTCGCATTATGTTTGCTTGCCGAACAAAAATACACTCGCGCTTAAACAATTAAATTAAAAAATAATTTGGCAATTGCAAATTTTACGAACCACACAATTTTAAATGTCAAAGAAATTCACCTCGCGTATTTGTTTACATGGGCGGCCGTTATGAAATTGTTCTTGTTTTTGCAAAATGGCCGCTCACATGTGCACACCGATAAGGATTTGAAGTACGTAACCACGTAAACGCGACAATTTGAAATGTCAAAGAAATTCACCTCGCGTATTTGTTTACATGGGCGGCCGTCATGAAATTGTTCTTGTTTTTGCAAAATGGCCGCTCACATGTGCACACCGATAAGGATTTGAAGGAAACCAGTTGATGAAGGGGAAGACGTACGAAAGTTTCCTATCTCTTCCTTACTTGATCACTGGGTATGATAATGGTCAGATAGAGATAGAAAAAGGGTTTTAACAAGGGTTACACGTTTTCAGAGAGGCAGGTATTCGTTGCACTGATGAAGGTTTCAAATTTGTTCCAACTCCTAAGGGCTATAGTGACCACAGTCAAGGTCGAAACAAAAAAAATCAAACAGAACCTGTCTGCATAAAGAGTTTAAATTAAAGTAAAGTCAGTGTTTTGAAGGGGTAAGTTGTGTAACAAGAAGAAATAAACGTGGAAACAAAATTTAGGTTTTTGTGTAGGAAAAGTTTCAACGGCGGTCACAAAGAAATTGTGATCGCCTCCCAAAAAGTGTACCCGGTGTAACCATCTTCGAACTGTGTGTGTGCCGTGCGTGTAATTTTGTTGGTTGTGCAAAGTAACTTGTGTGTGATCGAATAATGTCAATTTTTCTTTGTGCTTTTAAATAAGACACCAAATTAAACAAAAGCAGAAATAAGAGTACACTTCGTCAAAAAAGGAAAGGAATTAAAGGAATCTTATACAAAAACTAAAACCCTCACGAAAATTGAAACCTACACAAAAATAAAACCTATACAAAAATTAAATCTTCAACAATACTACAAATAAAGAAATCCACGTATACAGTTGCACCCACATTTACACGAAAATATTAAGCACATTTCCTGACACAAAACGCGAACACAATGAACATGGATGGCTAGGAGAAAATTTATTTTAGTTATTAAGAATTTTTTTTTGTTCACAATTTTTTTTTTGTTAATTATTTTAGAGTGTGCAAGGGTTTCTTATACTTTCTGTTTCACATTTAGTCCTATTTAATTATTGTTCGGGTACAAGTTTTGCGTTATAATTTTTTTTTGTTTTGTTGGTGTAAGCGAGATAATCGCTCAACGCATATATAGAGCTCCATATAGGACCTGTTGACAAATGTTGATTTATGAGGTGGACAAATAAAAATACCCTTTTTAATTGAAAATATAGGGAATTTTATTTCCTATGAAATAAATGGAAATTCATGTTTAAACTAAGAAATAATATAAATGGTATAAATCTTACACTTTTGTGTGTCCTCTCTGTCCAAGTGTCAACGATTGAAAGAAGAAAATTATTCAAAGGCGGAAAAGGTCGCCACTGAACTTTAATTTAAGCCACTGAACTATGACACTTGAAAAGAGGGTACGTTCATAATTCTAAGGCTATGATAACACTTAAATGAATAAATACTTTATTTAATAGTAGCCGCAACATCCCGGACCCCGTGAATCTACTACGTCCCAGATTCACCTACATCTAGTTTGGCCAGCATACCCGCAGGCCGTTTAAGAACGCCTGATCTCGTTCGCACCTCGGCAACTCTGACTTGGGGATCCTTCCCGGGGAAGACTCGAACAATTCGTCCCATCGGCCACTTCGAACGATGGAGGCTTCTGTCACATACCAAAACGACGTCATCAATTTTCAGTGGTTTGACAGGTTGACACCACTTTGTTCTGCGGCACAGGTCTGGCAGATATTCTGACACCCATTTGTTCCAGAACCGATGTTGCATCTGTTGCACCTTACGCCACTGCTTTCGGGTCGCACGCGATATTTCTCCATGCGGGTGAGGCGTCTGTTCAGAGTTGGGTACACCTAAGAGAAAATGATTAGGTTCATCAGTCGGTGTGTCTAAAGGAATATCTGTCAGGGGTCGCGAGTTTACGATGTTTTCTGCTTCGCACATTAAGCTAAATAGGCTGTGTCGCCCTTTTGACGCAGCGTACTAGGCGCTCCCAGCACCTACCAGCATGTGGATTGAGGGGACAATTGAACACCCATTCAATGTTTGAATTCGCAATAGTATCCGCAATAACTCCACTGTCGAACTGCTCCAGCTGTCGTTTCAATTCTCTATCTGCTCCCACAAAGTTCGTTGCATTATCTGATCGAATTCTCACAGGAGTTCCTCTTCTATTGATGAAATTGCGAATGCACATCATGCACGTATCTGTTGTGAGATTTCTAGGTGTAACGCTCGAGTTGTTAGACACGTAAATAGTGCGATCCAAAGCTTCTCGGCACGTCTCCCATTCAATATCGTAAATGGACCCATGTAGTCGACTCCTGCATATGAAAAGGGCCTAACGAACGGCGTCAGTCTATCCTCAGGAAGTTGTCCCATTAGTGGATTACTATGCTCCGCTTTCCTATTTAAAAAAATTGACAACGTTTCGCAACCCTTCGCACCACTATCCTTATGTGCGGAATCTAGTATCGGCGACGAATTTCGGCGATAATGGTCCTTTCGTTCTGATGCTTCCATATGCGGTGATAGTAATCAACAATTAGGTCTGTTACAACATGATTTTGTGGCATTATTATCGGTACCGCCACAGCAGCATCGATTCGTCCATTCATCCTAATAACACCCTTCTCATCTAAATACGGACAGAGCTTCCACAATCTGCTTGTTCGTTTAAGCTGCTGTTTTGAACTGAGTAACTGATAATCCTCGGCGTACGCTGACATCTGTGCTGTTCGGCAAATAATCAGCTTCGCATGCTCAAGCTCCTTTGCTTTCAAACCTCCGCGGACTCTTTGAAGTGTGGATTTACAACAATTTTCGTAAAACCTTATCACCCAACCTACTACTTGTTTAATATGACCGTAGTTTGAAAAATCTGAAAACATGTCGGTAATGTTTATAAACATAATGGACGATCTTGGACGAAGCTCCTCGTCGGTAGCATTAAATGAGCGCGTCCCAGGCCATTCAGACTCACCTTTCGTCAAAAACTGTGGACCACTAATCCAAAATGATTCACGCCTTTCATCTTTCGGGCGCGTCCCAAAATCAGCTGGGTTGAGAGCGCTTGGAAGCCACCTCCATTCATCGATGTTACTTGTCTCCAGTATTTCATTTACACGGTGAGCTACGTACGGCTTGTATCGTCTATGATCTGATTGGATCCACGATAAAACGGTTTTCGAATCACTCCACATTACCGTCCTTAATGCTGTTACATCGTGGTATCGAAATATCATCTCACGCAGCCGCGTGGCCTACACAGCCGACTGAAGCTCAAGTCGAGGAATTGATGTCAGTTTCACTGGTGCGCACTTTGTCTTTCCAGCAACGAATGACAACTGCGTTCCTCCGGAGTCCACAGGAAATCGCCAGTAGGCATCGGCGAACACGTGCAGCTCTACCGGTCCCAAAGCAAACCCAGCGACATAGCAACGAGACACGCTAATATTTTCGACTTCCTCTAACATATGCAGCCACTTTAACCAGATCGTGTTGGCTTCATCAGGAATCCGCTCATCCCACTCGACATTCTGGCACCAAACCGATTGAAGCGTCAACTTAGCCATCAACGAATATTCAGCTGCTAGGCCAAACGGGTCAAACACGGACATGGCAATGCTCAGCATTTCGCGTTTGGTTGGTCTTCTTTCGCCCTTTAGCAAAACTGGATCAATCTTTCCAAAGGCCATGACGAATCTGAAGGCATCACGATCTGTATCCCAGTGCAATCCCAAAACCTTTTGGAAATGTCCCGAACCGCCTTTGTCCAGATCCAAAATTGATAGCTTTGCGTCAGGTTCACTGAATTTCTGCGTCACCAGTTTCGAGTTGGACGCAAACCTTTTCAGCTCAAAACCTCCTCGCCTTTGGATCCTAACAACATCTTGTGTAACACGAACGGCTTCACACTCCGTAGAAAAACAATGAACGAAGTCGTCAACATAGCGATTGTTCAAGATGGCCTCAACTGCTTCTGGACACTGAGCTCGAAAGTCCTCTGCATTCCGGTTCTTAACGAACTGCGACGAGCATGGTGAGCAAGTAGCTCCAAAAATCATCGAAGTCATCACGTACTCTCCAAGTGAATCTTTAGGGTCCCATCGCCATACAAATCGTTGCGCCATCTGGTCGTTTTTGCGAATTTTGACTTGGTGGAACATTTCGACGATGTCCGCACAAACTCCAATCGGCTTTTGTCGAAATTTCATTAAAACCTTTGTCAAAGGCTGACACTCATCTGGGCCGCTAAGCAACTTCGAATTTAGAGAGACCCGCTTACCTCGGCTGCGGCATCGAAAACTAATCGAAGCTTATCGGGTTTATTTGGATTGACTACGCCGAAATGTGGAAGATACCAGGTGCGATTGCCCTTAACAGATGCCTCAATCTCACTTAACTTCCTTGACTAGCCCTTCCGTTCATAGTCGGCCATAATACGAATATACTCGTCGCGAAAGCCATGGTTTTGCTGAAACTTCTTCTCCAAGGCGGCGAACCTTCTCTCAGCCAAGCGTTTACTTCCTGGAAAAGTCACGTCATCACTCTTCCACAAAAGTCCGGTCTCAAAGCGTTCTCCCACACGCACTGTTGTGTACTCTAGCAACGTCCTTGCTCTGGCTACCTCCATAGACTCTAGTGGTGTTTTGACAGGTCTCACATCCATGCTATCGTCAGCGATATACTTCTTCACTAAATTCTCCAACTCGTCCTTAGGCTCAACTCGAGCGAAGAATACACGGTGGCTACTTGCAGGGCTTCTTCCTTGAATGCCGTAGACAACCCAACCGAGTTTAGTTTTTACCACAGCTGGACACCTCCATCCATCAGCCATAACTTTTCTGGGAACTCCTAAGTGGGCGTTGTCGAGTCCGATTAGCAGCTCTGGCGTGGCTGCACTATAATCGTGGATTGGCAGATTCTTCATGTAACGATGTTTCATGTGTAGCTCAGCGTTGTTTAACGTTTTAGTAGGCAGCTGCAGGTCCCTTACCGTTCTGACGTTTGTCAAATTAAACTTCGCACTTCGTTGTCCTATTCCAGATATCTTTACATCAACTCGGCTGGATGGTTCGGTGACGGTGTTATTACCAAACCACTGCATAGTCAAATTTTCCTTCGGTCCCTTTAACCCAAGTCGATCCGCCAGACTCGTGTTCATGAGAGAGATTGCAGAACCTTCATCTATAAACGCGAAGCACGATATTGTTTTCCCATTCGCATAGAGTCTCACTGGTAAAATCTTAAACAAAAGTTTCGTGTTAATAGGATTAGGGACTGCATTCGTAAACACTTGTTTTTTCGGCTGGCTTGAACTTTTTGGACATTCTGCATCACCCTGAGATGCAGAATGTGCAACTTCCTTCTACAACTCTTTATATCGCAGTCGTGGCGTTGAATACAGCTGGCGGTTCGATGACCCTCCGCAAGACAATTAAAACAAAGCCTACATTGCCGTGCATACCGCCATCTTTCATCATTATTCATCCCTACAAATCGCTTGCAATTAAAGATTTCATGTTCACCTGTACAAAGAACGCACTTTCCACCCTCTGCTTCATTGCTCACGTCATTCGTTAGAAGAAACTGCGTTCGCTTAACCCGCATACGATCGCCTTGTAGTTTAGATTCGTTAACATCAACACAAGCTAAATTCCCCAGCCGCGCAAACTCCTGCAGCCAATCGCTGAGATGTTTAATTGTTGGTGATGATGTCTTGATTTTGATACAATATTGAGCCCATTCTATTCTTCTTCGCACTGGAAGTTTCAGAAGCAGCTCCTCCATTAGTGTAGGGTTGGCCAGGTGGTGCTCACATTTCGCAGCTGTCAAGAATGAAGCCAAATTCTGTACTTTAGCTGCAAATGGAACTATCTGTTCGATGTGGTTGTCCGAAATAGATGGGACGCTTCGAAGTCTTGTAATTTGGCTCTTAACCAACTGTTCTGGCCTACCGAATTGTGTCTTCAGAGTAATAAGAATTTTAGCTACGTTGTCGCTATGTATCAGCAAACACTGAACAACTTCTTTGGCCTTACCTTTCAATGCCTTCTGAAGGCGCATCAAATTTTGCCTATTACTATACTTATACTCTGCAGTTGTGATCTCAAATGATTCATTGAACATTGGCCAATCCTCCGGCCGCCCATCGAATTCGGGGATATCGTATAACTTCCTACCTAGCTCCGGCCTAGCATTTGACAACGTGCGGCTCAGTTCACTCAAAGCGGAGGCAAGCGTTGTCCCCGAGTCGCTATCATTCCCTTCTGTCGTAGGCGAAATCGTATCGGCAGCTGTGACATGCTGCTGAAGTGTTTTTTCCCGCACGTGGTTACCCTTCACCACTTCGGCCTGTAAGGAATTGAGTTGGCTCATTATTGCAGCTAACCTCAATTCAACAGAACTAGTTTCGTCTGTTATTGACGGCCCTGCTTCGTAAATGGTGTTATTTAGATCTTCTTGACTGCCGATGCCGCCTTCATCCATGTTTGAAGCAGATCGCAATTTTGGCGGCATTCCAATTGATGTTTAAATTTATCGCGCCTTAAACAACACCCTACCTGACCCTGACGTATTTTAATACTCCTATCGACACACAGACTTATCTATAACACCCCCAATCACTTTCAAGATGTACTTACCCCACGAACGATTTTTTCTATGCTTGTCGACTAATATCGCCTGCACCTGGGTCAACGATTCCCGCGCCGCAAACACGTAGTACTTCGGAAGTCTTCTTTAGGATGTTGTGCTGCCGTGCCTGGTCAATTCATGAAGTTCTTCTCCTTTTCACATTAAAAGTGAAATAAAAAATGTTGACAAATGTTGATTTATGAGGTGGACAAATAAAAATACCCTTTTTAATTGAAAATATAGGGAATTTTATTTCCTATGAAATAAATGGAAATTCATGTTTAAACTAAGAAATAATATAAATGGTATAAATCTTACACTTTTGTGTGTCCTCTCTGTCCAAGTGTCAACGATTGAAAGAAGAAAATTATTCAAAGGCGGAAAAGGTCGCCACTGAACTTAAATTTAAGCCACTGAACTATGACACTTGAAAAGAGGGTACATTACGTTCATAATTCTAAGGCTATGATAACACTTAAATGAATAAATACTTTATTTAATAGTAGCCGCAACAGGACCCATAAGATTTAAGTCACGGAAGCGAAAAGTATGACCTCAAATACGGCCGAACTGGGTGGCGCAAATTTAGTTTACCTTTTTGTTAATTATTTTTATTTGCATACATTTTTTGTTTATTGTTTTTTATTTACTTATTTATTTATTTATCTAGTTTCAAGTTATTTATTTTAGGTACATATATATTCTATGTTATTTATACTTAAAATATTTTATCTATTTTCTTATTTAAATTTTTATCGTAATAAGCTTATAGAGACGGACATTTTTTTTGTTATCTTTTACTTTTGTTTAAACCTTTTCTTTTGTTCTATGATTTATTCTTTAATTGTTTTCTTTTAATTTAATTGTTATTTATTTAATTTATTGCCACTTGTTTTATAATTACTTTTTGTTTTTTAATAATTTATTCTTAATTAATTTGTTATTTATTTAATTAATATAAATTCATGTTAATGTTGAAGCGACTGTGTTTTTGGTTTGTTTGTTGATTCCTGTTTGTTTAAGCCCATAATGGCTTGGTAAGCATATTTTAGGGGTGTTTAGGGTGCTGAATCCGGTGGAGATGACGATACTTACCAAATTTGGGGAAGTTCCAAAATGGCAGCCGAACTTCCAGGTAGGGTGGGAAAACAGGCCTGAGGAAATTCACCATCAGCGCCCGAGGTGTGGTTACTATCCGTCCGTGTGTGTGGAGGTAAGCCAAGGTGGTTTGTGTTTGGGTTGGTTTTGGCACGTTTTATGTTTTGTAGTAGGTATTGTTGTGTGCGATGACAAGAGATCTCCCATCCGGCGAGCTGAGTCGAGCATCGCAAGCGTGCCGTGTCGTAGCATTTGACAGCTGTCATCCCAATCCCCATCTGCCCCATCCACATAATCCTTTCCTTTCCACTTTCTGCTCCCAACGCCCTCTATATCCTACTATTCTACCTATTACATGGTATTACTACAGCTTTCTATTTTTCGTTGTTGAGGAGTATTATTCCATGCTGCTTTTTGAACAGTATCGATAAAGGAGTCATCCGCGACTATGAGTTCTAATGGGGATCTAAGCGTTACACCCAGTCGAATATTATTTTCAATATCGTTTTTGAAGCCTTCCCAGTTAGTTTTTCCGTTTGTTAGTCTGGGTGGGTTTTCATTGTTAATGATATACTCGCTCGTTGTTAGAATGACCGGAGAATGATCAGAGCAAAGATCAAAGCATTCCTCAACTTTTTTCGATTGGAGGGCATACCTCTTACGATGAAAAAATCGATCAAATGCGGTATTTTTGTAACAACACTTGACCAGTAAGTTGTTTTCCCGTAGAATAAAATTCGGAAATTCGGTATTGTTCTTTCTACCAACATCGTAAAGCATCCTACCTTTCTGTGATATGCATCTAGATCCCCCGAATGTATATTTTGCATTAAAGTCCCCTCCGATGACAAAACGCTGTCCAAGGGAATGAAGCAAGTTTTCAAAGTTAATTTTCTTAACCTTGCATCGTGGTGGGCAGTAAAGATAAAGATATCTTCAAAAAGGATTGTCTGCTTTCGACTTGTATAGAGCAAACTTGCATTGTTTCAACTTCTAATTTAAAATCAATCGAATGTTCGATACACCCTATTATACATGGTGATGCTCCACCTCTAGTCTTGTTTGATTGATGTAGAAAATGATGAAGGAATTATTCTGAGTAGGAATTACTCTGAGTGCATGAGTTTCGGATATTAAACAGACGTCGATATCTTTTTCCTGCATAAACAATTTAAGCTCTCCAAGTTTCTGCCAAAAGCCATTGGCATTCCACGTAAGAATTTAAAAAAAATCTTTTCATGTTGAAGGAAGATTACGTCAGTTGCGAATACTATTTTCAAGCTTTACTAGCCTGTCGAAAGTAAGTTTATTCGTTTCGCTTTGTTCCTCAAGTTTTTAAAGAATAATCGCAAAAACGTTGGAAACGGGGTTTGGTGAAATATTTTATCGGGGACTGTAGCTTCTTGCGAATACTATTTTCAAGCTTTACTAGCCTGTCGAAAGTAAGTTTATTCGTTTCGCTTTGTTCCTCAAGTTTTGAAAGAATAATCGAAAAAACGTTGGAAACGGGGTCTGGTGAAATATTTTATCGGGGACTGTAGCTTGAGCATATGTTTGTACATTTGGTTTTGGATGTACAAGATCCGATCGTATTTCTGTTGGCCGAGGTATTTGTTTAATTTTTTTTGTTTTTCGATTGTTGCCTACTTTGGCTTTGAGATAAGTTTAGGCGAACTTTAAGGCTTTTTCTTAGTTAAATTCAATTTATGTGAAATTTTATTAGTAAGTTTCATCCGTCTTTTTTGCAACTCTCTAGCTACTTCGCAGCCGCGGTAAGTTGCGGGATTATCGCCTTAACAATTAATGCAAATAGCAGGAGTTCTCTTATCTGACCCGCAATCTACCGTCAGATGATTTCCGGCACATTTTGCACACCGCGGCTCTTTCTGATGATTATATCCTTGGCAGCGCTTGCACTGAGGAACTACTTTTGAATCCTTACGCATGGGTTCGATTTTTACAACAATATTAAGTATTGCTTTTATTTCATTTTTTTTTTTTTGACTTTCTGTTTTATCAAAAGTGAGTATAAATAAAGGCAGGGCACTTTTTATTAAATTTTTTCACCCTCGTTTTGCTGTTTGTTTAACAATGTTAACAACTTGTTAAAGTCGTCTATGCCGATCACATTAATTGGCGTTGGGGGCCGTTGCTCCTAACTCGAAGGGGTTAGGGGTTAGAATTCAGCTTTAATTCACTCAATTATTATTATTATTTATTATTTTTTCCTTATTTGAATTATTCACTTGCTGATTTCCCATACAAAAATGTATAGCACTTAGTCGATTTGAAAATTTGCCACCAGGTATTTGCCTTCAGTCAATGGACGACGGTCGTACAACACAAATTTCATGTGTTCGCACAGTTACGAAAGTGGTAGTCCGCAACCATCTTCTACTACAGTTCAGCCTTTAGATTTGCAAGTATTAAATTTAAGTTATTTAAATGAGTTAATGTACCTGTACACGAGAGAAGGGCAAGGCTCACGGGTTACGGATACACTAACACATAAAAATACCATGAAAGTTAAATTTAATACTAGCAAATCTAAACTCGAAGCAAGGGAATAATACGAAGTAGAAAAAATGGTGTGAATTACTTTGGGAATGCAGTTGCAATTGAAAGGAAACATTAGGGTGAGCTTCCAATTTTTTAGGCATTCTTTGTAACTTTGAAGTAGTGAATGTTTCTTACCTGGCTCTTACTGCACGTATGAAATTACCTGACATTATTACAAATCCTATACCCGGGAGTATATACGCTGAAAAGTGACAGATATAAAATAATCGCAGAATGCACTAGTGTAAACGAGAAAAAATACCCAAGGTCAAACTCACACTTATCGCAGTTGTAGACCTCGCAAGCAAAGTTTTCGAACAATCAGCTGGCGAGTCAGAGCTCTCGTGTACAGATACACTAACACATATAAATACGAGGAAATCTGCGAACGCAGATGTACTGATATAACTTCTGAAAATGTACGGAAAAGAATTACATTCTTTCCGCTGAAAAAGGACATGCGCTCGGGAAAAAACTCAGTTATATACGTGAAGCACCCGTCTCTTTTTAACATATTGAAAAAAGTACTGCCTTAAGTGTTTCTACGTAAAAAGAAGTACTTCAGAAGTTCGCGTTCCCATTTCCACAAACCCATTGTTCGCGTTTTTACTAACAAATATTCCGTAATATAATAAAACAGTAATTTACCAACGTTATACTCGCTCGTTGTTAGAATGACCGGAGAATGATCAGAGCAAAGATCAAAGCATTCCTCAACTTTTTTCGATTGGAGGGCATACCTCTTACGATGAAAAAATCGATCAAATGCGGTATTTTTGTAACAACACTTGACCAGTAAGTTGTTTTCCCGTAGAATAAAATTCGGAAATTCGGTATTGTTCTTTCTACCAACATCGTAAAGCATCCTACCTTTCTGTGATATGCATCTAGATCCCCCGAATGTATATTTTGCATTAAAGTCCCCTCCGATGACAAAACGCTGTCCAAGGGAATGAAGCAAGTTTTCAAAGTTAATTTTCTTAACCTTGCATCGTGGTGGGCAGTAAAGATAAAGATATCTTCAAAAAGGATTGTCTGCTTTCGACTTGTATAGAGCAAACTTGCATTGTTTCAACTTCTAATTTAAAATCAATCGAATGTTCGGTACACCCTATTATACATGGTGATGCTCCACCTCTAGTCTTGTTTGATTGATGTAGAAAATGATGAAGGAATTATTCTGAGTAGGAATTACTCTGAGTGCATGAGTTTCGGATATTAAACAGACGTCGATATCTTTTTCCTGCATAAACAATTTAAGCTCTCCAAGTTTCTGCCAAAAGCCATTGGCATTCCACGTAAGAATTTAAAAAAAAATCTTTTCATGTTGAAGGAAGATTACGTCAGTTGCGAATACTATTTTCAAGCTTTACTAGCCTGTCGAAAGTAAGTTTATTCGTTTCGCTTTGTTCCTCAAGTTTTTAAAGAATAATCGCAAAAACGTTGGAAACGGGGTTTGGTGAAATATTTTATCGGGGACTGTAGCTTCTTGCGAATACTATTTTCAAGCTTTACTAGCCTGTCGAAAGTAAGTTTATTCGTTTCGCTTTGTTCCTCAAGTTTTGAAAGAATAATCGAAAAAACGTTGGAAACGGGGTCTGGTGAAATATTTTATCGGGGACTGTAGCTTGAGCATATGTTTGTACATTTGGTTTTGGATGTACAAGATCCGATCGTATTTCTGTTGGCCGAGGTATTTGTTTAATTTTTTTTGTTTTTCGATTGTTGCCTACTTTGGCTTTGAGATAAGTTTAGGCGAACTTTAAGGCTTTTTCTTAGTTAAATTCAATTTATGTGAAATTTTATTAGTAAGTTTCATCCGTCTTTTTTGCAACTCTCTAGCTACTTCGCAGCCGCGGTAAGTTGCGGGATTATCGCCTTAACAATTAATGCAAATAGCAGGAGTTCTATTATCTGACCCGCAATCTACCGTCAGATGATTTCCGGCACATTTTGCACACCGCGGCTCTTTCTGATGATTATATCCTTGGCAGCGCTTGCACTGAGGAACTACTTTTGAATCCTTACGCATGGGTTCGATTTTTACAACAATATTAAGTATTGCTTTTATTTCATTTTTTTTTTTGACTTTCTGTTTTATCAAAAGTGAGTATAAATAAAGGCAGGGCACTTTTTATTAAATTTTTTCACCCTCGTTTTGCTGTTTGTTTAACAATGTTAACAACTTGTTAAAGTCGTCTATGCCGATCACATTAATTGGCGTTGGGGGCCGTTGCTCCTAACTCGAAGGGGTTAGGGGTTAGAATTCAGCTTTAATTCACTCAATTATTATTATTATTTATTATTTTTTCCTTATTTGAATTATTCACTTGCTGATTTCCCATACAAAAATGTATAGCACTTAGTCGATTTGAAAATTTGCCACCAGGTATTTGCCTTCAGTCAATGGACGACGGTCGTACAACACAAATTTCATGTGTTCGCACAGTTACGAAAGTGGTAGTCCGCAACCATCTTCTACTACAGTTCAGCCTTTAGATTTGCAAGTATTAAATTTAAGTTATTTAAATGAGTTAATGTACCTGTACACGAGAGAAGGGCAAGGCTCACGGGTTACGGATACACTAACACATAAAAATACCATGAAAGTTAAATTTAATACTAGCAAATCTAAACTCGAAGCAAGGGAATAATACGAAGTAGAAAAAATGGTGTGAATTACTTTGGGAATGCAGTTGCAATTGAAAGGAAACATTAGGGTGAGCTTCCAATTTTTTAGGCATTCTTTGTAACTTTGAAGTAGTGAATGTTTCTTACCTGGCTCTTACTGCACGTATGAAATTACCTGACATTATTACAAATCCTATACCCGGGAGTATATACGCTGAAAAGTGACAGATATAAAATAATCGCAGAATGCACTAGTGTAAACGAGAAAAAATACCCAAGGTCAAACTCACACTTATCGCAGTTGTCGACCTCGCAAGCAAAGTTTTCGAACAATCAGCTGGCGAGTCAGAGCTCTCGTGTACAGATACACTAACACATATAAATACGAGGAAATCTGCGAACGCAGATGTACTGATATAACTTCTGAAAATGTACGGAAAAGAATTACATTCTTTCCGCTGAAAAAGGACATGCGCTCGGGAAAAAACTCAGTTATATACGTGAAGCACCCGTCTCTTTCTAACATATTGAAAAAAGTACTGCCTTAAGTGTTTCTACGTAAAAAGAAGTACTTCAGAAGTTCGCGTTCCCATTTCCACAAACCCATTGTTCGCGTTTTTACTAACAAATATTCCGTAATATAATAAAACAGTAATTTACCAACGTTATTACTCGAGAGTATATATGCGAATGAATTTACATTACATGTCAAATGAATTTTGACATTACATACATCTCAACATTCACACCCGCCGTGAACTCTGTTAGCAACATATGTTTGCTGATCACAAAAACAGTAAGCTGGTAACCCGGTTTTGCTTAGGCTCAATTCGCCGCCATCTCTGTCCATTTAATTTCTTCTTCTGATTGCATTGTAATCTGTTAACGAAACAGACACCCTACGTGAAGAACAGTGAAGTGAGTAGCCTATACTAATGCCAATTTGCCTTGCCTTGCTAACCCGTTCCCTTTTGTGTAATTGTGTAATTGCGTATGCGGACGATAAGATCATCCGCATACGCAATTGCCTGAGTAAGACGACCTATCATAACACTGGTATAAATGCTGAAGAGAATCGGCGAGTTCACCGCTCCCTGTTGCAGACCATTCTTAATGAAATTCTGTAGTAGAAGTTACATTGCCACTTTTGACAACAAACGTTCTACCAGTCAGCATGTCATGAAGCGTATATAGCAGTGGTTTACTTATGCTAAGTCTGGTCAGCTTTAGATAGAGGCCCTGCACTGTTTTTGGCTTTGTTCCATTGTATATCAGAGATGAGCTTGGAGGCGGCATGAATACAGTCATGTCCATTTTTAAATGGGTTTTTAGTGTGTTTTTAATTTTAAAGTAAGTGTGTGTATATATTATTGTATTTTTTTATATATATATTTAGTCCTTAACTAGAACCAAGTCCCCTAGCTGAGGTTGATCCTCGGTTTTTAACCATTTTGGACGCTGTTGTAGGCGTGACAGGTACTCCGAGTACCACTGCTTCCAAAAGCAGCGGTCGTTGTAGCAGATGTTTTCTTCTGTACTGTCTGGTTCCGGTACACTCAATATGGGTTCACCTATAAGGCAAAGCGCTGGTGTTAAAGCGGTAAAGTCATCCGGATTACTGGTGAGTGGAAATTAGGGCCTTGAGTTGAGGCAGCCTTCTATTTGTGTCAATAGAGTTGACAACTACTCTTCGAAGGTAAGCGTTGAGTTACTAGCAACTCTTTTTAAGTGATTCTTCACCGATTTAACACCAGCTTGCCATAATCCTCCAAAGTATGGCGATGCTGGAGGAATGAAATTACCTTTTGTACCGTCCAACAGTAAACTATCTGCTATCTGCGTTTGATTGTAGTTGGCGGCCTTCCGTAGTTTTTCCAACTCCTTAGCAGCACCCAAGAAGTTCTTTCCACAGACACTTAACACTTCCTTGCATACTCCCCGTCTCGAAAAAATTTGCGAAAGGCTGCAATTAAGGCCTGGGTCGTCATGTCGCTGACCAAAGCAAACGTTGCAACCATGTAAAGTTTTTTTTAAACTGAATTTTAAAGATTAAAAATCCAAAACCTTTGGCGAATTTGTGCGATTATCTGTTGCACCGTGGTAGGTTGAAGCATGCGCGTCCCTTATAATGAGTTGGCTTAAGTGATGTCCGGGTTTCATTATAATGGGATGTTGTTGCTCGTAGCTGAGATCGGTATTTTGTAACCTACCTCCAACTCTCAGAATTCCTGTATCGTCAAAAAAATGTTGTAATGATTTTAACCCTTTTACATTAGGTTGCTGTTCTTTAATTTCGACGAAGAACATGCTCCTCTGAGCAATCCTTAAAGCGGTCTTCAATGCTGAGTCCATTTCATTGGGTGAGAGTGTCATCGTATGTGTGAATACTCGGCTAGTTTTGGATATTAATCAGTGACAATATGCTAAAACCCTCAGGAACTTTCTAAGGTTCGGGTGGCGACGTATCAGCAAATTAACTTGGTTTTCTCCTTTAGCAACGCAATATGTTTGGATGTTACGTGTTTCCTCATCCATTGTCACAATAGATGAGTTGAGTTGGCATTTCAAAGTCCCAATTAGAGCTAAGGAACTCCGGTCCATTCCACCAAAGCGTGTTGTTGTTTAACTCGGATGGCAAAACACCACGTGATGCCATATGGGCGGGATTTTGTTTTATTGGGATGTAACGCAAGATACTGCAATTGGTCAAACGCTGGATCTCTGCAACCCGATTATTGACAAACGTTTTTTTGCCGGAAGTGCCATTATTCACGCCAACGTTATCATCGAGCCCGAACAAGCGAAAGTCTTGACGTCTTATAATTTTAAAACCCAAGAGTACCGCTAATATGACAGTTCCACATAGCTCCAACCTGGAAAGGGTTTCGGTATTCGACGGAGCAACTCTTGTTTTCGACATCATAAGGTGAACATGAATGCTGCCGTCATCATCCAAAACGCGTAAGTATATCACCGCTCCATATACCTTCTCTGATGCATCACTACATCCATGTATTTCCAGGTCTCTTCGATTGTCCCCAAGATGAATCCACCGTGGTATCTTGATACTCTCAATAGATGTCAGCTCTCGTCGAAAGTCCTCCCAAGGACCTTACAGATCCATCGGAATTGGATCATCCCACTCCAATCTACGATACTGTTCTGTTCAAACTTATCCTTTGTTTCAAATTTCTTTGTTCGTGATTTTATTTGTTTAATTACCACAGTTACCGATTCCGTAAAATTCTTGAATTAAACACCGGTTACGACCACGTTATAATAGCGTATATTTTCGTATGTCAACAAAATTCAGTTTTAATAGCTTTGCACCACAAATGTCAAAAACGTCAATAATCAAAATGTAAACAATCAATTTTGTACTAAATTTAAGGTGGAAACATAATGTTACAATTAATTCAAATTTCAAATTTCTTTGTTCGTGATTTTATTTGTTTAATTACCACAGTTAACGATTCCGTAAAATTCTTGAATTAAACACCGGTTACGACCACGTTATAATAGCGTATATTTTCGTATGTCAACAAAATTCAGTTTTAATAGCTTTGCACCACAAATGTCAAAAACGTCAATAATCAAAATGTAAACAATCAATTTTGTACTAAATTTAAGGTGGAAATATAATGTTACAATTAATCGCATTTTAACTAATTAATTATTAACAATTATTTATTCGTAGTACATTTTAAAAATTTCGTTTCTTGTTCAGCAACTTTCACCCCGCCGTGGACTGTGTTCACCACATTTTCCAGTACTGCTTCAAAACAGAAATTTGGCATCCCTGATTTTTGTTTGGAACTCGCTTCGCTTCCAGTTGTTGATATGTGCTGGGTTTTCTCGTCTTTGATTCTATGAATGAAATGATTAGTGCGAAAGAGTAGAACAGAACAAACAAAATATGAATAACATCTGTATATCGCGTAGTGTAAGTGAGTAAAGCCTTTAATAACTGCCCTTGCTAAATGCCAAGCATTGTGGAGTTGTTTACCTATTAGCCGATGTAGTGTTATCGCCCTTTGACTCACCGCGCGATCTACAATCTTCGATTGACCTGTTTCGATCGTTATTGTTTGTACTTGCTTAGACCAGTGTCGGTTTGAAATTTAATTTCGTTTTTTTTTTTCTTTTTGTAGCGGAGCGGTTGTTGATGTTATTAAATGTGAGTATGACTAAAATATTCTTCAGTTAAGTGATAGTTTGGTGTAATAATTGAGTTAATTGATGTTTTGTAAATGATATTGTATGTGTTTGTGTACATTATTTGTGGTCTTTGTTTGTAGGGTTGTGGACTGTAATTTATACGAGTCGTGTAGATAAATATGTGTTGGGTAAATTTTGTTTTGATTTCGTGTTATAAGGGTTGTTTTTGTATGGGAAATCATGTGTGGGGTAGTTAATTTAGAATTACTATTTAAAAATATATTTTTTTTGTTTTATTTGTGAGAAAGTGCTAATATTCGAATTCGCATTATATGATCGTTTCTTCCGCGGCGGTTTTATTGCTTGGTAGAACACAGATTTTAGTGATGGTTCGTCGTAATTCACCATTCTGTGTTTTTAGTGAGACGACGCGAATTAAATTATCTGATCCCGGGAGTTGTTTGATGCCAGCCATAATCCATTTGGATGGCGGTGTCCTTTCATCCTTGACTAGTACCGAATCTCCAACTTGTGGTTGTTCTTCCATTTTCAACCACTTCGGTCGCTGCTGAAGACGGGCTAAGTACTCTGAACTCCACTGCTTCCAAAATGATTGATGCATTTTTTGTATCAACTGCCAGCGGTCAGGATATGAGATACGTTCATCGGTGATGTACGGTTCCGGAATGTGTTGCGTTGGTTCTCCTATGAGGAAGTGTGCCGGTGTTGAAGTCATCTGGGTTACTGGTGAGTGGACACAATGGCCTTGAATTAAGACATGCCTCGATTTGTGCTAAGAGTGTGGCAAGCTCCTCAAATGTGAGTGTTGAATTTCCAGTTACTCTTTTAAGATGATGCTTCACCGATTTTACACCTGCTTCCCATAACCCTCCAAAGTGAGGAGAAGCTGGAGGAATAAAGTTCCACTTTGTGCCTTCGTTGGTTGACAATTCAGCGATCTGTTTCTGGTCGAAGTTTGCTGCCTTTCTTAACTTGTCCAGTTCTCTGTTTGCACCAACGAAGTTTTTTCCGCAATCGCTAAATATCTCCGTGCATACTCCTCGTCGCGCAGAAAACCTTCTCAAAGCAGCAATGAAAGCTTGAGTAGTCATGTCGCTAACCAGCTCAATGTGAATGGCTTTGGTAGCCAAACAGCAAATATCGAAAAATATGCCTTGAATGTTTTGGTTCCTCTCCCTCTCCACGCCTTCACGTCTGTGGGACCAGCGTAATCCACCCCAGTGAAGCTAAAGGGCCGAGAAACTCGAACTCTCGGCACAGGTAAGTTAATCTTCCTCCTACTCTCAGTATTTTTTCCTCGTCTACGAAGGGGCACAAGGATGTTAATCCTTTAACCATTGGATGTTTCTTGTTTAGCTCAACAGAAAACATACATCGTTGGACGGTTCGTACAGCCATCTTTAATGCACTGTACATTTCCATCGGTGAAAGCGTTGTCGATCTGTGTGTATGTTGCCGTGTGGATGCTGGTTGAGCCAATCTTAAACAGTACGCTAAAATCCTTAGCAACTTTTGAAGATTTGAGTGTCGAGTAATCAGTGCGCTTATTGAGTTGTCGTCTGTTTTGACGCTGTGAACCTTAATTATTCGTCTCTCCTCCTCAGTTGCAATGCCGTTCGGTTGTTTTGGTATCGTAAATTTCCATTCCGACCTTAAAAATTCTGGACCATTCCACCAAAGCCGGTTTCCCCTTAGCTCGGAAGGGAGAAGTCCACGAGATGCGAGGTCCGCTGGATTTTGTAATTCTGAATTTCTTGAATTTCTGCTACTCGGTTCCCAACGAAGGTCTTCTATTTTGTCGGCGGTGCAGTGATCCAAGCCAAAGTGATTGTCGAATCTGACCACGCGTACGTTATGATGTTTCCCAGCCGAAGAACTCGTGTGGTGTACTCTAGCAAGGTAGCCAGCATCACCGCTCCACAAAGCTCCAGTCTAGGAAGACTTACCGTCTTTAATGGAGCTACCCTGGTTTTCGCCATAAGGATATGCATCTGAATCGTACCATCTTCATCTAGAACCCGTAAGTATATGACCGCACCGTAAGCTTTTTCCGATGCCTCACTAAATCCATGAACTTCTACCTTTTCAGATTTTTCTCGTAAATGGACCCAACGTGGCATCCGAATTTGTTCGATGAATGGTAGCTCCTGCAAGTATTTATCCCACTCCAGCTAAGGTTCGGATGAAATTGGCTTGTCCCATTCAAGTCCACGCCACCAAAGTTGCTGCATCATCATTTTGGCCTTTAATATGCATGGTGAAATCCAACCCAATGGATCAAATAGACGTGCAATGGTCGAAAGCATCGTCCTTTTTGTGGTTACTTGTGCTGCTTCAATGGATATATCTCCGTAGGAAAACTCATCGTCACCGGGGTACCATTTAATACCCAAGGCCTTAACGTGGTCAGACGTCTCGAAAGGCATCGATAATCCTAATTCCTGCTGATCCAAGGGAATGTCGCTTAAAACATCCTTCGAGTTGCTTGTCCATTTCCTTAGATGAAAACCGGCACTTGGAGTATTCTTTATGTAGTGTCGGGTTATTTTCGAAACGCCTCTCCAATTGATGAAACCTACGCAAGGCTCCTAAATTCGAGGGTCCAAGCGCAGGTTGACATCCGTCCTTAAATGGAAGCGAAACTTTATATCGCCCATCTGATAAACGTTTCGTTGTTTCCATAAAATGTTTTTCACATTTTAAGTTCTCCTCCGTCTCTGCAATCTGAAAAGGTACCTCTTCTATTTCCCAAAATTTTCGCATTTGTTCATCTATTTCCAGCGATTGGTGAAAATTTCGATTTGGCATTGTAGATACCTTCCCCAGTAATATCCAGCCCAGCTGTGTATTTTGCGCTATAGGAGATAGCTCTTCTCCTCTTGCAATTTCGGGTAAAATTAATTCTGCGTATACGTCGCTACGCTACGCTATAGTAAGTCGACTGTCGCAGGTTGATAAAATAAAGGATCTGCTAGCTTTAATCCGCTGATGTGGTTCCATTTATTGATTGCCAGATGGTTGGCCGGAAGAAGCCCAGTCAGGGTTTTGTACACAAAGGCTGTGGTGGTCTCAAACTGTGAGTTTAGAGATCCAAACAAAATATCAGCATACCGATGGCATGCTCCACTGCTGACCTTTCCCAGCCCCGACACCTCAACAAACTTACTTCGAGCATTCAGGTTTAGTAATTGTACTGCAGCTTCCGTAATAAAGGTCGCTTCTGATCCTGGATCAGTCAAAGCTCTGAAGTTAAAATATCTTCCCTTTGATGACTTAATTTTTACCAATGCAGTGGCTAACAAAATTTGTGGGTTAGTGTGGTGTTGTGAAAAATAATTTTGAATTGGTGCGTAAGCAGATACCCCAGGTGGTGGATGCTGCGCACTAATGTTTGTTTGCTGTTGCGTGCTAGTAGATGGCTGCTGCATACCGCTGTTAAATTGCTGCACACCATTACATGGTTGTTGTGTGGTATGAGGTGTTTGCTGCAAATTGACAGCTTGAAGCGGTTGAGTAAAACTGTTTGTTGAAACCTGGTATGCTTGAGCATGTGAATTTTGATTTTGTGTTGGGTTATTTAATTGAGGTGTTGTGTATGAGTGTTGGGTTGAATTAGGGTGAGAGTTTTGGCATATATTTGCAGACATATTGGGTGAGGGGTTTTGTGGTTCGAAAGGATGTGGTTGGTTAATGTGTTGGGTGTTTAAATCGGAATTGTGCAAAAGTGAATGATGTTTTTGTTTACAAAAATAGCAACGCGCATTACTGGGACAATTTTGTATAATATGACTATAGGCCAAACAATTGAGGCAAGCTCGTACACTTTGATCTATATTGCATCGTTCATGGATATTCATTTGAATGAAACGATTGCAAACTCTCATCGGATGTTGGCCCTTGCTACACTTCCAGAGTTCGGAACCGCGTTTCAAGGAACTCCGAGAAATCGGAAAATTTAGGTAAATCCCGTTTCCCCCCTAAGCGCTCATCCCATAACTGCTGAGTATGAATCGCTAATTTTTGAAAAACAATGTAATTAGCTATTGTATCCCACTGTTTCACAGGTACATCAAGATTTTCGAGCAAATGAAGACATTCTCTGTTGGTATCCAATAAGCGTTTCAATCCGAAAGCGCTTTCACTCTGCATCACAGGTTGATTAAAAAAATGTTTTTAAATGTGTTGTGACAAGAAAACGTTTATTGTCATATCGATCACACAAAAGTGACCATGCTTTGTCGTAATTACCGGATACGACATCTAAATGTTGAACAACCCGCTCGGAATCTTTGTTAATACACGCTTTAAGGTATTCGTATTTTTGAATTTCCGTTAAACGCGTATTTGTGTGAATCATAGATTCATATTTACTTTTGAACTGTCGCCACTTTTCATATTCTCCCGAAAATTCTGGAAGAGCGATTTCGGGTAAGCGAATGTTGCTTTGCATATGACTGCTATGCTCTGCAGTATTCACATTTGATGTAGACGCGTTCACCTTGTCCAAACAGTCCCTAAGTTCAGCGTCATACTCGATGTAAAGCTCCCTTATTTGCTGTTCGATACCTTCGAAATCTTTACTACCATCGTCATCATCAGCTGTGAGACTCACTAATCTTACGTTGATGACTTTACTTTGTCGAAAAAGATCCTCTAGTATAGTCAGCCTAAGCATGTTTTTTTGTCCGCTTGGACTTGCTTGACGAACTAAAACTCTTGTAATCGTTTTTTTAATATCGATAGGGTGTTTTTAAAAGTTTTAATTCTTTGTTTAATGTCATTATGAAGGCTTTGGGATGACAATTAAATTGGCAAATCGGGCAATAAAATAGGCAAATTACTCACTTACCGCTTGTAATTCTGCTTCTTGCTCAGCTTAGCTGGTAATTGTTGGATGATGAATCTTGATGCTTGACGCGCCGCGAAAACCGTTTATGCACAAAAACTCACAAAAATGTCTTTTTTTAATTTGATTTAATGATTTTTTATTGGCAAATTATTAACACTTATTGTTCAAATCCGGCTCGAAGGACCAAATGTTCTGTCCAAACTTATCCTTTGTTTCAAATTTCTTTGTTAGTGATTTTCTTTGTTTAATTACCACAGTTAACGATTCCGTAAAATTATTGAATTAAACACCGGTTTCGACCACGTTATAATAGCGTATATTTTCGTATGTCAAAAAAAATTCAGTTTTAATAGCTTTGCACCACAAATGTCAACAACGTCAATAATCAAAATGTAAACAATCAATTTTGTACTAAATTTTAAGGTGGAAACATAATGTTACCATTAATCGCATTTTAACTAATTAATTATTAACAATTATTTATTCGTAATACATTTTATAAATTTCGTTTCTTGTTTGGCATATATGATGGAAGGCGAAATCCATCCAAGAGGATCGAAGAGTTTGGCAATAGTAGACAGCATGGTTCTTTTCGTCGGACCTTTCGAGTCTACATAGACGTTTTGAAAAGAAAAGGAATCTTCAAGAGGGCACCATCTTATACCTAGCGTCTTTATTTGTGGACTGGAAGCCTGCTCAAACATTAGAGAAAATATCCTTTCTCTTTGCTCCTCCGGAATGTCATCCAATAAAGACTCATTGTTAGTAGTCCATTTCCAGAGATTGAAGCCAGCGGATCCCAGCAAATGTCTTGCTTTATCACGTATTCGTAAGGCCTCATCCAATGTGTCAGCTCCAGCAATAAGATCGTCGACGTACATACTTTTCAGACAACTTTTGCACCAATAGGATACCGATGTTCTTCGTCCGTTGTAACTCTTTGGATTGTGCTATTAGCCAGGTAGGTTGCGCTAGCAGTTCCAAAGGTGACGGTCTGCAATCTATAAATCCTTATTGGTTGTGAAGGGTTGTCACATCAAAGCATAAGCTGATAATACGAGTCCTCTCGCCTCATTCGTATTTGCTAAACATTTTTTCGATGTCTGCGGTTAAAATAAATTGATGTGTTCTCCATAGTAACACTATATCATTGATACTATTTTGTGTTTTAGGTCCTACCATTAAGCGTTCGTTTAAGGACTTGCCATCCAAAGTTTTCACAGCAGCATCAAGGGCGACTTGCAATTTGGTTGTCGTGCTGGAGTCCTTCAGGAAAGCGTGGTGTGGAACGATGTAACGATATGGTGTATGAAGAACATCATCGTTGGCTGCATCAACTTCTGAATTCTGCCCCAATTCCAGGTATTCCTTTATACTTTTAGAATATTCCCTGTAGAGTTTTGGGTTATTCACGAATCGTTTCTCCAACTGATGAAACCTGCGCAAGGCACCTTGCTTCAAGGGTCCAAGCGCGGGTTTACATCCATCTATAAAGGGAAGAGATACTTCATATCTCCCATCGGGTAGACGAACAGTCGCCTCTTCAAAATGCTTTTCGCACGCATTGTTTTCTTCAGTCTCACTCACTCACCTTTGTTTTTCTGCTGACACTTCTTTCAGAATTTTAATAATGCAGTACACCCAAGTGTTATTACACGGCGCGGGAAGCAGATTTACACAAAAAACTCACAAGGAGTTGTCTTAAAATTGTTTGTTATCACTGTAAGTATTGTTTTTTTTACTGTTTTTTAATTATGTTTTAATAAACTGGTAATTTTTTCCGGATTGCACACACACTGTCACTGGTAACTGGAAATCTGGCTCGAAGTTCCAAATGTTCAGTCTTTATGTAACTTGGTGTTTCGACTTTGTACTTCCTTTGTTTGCGTTTCCACAAACCCTTTGTTCGCGTTTTTAATCAAAAATATTCCATAATATATAGAGTATATTTGCGAATGAATTTACAAAAACGTCAACAATCATTCTATTTTGACATTACATACACCTGTTAACATACAATAAAAAAACAAACCAAAAAACGTAACATAATTAAGAATTTAATTACATATTTTTATCCTCTCAACATTTACAAAACGGTTTCCCGTTTAACAATTCAATTACACTTATTTTAAATTAAATACCAACGATTAATTTCGTGCACTATTATTACTTTCCGAAATTCACTTAGAAATTCACTCAGTTGACACTATTCAAATCACGTTCAGGTCACAATTAAAACTAAATCTCTGGTTGTCGCTTCATCTCTATTTATACCATTCCACATTCCATTATACTAGATAGGTCGAGAAGTGGTTTTGATAGATCCTTTCCAGTGGGCATTTATTCATTCCATTGGGCATTCGTTCATTCAAATCGACACTAGATGTCTCTGTTCGATTTTCACACATCAGGGTTGGTTCGTTCACTACAATCCGATTTTATAACATTGCCCTCCTCCTAAACTTGTTCGTCCCGAGCAAGTCTATCCTCAGTTTCGCCTTCATAACAATGTAACCGATCCAGATCCACTACGTCAAATTTTCCTAGAAGTCCCTTCTGTATTCGGTAGACGACGTCGTTTATATGCTTCACAATTTTGTAGGAGCCTTCCCATTTCATCAGTAGCTTCGGCGATATTCCTTGTTTACGTTGGGGATTATACAGCCACACCATATCTCCTTCCCGAAATACAGTTCCGTTGTTCTGATATCGTACCTGGTTTTCATACTATCGCTTACCAGTTTTATTCTTGTCCTGGTAGTTTCGTGGATATCTCGGAGTCTTTCGCGTAGATCATCAATGTAGTCAACTTCAGTGGTATGCTCTACTTTTGGGGATCCGAACTGATCACTAGGAAACCTTAATACTCGCCAAATAAGACTTCACATGGAGAATCTCCAGTCGCGCTATGGACCGCGCTTCGGTACGTCATCAGGAACAAGGGAATGCAACGATCCCAGTTTCGTTAATTGTCGTCTACTACCTTGGAGAGGTTTTCTTTGAAGGTTCGATTGAATCGTTCCACCATTCCGTCCAACTGTGGATGCAGCTGTGTCGTTCTGGTCTTCTTAATACCTAACTGCTGGCAAATATCCTGGAATACTCTGGACTCAAAGTTTCTACCTTGATCAGAATGTAGTCCTAACGGTGCCCCGAATCTGCATATCCAGTTGTCCACGATCTGTTTCACTACGATTTTCGCTTCCTGGTTAGGTATGGCGAATGCTTCTGGCCATTTGCTGAAGTAGTCCATAACAACTAATATGTAACAGTTTCCGCTGTTCGTTTCTGGAAACGGGCCAGCAACATCTACTGCTTTTCTTTCGAACGGTGCCCCAACGTTGTACTGATGTATGGTTCCTTGCGTCTTTCGTTTTGGTCCCATACAGGCGGTCAGAAATTTCTTGCCAATCTAGTTGCCTCATGTGTTCCCTAAATGTAAGAATCGGCTCAATGTCAGAGTCTTCAATCTGCACCTCTCTGATCTTTTCAGTCGTCCAACCATTGTTGGGCTCGGCTATTATTGGCCGGGTGGTGATGAGCTCCTTTTCTTCTTGGCGTGTGCAGTTTTTGCAGTTCATATCGCATGGTCGACGAGACAGTGCGTCAGCGGTGGAGTACAGGGTGCCCTTACGATGCTGAATGTAAAAATCATCTAGCAAATTGACCCTCTGGATTTTTAAATTGAAGCAACCACTTTAAAGCAGCATGGTATGTACGAAGAAGGAACTTCATGCCATAGAGATATTTATGGAAATGCTTCGTCGCCAGAATTAACGCTAAGAGTTCCCTTCTGGTCACACAATAGTTTCTTTCAAGTCTGGAGAAAACCTTGCTAAAGCAGGCCACCACTCTTTCCCGTCCCTCGTGTACTTGCGATAAAACGGCTCCTACTCCAAAATTACTTGCGTCGGCATCGACAATGAAGGTCTTTTCACCGTCGGGATATGCTAGTATCGGCGCTTGATATAGCTGGTGCTTAAGTCCTTAAAAAGCATTATTACACTCATTTGACACATTTAAATTGCTTTCCTTTCTCCGTGAGTTGATATAAGGTCTTAGCAATGCCAGAAAAGTCTCTTACAAACCGCCGGTAGTAAGTCGCAAGTCCTACCCAAGTAACAATTTAGTTTCCATTAGGGTCAATAGAAGCTATTTTCTTATATCCTGATTGCTGCAAGTGATATTATGGAAACCAATTTGGCGCACTTTAACGAAGTTATTTACTTCCCTTCAGGCTTTTCTTTACAAGCTTTATAAAAGCAGTTACTTCTTATGATCTGTATGAACAAGTCCTTATAAAAGCTCAATAATGAAAGTTTCCTTTTAGTTTCGCTAAGACATTTTTCGCTAAGACTCTCCTAAACTGGCATTAGTTTAACCAGCGAAGCAATAGTTTCTTCTTAGATGCTATGCTAAGGTCGTTAAAGTGCCATTACGAAAGTCTTAACAAAATTAGAAAAAAAAACAAAAACAAATAAATCATTTTTTTTAAATTATAAAACGTAAAAAAAATTATTTATTTTTTATTTGGTGTTCTTTTATTAAGACCATTTTTATTTTGTTGATTGATTTTATATATCATTTTCATGAATTTGGTTATGACATATGTTTCTGGAATCCGTTATGTGGATGCCGCTATTTTCTATTGCTGTTTTCTGAAATGTATACAATTATGTTATTTAATATTGAAATTGAAAAAATGCTTACATTTTTTTTTTGTCCAGGAACTGAACTCTAGATCAGCCGCGCCTCAACCAAACACTTTTTTTGTTTAATTCCTCTTAAAACTAACTTACCTGCTAGACAAAAATGCATGCGCCCTAAACTTAACGCTAACAACTTAAATCTACTGCCTTTCAACCTATTATCTTATATACAATTTAAAATAAGTTACATATGTTTGTTTTTTTATTTCCAAGAAAAGTTTATTTTTAAAAAAAACTTGGTATCTTTTTTTTTATTTTGTTCAAACTTACATCTTAAATAAAACTACGTATTGTTGTGTTTTTCAGCTGCGGGAGCCAAACAGAGCCTAGATTGGAGCAGAAAGAAAAAGAGATAGAACGCTTTCACAAATTATGGTTCCCGAGAGGGTTTGATTTTATTCAAGTTTTTTTTTAATTAATTTTACGACTATGGGATAGGATAGCTGGTGGAATTCCGAATAGACTCGGTCGTTGTTCGATCGGCTTTTTTATAGTCCTCCCTGCCTTTCCAAGGGTCTTCCAGTCTCCATTGACATCTCTGGAACGGTTTTGACGTCTTTTCCAAATGTCACACACTCGCTATGCTGGTATTTTCCTACCAGGCTCATATTTCGGCAAATCAAGCATTTTGCCCGTACTCCTGGTGTAATTCCCTCTTCAACGATGTGCCATACGTCTATATTTGGTGTAAAAATTGTTCCCACCTTAGATTTGTAAGCACACCTGAATTCCGTTTACGAAATTCCACCAACAACACGTCTGCCTAACTCCCCTTTTCCCTGGATGCGTCCGCTGAAAATTCGGCTACTCATATATTGTCGTGGTTATCAGCTGGTCGTTTGACAGTTTTCGGAAGAAATTTATAACTCGTCACTTCATCAGTCTACCTGCGGCGAATACTTCTACTGTTTGTTGTCACCAGGCTCTGCCGTTCCGCTGTTCGTGTTTCAGGTGTGATCGGCGAATTCCCATACCTGGTAACAAACAACAATGTGAGCAGGTTAGTGTTTGTGTTTGAGGTTATGTGTGCTGCTGTGGTCTAATTCTATTTTTTGTTTAGGTGGATTTTGGCACAGAATGGTGATTGTCCACAACACTACTCCCCCCTTTAGACTCAATGCTCCGCCTGAGTCGTGTTTCTCTGCTCTGTTTGGCTCCCGCAGCTGAAAAACACAACACTCGCTATGCTGGTATTTTCCTACCAGGCTCATATTTCGGCAAATCAAGCATTTTTCCCGTACTCCTGGTGTAATTCCCTCTTCAACGATGTGCCATACGTCTATATTTGGTGTAAAAATTGTTCCCACCTTAGATTTGTAAGCACACCTGAATTCCGTTTACGAAATTCCACCAACAACACGTCTGCCTAACTCCCCTTTTCCCTGGATGCGTCCGCTGAAAATTCGGCTACTCATATATTGTCGTGGTTATCAGCTGGTCGTTTGACAGTTTTCGGAAGAAATTTATAACTCGTCACTTCATCAGTCTACCTGCGGCGAATAGTTCTATTGTTTGTTGTCACCAGGCTCTGCCGTTCCGCTGTTCGTGTTTCAGGTGTGATCGGCGAATTCCCATACCTGGTAACAAACAACAATGTGAGCAGGTAAGTGTTTGTGTTTGAGGTTATGTGTGCTGCTGTGGTCTAATTCTATTTTCTGTTTAGGTGGATTTTGGCACAGAATGGTGATTGTCCACAACAGTATAAACTAATTAAAACTACTTAAAAACTAATTAAGAAAAAATACGTAAAAATAACTTAAACACTAGAACAGCCACAGCAAGCTTTTTTTTTGTGCCACCCTGACTGTTGTACCTAACCTAGACCTTAATCGTCTTGTCAGGGCAAATGCTCACCTAGCTTGCCAGAGCAGCATCTGCATGTCGTCCGAAATATAGATACTGATCTAACACCAGATGCCTACACTTTTACTCGCCAGTGGCTGTCCGGTTGGTCCAACGATCACCAGTTTTCGCCAGTTCTTTCTCGTATCCCTAGAGGCCCTAGACAACGGTGTCCTAAACAGGATAGTTTCTGATTTCTGAAAGTTGATTTTCAACTTCCAGTTAACACAATATCTCTGGATCTTGTCGAAGTCCCGCTGCAAAAGAGTTCGAATGACATCGACAGTAGGGGCTGTTCTGTACGCGATAAGATCGTCCGCATACGCAATTGCCTGAGTACGACTACCTATCATATCACTGGTTTAAATGCTGAATAGAATCGGCGAATTTACCGCTCCCTGTTGCAGACCATTTTTAATGAAAAATTCGGTGGTAGAAGTTACATTGCCACTTTTGACAACAAACGTTCTACCAGTCAGCATGTCATGATATAACTATACGGTGTCGAAACCTTCTGTAAATCAAGCAGACATGCTCCCGTGCACTGTTTTTCGGCTTTGTTCCATTGTATATCAGAGACGAGTTTGGAGGCAGCATGAATACAGTCATGTCCTGCCTTGTAACCAAACTGGTTCTCTGGTATAATTTTATTGTCCTCAGCCCACTTGAACAGAGCTCATCTTCCAACGCACTGGATAATATGCATTATTCAGCGCGTTGTTGAACAGCGTGGCGTATATGTCCACAGCTTCAGGGGGTAAGTGTCGCAGTACAATGTTGGATATACCATCGACTTCCGCTGACTTCTTTTTCTTTATGGAATCGAAGATGATCTGGAGTTCTCGATCAATTGGTTGATGTTTTTGATCGACGCCTTCAGTGTGATTTCCGGGTCGCGTGGGTTTGTCAGTCGTCTGCACAAGAGTTTAAGTCTTGTCTGAAGTCCACTTTGTTGTCTGTTTAGTGCGTCAATGGTAGTGTTTCTGTAGGTAGACGTTCTGTCATGTTCTTTGTATTTCGGTATCGTCCTGTTCATTGTTCGTTGAAACGCTTCTTCCATTTGTTTTAACCATTCGTCGATTTCGATGTTCGTTAAGTTTCTATTGTTTGTTGGTGCAATGGCCCTCGAACGTAGTTTTCTTGATAAGGCTTTGGTAAGGAGAGGCCAGCGCATCTTACCGTAGTTGTACTGTTTCATTTATAGAAGCCCAAACCTTGACAGTAATTCAACCCTTAACGAGTTTGATGCACTGTCTGACTCCATCTCTAGAATTGTATCCCTGCATCCTCACACTGAAATCGCCATTGCGGGCGATTTCAATGTACACAATTCTACGTGGCTTCAACATTCTGGACAGACAACACCCGAAGGAAGGTATGTTGGGACCTTTGCTGAGGTAAACAACCTAACCCAGCTTGTAAATGAGCCGACACGCATACCGGATATTAACAGTCAAGCCGCCAACACCCTGGACTTGTTTCTTACCTCTCACCCTGATAAATACATCATCAATGTATTATCGCCTCTAGGTTCGTCAGACCACTGTATCATATCAACAAATTTCTCGTACTCCAACCACACAGGTCAAGAGCAAATTCCCAAAAAAAACGTATGGCAATACGAGAAAGCCAATTGGGAAGCATTAAACAGTTTTTTTAGGAATTTTAACTGGTCACTATGTTTTCTCGATAGTGACGTGGATGCTGCTGCTGATATGATATCAAATATCATTCTCTTTGGTATGAGATCTTTTATTCCCAACAGAGTTAAGAGTATCAGACCAAAGGCAAAAGGGTGGTATGACTTGAGCTGCAAAGAAGCTATCAGTATGAGAGAGACAAACTTTCGGTTGTACAAGACCAACCGAACAGAGGAAAACCGAGCAAAGGTCAAACAAGCCAGAAATGACTGTAATGCCCATTTAAAGCGTGTCAAATTCCTCTATGACCGAACGTTGAGGCAATTCTACATGTCCCAGAGGTAGTAAAAACTTTTGGTCATTCGTTAAAAACATAAAAAATTCGGCATCAGCATCAATTCCGGCGCTCATTCACAATGACATTCCAGCTGTCAGCTCTTTAGACAAAGCCAATCTGCTTGCTGCGCATTTCGCAGCCAATTCTACATTGCCAGATTGTGTTCAGTCTCCTCCTGTACTTGAGAACGTAGATCATTCTATGGGACAAATTCACTTTCGAACATAAATCCGCTGGTCCAGATGGTATATCCCCCATCATTCTGAAGAGGTGTTCTTCTACGCTAGCAAAACCACTGCGTAAGCTTTTCTATCTATCCTACTCATCAGGACTCTTTGCGAGTAGATGGAAAACAGCATTTGTCCAGCCTGTACCAAAAAAAAGCGAATCTTCTTCTCTCTCCAACTACCGACCAATTGCACTTACGTCCCTTCTTTCCAAGGTCATGGAAACGCTGATAAATCGTCAGCTTATGAAATATCTCGAAACACGAAAACTTCTCAATGACCGGCAGTATAGTTTTCGCAGCAACAGGTCTACTGGTGATTTGATGACATATCTCACCGAAAAGTGGAACCAATCAATCCACCATGGTGGCGAAAGCAAGATTGTTGCGCTTGATATTTCAAAGGCATTTGACAGGGTTTGGCATCAAGCCCTTTTATCGAAAATGCGTGCATTTGGAATCGACGAAAAACTTCTTCTATGGATTAGACATTATCTTTCGAAACGTTCAATTCAAGTTGTTTTGGATGGCTTCAAGTCTGTAACTGTAAAATATGTTAAGATCATTGAATTCCGACCTTGACAGCGTTATCAAATGGGGTAAATCTAATAGAGTGGAATTCAATTCTTCCAAAACACAATGCTGTCTTCTGTCATTAAAGCGTAACCAAAATCTAGAGCCATTATCCATGAATGGCACTTACGTCGAAGAAACCGAAAAGCTTTCCATGCTAGGTGTTGAGTAAAAATTACGTGTCGAACAGTTCTCCAGTGGTTGCACCCAAAATTAATTGCGAACAGTTTGTTTTGATGGCTGTCACCGATAATGTCAAACACCATGAGAAAAATCCATTACGTACATAGATATTGAAGAAACAGGACCCGAACCACTGGTGAAGCTGCTAAAATAAGTGAGATCCTTATCATGAATTAAAAATAATACTGTAACATATATTTTTAGAGAATAAACATACGACATACGTGAAATCGGTGTTTTTCTGCAGCTAGGGTTCTCGAATTTTCAAAGAATAACGCCGCCAGCGAATATTTGCCGCCATTTTAATTGTATGTACATAGTGTAATACGTTGCAGCCAGCTAAATACGACCCGCTATTGGAGTATATATGTGTCTTGAATTGCTTCATTGAAAGGGAGCAAGTTGCCGCCAAAACGGGAACATATATACACCATCATTTTCCGCAATATCGCCAGCCGTGCCGGCACAATAAACATATTGCTCCGTTTCCACTTCGTCCATGCCAGACGATATACAGCTTAGAAGAAGTAAGCGATTAAATCCAAAGGAATCTCTTAAACATCTTCCAGAACTACAACCACTTCCAGACGTGGATATGGCAACGAATACCGACTCAGCGGATAGCGACGCGGAGTTAAATCGTACAATTTTCGTTCCATCGATTTGCAAAAACGATTCGCAGACTTTGCCAGAGATGGAGGATATGCAAAGGCAGTTAGAACGAATGCGTGTACAACTTGAGACAGTTACAGCCAGTGCTGAATCAGAGAAAAAGGAACGCGTTCGTCTTCAAGGTCTGCTAATGCAGCAGAACAATAACTCCATAACAGCAGTTGCGGCAGCACCCACCAACTCGTCTCTTTCGCAGGTGAATCAAAATGTTTGTTCTATGTCCACTGCCGGAATAAGTACTTCTGCGACTGGTACGACTATGTATGCTGGAGCTGGATTGGTGCATCAGGCACCGTACTCATGGGGTTCAAAAGCATTTATTCCATCACAGCACCAGCAGTTTTCATACGTGGGAACCACCCAAGCAGCCGCCAGTAGTCACTCGCACGCGGCAGGAGTGCATGTGTTCCAGCCACCAACGATTGCCGTTTATTGCCCTAGCCAACAGCCGTTTATGTCAACAACAACGAGACCAACACCATCGTCACATGCTGCAAGTCAACCTAGTCCAATTTAATACCGTGGGAATGGTTATGGTCGCAAACTTCACGACTTTAATGGTAAGCCTGAGGACTGGCCAATGTTCAGCACTGCGTATAGGGAATCTACGGCCATGTTTGGCTATACGAATGTAGAGAATATTTTTCGACTACAGAAGTGCATAAAGAGGTTGTCGAAGCACTGTTGATCCATCCAAACAATGTGGACCGAGTCATAGCTGCGTTGCAGTTTCGGTTTGGTCGCCCAGAAATCCTGGAAAGAAGCCAGCTGATGAAGGTGAGGGAAATAGCTAGAGTTGCTGATACCATTCTCAACCAAGGTACAGAACCTTGCAACGTTCCTGGAATCCAGTGGGATGTATCAACACCTGGCCAACCCGACGCTTATCGATGAGCTCGTTAGCAAACTACCGATGATTAAGCGACTGGATTGGGCCCAGTGTAGCATACTTATTCAGCCTTATGCTACAATTAGGCATTTTGAGGAATGGCTAACCGCAGTTGCTACACTTGTCTGTTTGGTCGTTCCAACATCCATTGCGCCGCAAACGAACAGTGAATGCAAAGGTAAAACGAGGAGTGTTCTTCATGTAGCGGAACCCAGCACGTCGACCAACGCTACTTCGAATCAGAAGTGCTTTCACTGCAAGGGTAGTATGCATCCAGTATCCAAATGTCCAACATATACCGCCTTAGATGTTTCAGTTAGATGGAAGCTGGTAAAGAAGCAAAGGCTTTGTTTCTGCTGCCTCAAATTTGGACACAGTGTGCGCTCGTGCAGACTAAGGAAGGCCTGCGGGATTGATGGGTGTGAAAGGTTACACCACTCATCGCTTCATGAAGCATCGGAACCGAAGATGTCAGATGCCGTCAAGGATACTACTGAACGAGTAGAGAAGGCAATGCTTGGCCATAACATTGCTACGCGCGACAAGATTCTCTTTCGGGTTTTGCCTGTTAGACTTTATGGTGATGGTGTGGTGGTGAGGACACATGCTCTTCTTGACGAGGCCTCTTCCATCACAATAATGAGCGCCGAACTTGCCGAACAACTGCATTTGACTAGGTACCCACAAGATCTGAAGCTACAGTGGATTGGTAAGGAGACATTTACAAATAAATCCTTTGTTGTAGACCTCCAGATAAGCGCCGATGTGGATGAAGCCGAAAAATTTGTGATGGAAGTGGTCCAAACCGTCAAGGAATTGAGTCTGCCGACCCAAACGTTGATTGCTGCTGATCTTCCATCATCATCATATGCCACCAGCATGTTGTCGACACTTCCATTTGCCGAGTACCAGAATGCGAGCCCACAAATTTTAATTGGACTCGACAACTGCCACCTGGGAGTGAAAATTCGAATTATCGAATCCGCCGACGTCGGACCTGTGGTAGCAGAAACGAAGCTAGGATGCGTAGTGTACGGTAAGACATCAACGGACAAAAACAATACCCGGGAAGCCCTTGTACTCCATTGCGGTCACGTTGATGAGAATGATGTGCATGTGGACAAGATCGTGGATGCCTACTTCAGCATTGAGAACTTCGGTGTCAAGAAACCAGCAAAGAAGATAGTCTGCGCCGCCGATAAGAGAGCTCTTTACCTCCTCTCAAGCACAACAAAGGACATCAACAACCGCTTCGAAACCGGACTGCTGTGGAAGGACGACGACGCTGAATTACCAGCTAGTTAAGAAATGGCGCAGAGAAGATTTTGGAACCTAGAGGCTAAATTTCAAAGGGAACCGGAGTTCGCAACTACGTATAGCAGCATAATTTCGGGCTACATACAAAAAGGGTATGCCAGAAGACTAACCAGATCCGAAGCCGAAATCGTCACACCGTGGACTTGGTATCTTCCGCACTTTGGCGTAAAGAATCCCAACAAGCCAAACAAGGTCCGACTGGTGTTTGATGCAGCAGCAAAGGTGCGTGGTGTTTCCCTGAACTCATTCCTGCTTAAGGGACCCGATGAAAACAAATCATTGTTGACCATCTTATTCAACTTTCGATTGAAACCCGTTGCCGTGACTGGGGACATCAAAGAGATGTTCAATCAGGTGTTAATCCGGAAGGAGGATCAAAACTCTCAACGTTTCCTGTGGCGAGAAGGAAAAGATAAGCCAATCGAAGTTTATGTCATGCAGTCAATGACGTTCGGTGCCAGCTGCTCACCTTGTTCAGCTAACTTCATCAAAAATCTCAATGCAAAAAGATTTATAAACGTCCATCCAAGGGCTGTCAAGGCGATTATCGATCGCCATTATGTGGATGATTACGTCGATGGCTTCGACAGCGTTGCTGAAGCAATTCAGGTTACTAAAGCAGTTGTATCGATACATGCAAGTGGCGGTTTCGAAATGCGGAATTTTGCATCTAACTCCAAAGAAGTTCTTCGCAGCATTAGTGACCTAAGCGACAAGGGGCAGCAGAACCTATCAGTTGACATGAACGTTGAAGCTCCTGTGGAGAAAGTTCTGGGAATGTGCTGGGAACCAGATGAGGATGTCTTCGTTTTCAAGCTGAAATTCCCACGTATAAGCAGTGACGTCATGCTATCTGATCGGTGCCCAACGAAAAGCGAATTCCTGGCCATTACGATGTCGGTGTCCGACCCATACGGAATGATAGCCAACTTTGTTGTATACGCGAAACTTTTGCTGCAAGAAATCTGGAAGAGTGGGGTTAAATGGGATGAGCCGATTCCTAGTGAATCCTATCAAAAATGGCGTCAGTGGAAAGCTGAACTTCCTGGTTTGAAGCGGTTAAGGGTGCCAAGATGTCATGACACCAACTTGTCGGCGTCCCGTCGGATTGTTCTTCACACATTCACCGATGCCAGTGAAGAGGCATTCAGTGCAGTTACATATATGCGGATTGTCTATGGAGACAGGATTGGCGTGTCATTTGTTTGTGGGAAAACCAAATGCGCTCCACAAAAACTGATTTCGGTTCCACGTTTGGAATTATCTGCTGCAGTTTTGGGGACGAGGCTCTGCGATTCAGTTGCAAAGTGCCATGACCTGTTGATAGCTGATCGAGTATACTGGAGTGATTCAAAGACCGTTTTAAGTTGGCTTAGGTCAGATCCACGACCACATAAACCGTTTGTAGGATTTCGGATAGCGGAGATTCTCGACAGTAGCAAAACAAGTCAGTGGCGTTGGATCCCAACCAGACTCAACCCAGCAGATGAGGCAACGCGGGCTCGATATCCTCCAAGGTTTCAAGCAGATAATAAGTGGGTTAGAGGACCGTCATTTCTCCAGCTGCCTGAAGACACATGGCTCGAACAACCAGACGACATCGGAACCCAAAAGTGCCAAGAAGAGATCAAATCAAAGTTTCTTTTGCATGCCAATGCAGTGAGTATGCCTGTGTTTGATTTAACTAAGTTTTCGACTTATTCAAAGGTGAGGAGGACGGCAGCGTGGACGATTCGTTTCATCAAACTTTGTTTGCAAAAGTCAACAGAAAGAGGAGAATTGTCAGTGAAAGAACTTGAAGAGGCCGAAAGAGTACTTTGTAGCGAAGCCCAATGCGAAGTGTACCCGCGCGAAATAACCCAGCTCAGTTGCCAGAAACAGGTTGATAAGACGAGCAGTATTTACAAGTTAACTCCCTATCTAGACAACGAAGGTCTGTTGCGTGTCTACGGGAGAATCGATGCTGCCTCCACCATTCCTTTCACCGCTAGGCGTCCCATCATCCTACCAAAGGAGCATAGACTGACAAAGCTAATTGTGGCTCATTTTCATCAACGGCTACGTCATCAAAATGATGACACGATAGCCAACGAAATTCGAACAAGTTTTGGGTTCCTAGTCTGCGATCAGCTGTCAAGAAATCGAGGAAAGCCTGCCAGTTTTGCCGAATTCGATCAGCATTGCCGTTGCCACCGCAAATGGGACAGCTGCCTGCGGACCGCCTAACTCCTTGCGTGAGGCCGTTCACCTATACAGGACTTGATTATTTCGGTCCTATAAACATAACCGTAGGGCGACATAAGGAGAAGCGCTGGGTAGCCCTTTTCACCTGCTAAACTGTGAGAGCAGTACACCTGGAGTTGGCAGCTGATCTGTCAACGGATGCTTGTATCATATGCATCCGTAACTTTGTCAACCGTCGTGGAATACCGGTGCGTATACGAAGCGATAATGGTACCAATTTTATCGGTGCAAGAAACGAGTTGTTAACTGATGAAATATTTGATGTCGAAGCGATTAAAGCGGAACTTTCTGATAGAGGCATTGAATGGATATTCAATTGCCCATCAAATCCACATGCGGGAGGTTGCTGGGAGAGACTGGTCCGATCTGTGAAGAGAGTCTTGTCGCATACGCTCAAGGAATTAGCGCCACGAACCGAAACACTGCTAAGTGCCCTAATTGAAGCAGAGAACATGGTGAATAGTCGTCCACTAATCCACCTTCCACTCTCGACCGAAGATGAAGAACCACTTACACCGAATCACTTCTTGTTGGGCTCAATTAGCTCAACACAAACACCTGGTGAACACGATGAAAGGGAACTCTGTCTCCGAAAGCAGTGGCGGATAAGCCGTCAAATAAAGGATCGTTTCTGGAAAAGATGGATGCGGGAATACCTACCAGAGCTTACCAGGAGAAGCAAATGGTTCGCCAAAGTGTCGCCGCTCAAAGAAGGAGACCTAGTCCTCATCTGCGATGCAGATGTTCCGAGAAGCAAATGGATTCGCGGCAGAATAACCAGAGTTTTTCCCGGCCCAGATGGACAAATTCGTTTCGCTGAGGTTATGACAGCTACGGGAATCCTTCGGAGACCAGCTGTTAAGTTAGCGGTGTTGGAGGTAGGTGAGGCTGGTGTAGAGCGAGGCGCCTCACGGGGGGTGGAATGTTGAGTAAAAATTACGTGTCGAACAGTTCTCCAGTGGTTGCACCCAAAATTAATTGCGAACAGTTTGTTTTGATGGTTGTCATTGAAAATGCCAAACACCATGAGAAAAATCCATTACGTACATAGATATTGAAGAAACAGGACCCGAACCACTGGAGAAGCTGCTACAATAAGTGAGATCTTTAACATGAATTAAAAATAATACTGTAACATATATTTTTAGAGAATAAACATACGACATACGTGAAATCGGTGTTTTTCTGCAGCTAGGGTTCTCGAATTTTCAACACTAGGTATGTGTGTTAGTAACGACTTACGTTGGAACGACCACATATTCGAAGTCGCTAAAAACGCAGCGAAATGTCTACGTTTCCTAAATCGATGTAAGAAATATTTCACCCCCTCTGATCAGGCCACAATATATAAAACGTTTATACTAGTGATGTGCATAATCGAATGATTTCAATAATCGAGATGTTAGTATTCGAGTGATCTGAATAATCGAATGATCATTCGAATGAAATATTCCATACTCCATTCTACATTTTCTCTGAAAATTGGAGTGAGTATTAGTAGTACTGTTTTATTTCACTCGAGAGCTCATGTATACCTACGAGAAACGAGATATCGCTCATCATTCGAATGAAAATATAAACATCCAAGGAAAGAGAAGAGGCAAAACGCAAAAGCATGCCATGAGAATGAGATATTATTATTATTATTCATACATTATACATCATACTTCATGTTCATACTTCATACAGGTATTCTTTTCGCACACAAGTCACGACTCACAAGCATCTAAGTAGGTATTGTTTCGGTTTGTTTTATGGATGTTGGTTTTCTAGATGTTGTGTATTGTGTTTTGTGTTCGGGTTGTGTCGCATCGCAGAAATCGAGCAAAATAAAAAAACGACAAAAATAAAAATTGAGAGAAAGAGAATTATGAAATCATTCGAATGATTTGAAATCAAGAATCGAGACATCTCGAGATATTGCGAGAATCGATTATAATCGATTATTTCACTCGAATGCGCCCATCACTGGTTTATACGCCCAAAACTTGAATTCAACGCCCACGTCTGGTCAGGTGCACCAAAATCAACATTGCACCTACTAGATAGGATTCAAAGACGTGCGAAAAAACTTATAGGAGACATAAGAATAGCGAACTCCTTAGTTTCGCTTGAACACCGTCGAAACATCTCCTGCCTTACCTTGTTTTATCGCTATTTTAACAACCAATGTTCAAATGAAATAGCCATCTGCATTCCTCCCATTCAACAATTCAGCCGCAATACTCGTTATGCAATGAATGCAAATCAGTTTACCCTCAAGCCTATCTTCGGACGTACGCTGAAATATAGAGATTCGTACATAAACCGAACAACACGAATGGGGAATGCTCTACCAAACTCTGTTTTTCCTTTCCATTATAACTTACAGACATTTAAAACCAACAATCAACCAGCCGTTCGCCCTCCCTCAATGTCCGTCAATCCCCAAATTTCCTACGCCCAAATGGCATCAGGAAAGGGAAAAACGGTACAGCATCCACCTATGGAAGCCAGACAGGCCCCCGTGCCTCAGGCTCCAGCAGTGGATGCGGATTTGTTGACTGCGTTGCGGGCCATTCAAGGTCAGCTAACCGGTCTTCAAAACCAGTTACGGGAGCAGGCGTCAAGAGTAGACTATATCTACTCCTTGTTGCCGAGCTTAACGCAAATTAGATCGTAACGGGCGCGCTGTCAGAGAGACCCTTAAAGATCCTGGCTGTGAATGTAAATTCACTGATTAGGATCGAACGTAGAGCTAATCTATTCCAGTTGCTTACAGACCAAAGTCCCGATGTGCTTATGGCTAGCGAAACTAAGCTAAACCAGAAGCATAAATTGACTAATAATAATTACAATATCGTAAGAAGGGACCGACCCAACTCCACTCAAGGAGGCGGGGTCGCTATCTTTATACGAAAAGGCATTAGTTATAAGGTCATATATAGTGGTGAAGTGCGCCGATTCCGGCTGCTGGAAGCCTGCGTCATATGCATTCCTCTCCAACAAGGGAAGCGACTGTATGTGATAGCGGCCTACGCACCGGAAGCACCTCAGCCTACACTTTTTACAACAGAGCTCGGAAAACTTTTTGAATCTCTAAGACTGAACTCAGTGGAGAACTTTTATCTTTTGGCCGGAGATTTAAATGCCAAACACGAAGATTGGGGAAATCAATTACAAAATCCTCGGGGTAACCATCTTTACAATTGGATGGTCCACTACACTGTTGAATATAGGATCGACATTCTCGCCACAGATAGGCCATCGTTTCCGAGAAGCGGTGCTTTCCTGGATCTTTTACTGCGAGACACAAGACTGACAGTTACTAACAGAGTAGGTCAACACCCGCGAAACTGTTTACGGACGATTGAGTACGACAGTGATCACTGCGGACTCGCCGCCGTAATACAGCTTCCGAACGAGCTTGTGGCGCTGGAGGAGTATGTGCCTGTGCATTCTTACAACTACGGTAAGATGCGCTGGCCTCGCTTCACCAACGCCTTATCAAGAGAACTACGTTCGAGGGCCTTTTACCCACCAAACAACAGAAACCTAACAAACAACGAAATCGACGAATACTTACAACAAATGGACGAAGCGATTCAACGAACAATGAACAGGACGATACCGAAATACAAAGAACATGACATAACGTCTACGTACAGAAACGCGACCATTGACGCACTACACAGACAAAAAAGCGGACTTCTGACAAGACTTAAACTCTTGTACAGACGACTGACAAACCCACGCGACCCGGAGATTAGAACACTGAAGGCGTCGATCAAAAACATCAACCAATTGATCAAGGAGAACTATCGGTTGTCCATTAATTTGTTTTGGAATAACAGAATTCGGGCCGTAAATTCCAGCGACCCGAGTATGTTTCCACAAATTAATAAGATCTTTAGGAGGAAAGGTCATAATGACCTTCCGTGTATTAAGCTCCAACGAACAACTGACAATACAAACATACTTTTGACAGCAGGAATTGATCCGGGGGAAGCCGTCTTCGACGACGATTTCTATGTTATTGAAGATCCTCAGGAGAAAGTGGAGGCAGTGGGGGCTGTCTTTCAGGAAGTGTATAAGGTGAATGATAGCATTCGCCCGAACCGCGTCCTGGAAAACAATGCCCTGCTCCATCATGTCTATCTCCGAAACGACATAACGCAATGGCGATCTGAGAACCGTGGTTTCACCCGGTTCGATGACGACAACTTGGCAAACGCCATAGTCGCCGAGCGAAGTGGGTTTAGTCCCCTGTTAATCTCGAAGGTTGAACTCCAGATCATCTTCGATTCCATAAAGAAAAAGAAGTCAGCGGGAGTCGATGGTATATCCAACATTGTACTGCGACACTTACCCCCTGAAGCTGTAGACATTTACGCCACACTGTTCAACAACGCGCTGAATAATGCATATTATCCAGTGCGTTGGAAGACGGCGGTGGTTCATCCTCTCCCGAAAAAGGGAAAGGACAACTCCAATCCGGCGAATTTCCGATCGATAAGTCTCCTTCCGAGTATCAGCAAGGTTTTCGAAAAGATTCTCAATCGAGCACTGTTCAAGTGGTCTGAGGACAATAATATTATACCAGAGAACCAGTTTGGCTTCAAGGCTGGACATGACTGCATTCATGCCGCCTCCAAACTAGTTTCTGATATACAATGGAACAAAGCCAAAAAACAGTGCACCAGTGCATGTCTGGTTGATTTAGAGAAGGCTTTTGACACCGTATGGTTAGAGGGCCTCTATCTAAAGCTGACCAGACTTGGCATAAGTAAACCACTGCTATATATGCTTCATGACATGCTGACTGGTAGAACGTTTGTTGTCAAAAGTGGCAATGTAACTTCTACCACAGAATTTTTCATTAAGAACGGTCTGCAACAGGGAGCGGTAAACTCGCCGATTCTCTTCAGCATTTACAACAGTGATATGATAGGTAGTCTTACTCAGGCAATTGCGTATGCGGACGATCTTATCGCGTACAGAACAGCCTCTACTGTCGAAGTCATTCGAACACTTTTGCAGCGGGACTTCGACAAGATCCAGAGATATTGTGATGACTGGAAGTTGAAAATCAACTTTCAGAAATCAGAAACTATCCTGTTTAGGACACCGTTGTCTAGGGCCTCTAGGGATATGAGAAAGAACTGGCGAAAGCTGGTGATCGTTGGACCAAACGGACAGCCACTGGCGAGTAAAAGTGTAGTAAAGTACCTTGGCATCTGGTTAGATCAGTATCTATATTTTGGAAGACATGTAGATGCTGCTCTAGCTAGAGCTAGGGGAGCATTTGCCCTGACAAGACGATTGTTTTATAGCAGTCGTCTTGACAGCAGGGTGAAGGTGATTTGCTACATGGCCCTCATTAGGCCGATGATTGCCTATGGGTGCCCGGTGTGGTTCAACGTTGCCCCATCTCAAATGGAAAAGATACGGGTGTTTGAGAGGCAGTGTCTGAGGAGCTGCCTTGGACTTCACAGAACACCAGTATCTGACTACACAAAATACTATTCCAACCAGGTCCTATACAACGGGGCCAACATAAACCGAATAGACAATTTTCTGGTGAAACTCATTCGGTTTCACGCTGCAAGATCGATGGCTTCGAACAATAGTCTCATCTTTGGGGCCTTCTATCCCAATGATGAATATTTTGAGAGTGCGCGTTTAAGCGGCTTTATTCCGCCCGAAGCTTTCCTATATTTGGATAGTCGAGGGCTGATACAGGATAGATCGGCGCTTCCGCTAATCTACCACGTCTTCCGACGAACTGTGGATAGGCGGCTCCTGTACGACCGAGACGTCGTCACTCAGAGCGGAGGAGAGCGCCTGCGGTTCAGCAGGAGTGTGTCCGATTGGGACCGCCGGAGTAGGTTGCAACAGGAGAACCTGTTGTGGTGGTTAACGTAGTTATAGTTAGTTTTGACTTTTGAAAAGATATGGCCGACTTGCATAGTTGTTTGGGTTATGTTAAGGGAAACAGTCGTGGTGGCACCAAAAAAAAAAAAAAAAAAATCAAAATGCTTGCTGTGGCTGTTCTAGTTTTTAAGTTTAATTTTTTTATTAAGTTAGATGTAAGTAGTTTTAAGTAGTTTAAGTTAGTCGATAAGTAGTTTTAATTAGTATGTAAGTTTAAATTAAAAAAAAAAGACAAGAAACCAAGTTTTTCTCAAATGTTTCTTGGTAAACATCATTTTATTACTATTACATTTACTTATTAGATAATAGGCCGAAAGGCATTAGAATTAAGTTGTTATCATTTAATTTAGGGCGCCCGCATAGGGCCAGTAAGTTATTTAAGTAGTTGATAAGTAAGCTAGTTTTTCATGAATTTTTGTCTAGCATGTAAGTTAGTTTTAAGATAAAGTAAAATAAAAATGAATATAAAAAAAAAAAAAAAAAAAAACATTTAAAACCAATGTGCATCGGTATCTCCTTTCTTCTTATCCCTAATTTCCTTAACGCCCGCACTGTGCTAAAACATATAAAGGGTTTTCATAACCCCTTGAGTGCGCGCAAATTATAAAAAAAAAATAATAATAATTAGGGATGTTAAAGAAGTATCAAAATATTCACTTTTAACTGTCGCTCTGTATGAGTCAACTTGGCCTACCGACCAATTGCACTTACGTCCCTTCTTTCCAAGGTCATGGAAACGCTAATAAATCGTCAGCTTATGAAATATCTCGAAACACGAAAACTTCTCAATGACCGGCAGTATAGTTTTCGCAGCAACAGGTCTACTGGTGATTTGATGACATATCTCACCGAAAAGTGGAACCAATCAATCCACCATGGTGGCAAAAGCAAGATTGTTGCGCTTGATATTTCAAAGGCATTTGACAGGGTTTGGCATCAAGCCCTTTTGTCGAAAATGCGTGCATTTGGAATCGATGAAAAACTTCTTCTATGGATTAGACATTATCTTTCGAAACGTTCAATTCAAGTTGTTTTCGATGGTTTCAAGTCTGTAACTCACCAAATAAATGCTGGTGTCCCTCAAGGCTCAGTTTTGTCTCCGACTCTCTTTCTCATTTTTATAAATGATCTCCTGTCTGCAACTTCTAATCCAATTCATTCCTTCGCTGATGACAGTACCCTCAGCTTCTCATATTCGTTTACAGGTCCTCGTCCCTCACCATCGAACGTGGACTCTAAACGCCAAAATATGTTAAGCTCATTCAATTCCGACCTTGACAGCGTTATCAAATGGGGTAAATCTAATAGAGTGGAATTCAATGCTTCCAAAACACAATGCTGTCTTCTGTCATTAAAGCGTAACCAAAATCTAGAGCCATTATCCATGAATGACACTTACGTCGAAGAAACCGAAAAGCTTTCCATGCTAGGTATGTGTGTTAGTAACGGCTTACGTTGGAACGACCACATATTCGAAGTCGCTAAAAACGCAGCGAAATGTCTAGGTTTCCTAAATCGATGTAAGAAATATTTCACCCCCTCTGATCTGGCCACAATATATAAGCGTTTGTACGCCCAAAACTTGAATTCAACGCCCACGTCTGGTCAGGTGCACCAAAATCAACATTGCACCTACTAGATAGGATTCAAACACGTGCGAAAAAACTTATAGGAGACATAAGAATAGTGAACTCCTTAGTTTCGCTTGAACACCGTCGAAACATCTCCTGCCTTACCTTGTTTTATCGCTATTTTAACAACCAATGTTCAAATGAAATAGCCAGCTGCATTCCTCCCATTCAACAATTCAGCCGCAATACTCGTTACGCAATGAATGCAAATCAGTTTACCCTCAAGCCTATCTTCGGACGTACGCTGAAATATAGAGATTCGTACATAAACCGAACAACACGAATGTGGAATGCTCTACCAAACTCTGTTTTTCCTTTCCATTATAACTTACAGACATTTAAAACCAATGTGCATCGGTATCTCCTTTCTTCTTATCCCTAATTTCCTTAACGCCCGCACTCTGCTAAAACATATAAAGGGTATTCATAACCCCTTGAGTGCGCGTAAATTATAAAAAAAAAAAAATTATTAGGGATGTTAAAGAAGTATCAAAATATTCACTTTTAACTGTCGCTCTGTGTGAGTCAACTTGGCCTAGAGGTCATTGTGAATGAGCGTCGGAATTGATGCTGATGCCGAATTTTTTATGTTTTTAACAAATGACCAAACGTTTTTACTACCTGTAGGACATGTAGAATTGCCTCAACGTTCGGTCATAGAGGAATTTGACACGCTTTAAATGGGCATTACAGTCATTTCTGGCTTGTTTGAACTTTGCTCGGTTTTCCTCTGTTGGGTTGGTTTTGTACAACCAAAAGTTTGTCTCTCTCATCCTGATAGCTTCTTTGCAGCTCAAGTCATACCACCCTTTTGCCTTTGGTCTGATACTCTTAATTCTGTTGGGAATAAAATATCTCATACCAAAGAGAATGATATTTGATATCATATCAGCAGCAGCATCCACGTCACTATCGAGGAAACATAGTGACCAGTTAAGATTCCTAAAAAAAACTGTTTAATACTTCCCAATTGGCTTTCTCGTGTTGCCATACGTTTTTTTTTGGGAATTTGCTCTTTAACTGTGTGGTTGGAGTACGAGAAATTTGTTGATATGACCACTGTATTATATCAACAAATTTCTCTAACGAACCTAGATTCGATAATACATTGATGATGTATTTATCAGGGTGAGAGGTAAGAAACAAGTCCAGGGTGTTGGCGGCTTGACTGTTAATATCCGGTATGCGTGTCGGCTCATTTACAAGCTGGGTTAGGTTGTTTACCTCAGCAAAGATCTCAACATACCTTTCTTCGGGTGTTGTCTGTCCAGAATGTTGAAGCCACGTAGAATTGTGTACATTGAAATCGCCCGCAATGACGATTTCAGTGTGATGATGCAGGGATACAATTCTAGAGATGGAGTCAGACAGTCAATCAAACTCGTTAAGGGTTGAATTACTGTCAAGGTTTGGGCTTCTATAAATGAAACAGTAGTGGATTAAATGCCTACGGACATGGAATTTCAGCCATATAAAATTAAATTCCGGATTGGAACATTGGCCGTATTGATGTTGAATTTGGTAGGCTACGTCACTACGTATATATATGGCGATACCGCGGTGAGAAAAATATAAAGGCACTAAATTATATCCAGGTAGGGTTAATTCTGATAAGTCAGTATTCACCCCCACCTGTGTTTTACTTAGTGCCAAAACAGCTGGTTTGTATTTACAAATGTGGGCGTATACAGAAAAAAGATTCGACTTTAAACCACGAACATTGCAAACGTCCACTCTAAATTTCCTTTCCATTATAACACATACATTAAAAAACACAATACCGACGACAGACTAAGCTTGGCTGAGAAGTGAAGGTTCGCGTTGGTTGTCTAAAACAACTTTTCACAGGTGTTATGTCCGTATGACAAGTTAAGTTATACGCACAACAAAAAAAGTTCACTCACAGCCCGCTATACATCGGTTATTGCCTATGCTTCACCAATGCGAGCGCACGCATGGAAAGAAAATTCATACGGCACTTGCATTGGTGATGCACGGGCAAATAGCAAACGAGGTGGAGAGGGACGCGATGGACTACCACACACTGCACTATTTTTTTTTTTTTTTTTTGTTATTGGTTTTTTTTTTTTGACCACTGCACTGCACAGCACTTCACTGATGTGATTGTTAATTTTTTATTTTTTCTGTGTTGTTTTGTTTATTTTGATCTATTTATTGAGTTTTTTGGGGGTTGGATGGAGACCGACAGAATGCGTGTGTAACCGCGACGGAGAGTAAATCGGCACAGCTGTCACAACAATTCTTCTATTGTGAAATTGTATTATACAGAATACAACGATCTAAATAGCGAAAATGTTCATAAACGAAAAGAACAAATTTATTGAAATCATACCCAAACTATTATTTTCCTAAGTACCTATTTTCAATATTCCATTTTTCATTAATCATTTCAAAACATAAGTAAAGAAATATATATATAATAAAAGTGTACATATATTCATTTTACTCAACCATAGTGCGAATGAGAGGAATATAGTAGTGATAAATAAACTCACCCCCAAATCAGAGTAGCAGTAGAAACTCGAGCAATAGTTGTCAATTCCCGCTCAAACCAAAAACGACTTAAAAAAAACACGCATATAAGCTGCTGGAAAATTGGCGAAAAAAAAACAATTGTTCCGTGCACATACATGATAGAAAATTTAAAACCCCGAAATCACTGTCACAAATCTGTGGCGCATTCCACGCAGAGATAAGGGAAGTAAAGAGATACCAATCTTCTCGGTTTGCCTACAAGCTAAATTCACCCATAATTACGTATCTTACACATACTATCACTTTTTTAAACAAGTATGCGTGAGATAAGTTATTCCCCACATTTTTTGCTCGAAATTTTTCGATTTTCCCCCGCTACCTCGCCGACCGCACCAACAACCATCACAGAAAGGGGTGAAACTTTACATCGGAGTTAAAACAGCTGTAGCAATGCCACCACCAATGAGCGCATCCAAGAAAACTTGAAGAAATAAGCACCGCGTTCAGTTTTGAATATTCAATTTAATCAAATCTTGAAAATATATTTATTTATTTTTTATGTTATGGTTGAAAAAATATTAGTACAAAACAAACCTACTGAGAACAATAAAATAGAATTCTAATTTTTCGTGTGCGTTGAATTCATTAATACTTCCATTAATTTTGTATTTGTGTTGTTACTGCATATGTAACTAAGTCCACATGTTTGCGATAAATCGTTCTTATTGTCCTATTTATCTGTCTAACTCATTCTGTGATATTTTGATATATTATCTTTGAAAAAACGGATAAGGGTTTTATTACATTTACCTATATGCAATTAACACAATGTGTGGAAAAAGGATATAAGTTTTATTACGTAGCAGACCTTCATAAAAACGCAAGATGTTCTTAATGAGGAAACATTTTTGTTGTTTTTTTTTTTATTTTAAAAAGTACATACAGTAGAACGCCGATTATACGAATTAATTGGGACCGGGGTCGATTCGGATAATCGAAAATTCGGATAATCGGTTTTTCTCGACAAAGCTTTCCAAACAAAACAAAAATTACATTACTTACTTACAGTGCTTGGTTTTGATTTTTTATATTACGCTTAGGACCGATTCGGATAATTGGCGATTCGCTTAATCGGCGTTCGGATAATCGGCGTTCTACTGTATTGACATAAGTTCGAATCGAGAATATCGTAAATGGAGGAACAAATATTGAAGTTCGATCCATTTGATTTATATTACGGGTTAATGGGTTTATACTAAAACACATTTTTCACTTCTATCCAAGCATAAATCTTACTACGAAAATTATTGGAACTAGGATATTTTACAAGATATACATACTTTGCTTAGTTATGCCAAAAAATAACAGGAATACAGACTGTGACACAACTGTTGCAGCCGTGTTAATAAAAAAATTAACAATTATTACCTAATCTTTTGATTAAAATATAATTATGAATTAAGATTTTTTTTAATAGCTAATTGACGTTTAGTGACAAATCTCTCACTAAGTAAATATATTCGATATTCCGTTGTTGTTTATGTTATTTTTATTCTATATGTGCAATATAGTTTGCAATTTCATGTGCGTTAGTTTATTTTATGGTTAACAACGTAAATAAACTTATATTTGTTTTATTTTAACCTGCTCAACAGCTCGCTTAAATGTATCCAGCGGCTAATTGGATATTTAAAAAAAAATGGGTTCAAAAATGTTATGATTACATATGCTTCTGTTGAAAATAAGATCAACATGTAATTTATATTGGAAAGTAGCATATCACTGTTTTGCATGGCATGTACGGTTAACAATTGAAATAAATTGTACTTTGTTTTGTACCTACCAACCAGAAAACACGTGTTTTAATTATTTAAGGTATTCAATATTGCGTTTAAACATTGAATAATATCAGTTTCGTTGTATGTTGAATATGTTTAACATGAACAAAGTAGGGCGGAAATCTTTGTTCCGTGTGTCAATTGCGTTAAATTTTAACCAGTGAATAATTTTTGACATTAGTATGGTGCAGAAAAGTAAAAAATTAAACAAAAAAGAGGATAATATGAAACCCTCTTTTTAGCGCAATTGACATACGGCCTTAGAAGTTTTCTCGATAAATCCATTGATTAAAGATAATTCACATTTAATTTGCTTTAATTAATACGGCTGTTGGTAAGTGGAATGTTTATTTTTTGCAAAGAAATAAATTTATCAGCAAAAAAAAAACAGTTCATCAAAAATATGAAATGGGCGAATTCGTTAGCATTAAATATGAAACTCAACTTTTTCTGATCAACAGATACATAATAAAAGTCGGTACTTCAAACACCATTTATATCATTTATAAAAATAAGAATTTATCCTACTTATAATAACTCTGAGTTGGAAATATACTATGTTCAGAATCTTGCTTATCGAATAACGCAACACCAGATCACTCCGAAGAAGGAATCGACTACGAAAACTCGTAGGGGATTATATTATATACTCTCGAAAATCATCTTGTTTAAAAATGAATTATTACACATAAATAGTTTGTTTCTGTACTTTAGTAGGAGTTGAATACATTCAATTCATATAATTTCCAAAAAAATATTTACTTCACTGAACACATTCAGAAACATATGTTTATGTTCACCAAAAAATACAATTCTGAGCTGTCATTTAATCATTTGGTTTGTTTACATTTTTTTAATTGTTTTCGTTTGTTTGTGCTAAATTCAAACGAAAAACGTAATAACAAACATATAATAACAATTTATAATTTAATAATTTTAAAGCCGGATTTAAATTAATTAAAAAATATGAGTGAAAAAAGTAAAGTGTCGGAATGTGTCTTAGGGTGTGCTTGTTATACACATTTACATCGCCCTAAGGAGGAGTCCAGGTAAGTTCTATTTGCACTTAAACCAAAGATTATAAAGCCACACAGATGACCAATTGAGAACAAAAAAACAGAAACGTTTGTTCAACAGCTTCTTGGTACGGGCGGACGGTGTGCACATATGAGAATCGAGATAAAAATATATGGCGGGCTCTGCCAATACGACCCGCCATAGACCCATTTTTCTTGTATTGAGTATGTCATCTGTATAGCTTTGTAATCGTTAATAAACAAAATTCTAGTAACACCAATTATTCACCCCTATCCATTTTTTTTTGTGGATTGTTCCCTTTACTGGATTTTGAAAAAGGGGTTATTGTTTTTCGTTTGGTCCACTATCATTGTTTTAGCAGTAGCTAAATATCCGGGTAATGCAATAAACATACGGTAGTTTATCGGACTGATTTTACTTCATTCATCTCTGGTTGTGATAGTCAAGTAGTTTATAAACTGCTTTATACTAGAACGGCGGTTTTGTTAAATGTGTTTATTGACATGTTTAGTAGGACACAGGTCAATTTACACAGGTAACCTAATGTTGATTTCAGTTAAGAATATATGCGTTTCTTGACATTTGATACAAGTAGAATGAAAAACAATAATTAGTGTTGCTAGGGTGAACACTCACACCCAGCTCACACTATTTAACTCCACACAGACCCACACATGAACCCTGGACCCTGGACTAAGACATGAGTCTTTGTCATCATCTTCGTCATCGATTCCGCCACCTGATCCTGAACCGCTGCCATAATAGAGTTCTTCTGTGAAACAAAAAACAAATGTTTTGGTACTGTTAGTTCACACGCATGAAAGAGATAAAAATTAAAAACAAAAAACAGTTTACCAGCTTCACTGTACGGGCGGGCGGTGTGCACGTACACACATAGAACAATGGGTAGGACCCTGGACTAAGACCTGAGTCTTTGTCATCATCTTCGTCATCGATTCCGCCACCTGATGATCCTGAACCGCTGCCATAATAGAGTTCTTCTGTGAAACAAAAAACAAATGTTTTGGTACTGTTAGTTCACACGCATGAAAGAGATAAAAATTAAAAACAAAAAACAGTTTACCAGCTTCACTGTACGGGCGGGCGGTGTGCACGTACACACATGAGAAACAAGATCCAAATTATACGGGTGGCCAAGAACAATTTTTCTTGTTTGCAGTGCGTTATTTGTGTGGCATCGACATCTTGGCCATTGTATGCATTTGTTAACTGCCTAATGACAGTTGTTAAATAAAACAGCTGAGCAGCAACCTCTGTCGTTTGGCCGATGTTGTATTTTTAAGAAATTCAGGATTTGACCATGCTCTGATGTAACTGAATGCATATCTATAAGAAAAATGTTTAGTCGTCATGAAGAATGTTTTGTTATCGATTGCTTACCTGTCCACGGTATGCTATTCCAGCACATATTGTCTGCATCTGACGAAGCGGTAACATGTTATGTATCCATTTTCATTTGTTTTTTTGGCATAACTATACTTTAGCTGCCTTTCACTTTTTGCACTTTTTTTTTTATTAATCGATTCGTCTCTGCGCACTGATCATTTATATGCTTTAAAAAATTGTCGCTCACGTTTAGTTTAAAAGTTATTAACAAAATAAAATTGCACTTTTTGGGTTATAATCCCATACAAATTGTTTGTAGTTTGACACTTCATTTATTTTTTTTTCTGCTGCGGTGTACGCAGCATTGCCATGTTGAAAAAAACATACCAAATAAAAATATTTTAACAAAAAGAAATGTTGACTAAGGCGCCTGCCTGACGACTTTAAATACCCTGAGCGGAGCAACGAAGTTGCGTGAGCGTGGACTGTCCACAGAAAGAGAGTTGAAATCCTTTGTTCCCGCGAAGCGGGTCACGCAGAGTACCGCTTAATAGAAAAACTGTTGACTTAGGCGCCTGCCTGACGACTTTAAATACCCTGAGCGGAGCAACGAAGTTGCGTGAGCGTGGACTGTCCACAGAAAGAGAGTTGAAATCCTTTGTTCCCGCGAAGCGGGCCACGCAGAGTACCGGTTAACAGAAAAACTGTTGAGTTAGGATTTAATTTATTTATTATATTATACTTATTTATGATGAATCGTCAGAATCATTAGAACATGGTTCTGGAATTGCTTCTTGCCCGTTGTATAGTTTGCCGGCACATTTAAAAAATTCTTCGAGGGGGTCTAAATTTTCGTTACGGCATTTTTTTAAGATATTTTGTTTAGTCATTTTTTATTATTAATTAATGATTGTTAATAATTTTTTTTACAATTTTTTACATTTTTTACATTTCTTTACATTGGGAAATATGTAATTTTTTTTTCTATCTTGCAATGCTCCATTGGAGTGTTTTTTTTTTCATATTTATCATTCAGCTATGTGTGAACTGTCAAAAGTTGGTTGATTTCTATAGGGATTTTTGAAAATTTCATTGTTTAATAACTTTTGAACTAATTGAGAGCGACAAAAAAAAATTGCTAAATTTTAAGCTTAATTTAGTGAGTGGAACAAAAAAAAAAAAAGTGAAAAAAGTGATTGGAAGCTAAAGTAACAATGTTCCGTTTTTTTTTTAAAGGCTTGCGAAATATTGTTTGCACTGATTTGAATTATAAATAAACACAAGCAAAACATTTCTTGAAATTCCTGACAATAAAGTTTACAATGACATTTCTAGAATTGTGAAAAAAAATAAAATGTCAATTGAAATGTCATTACAAAAATAAATCTACCACACTTCTAAACAGCTGTTAATGAAAGTGTTCAAACCTCAAATTTCACGTCTGCTGAATTCTTTTAGTCGGAAATACATGTATTCACAGACGAGAGTGCATTGGTAGTGGATTACAACAAAAACAACCCACTCTTGCGGGGATTCAGGGTGAGAGAGGTAGAAGTTTGGTATCTCTTTACTTCCCTTATCTCTGATTCCACGACTGCTCCGAATCAACTGACTCATTGAGCATACAGATATGTCTAACAGTGTTTTTCTTCTTACTAGGGGAATTCCCTAAAACACAAAACAATGTCGCCTTCTTACTAGGGGAACCCCCAAATACAACAAAACAGTGTTGCCCTCTAACTAGGGCAGAGATAAGGGAAGTAAAGAGATACCAATCTTCTCGGTTTGCCTACAAGCTAAATTCACCCATAATTACGTATCTTACACATACTATCACATTTTTAAACAAGTATGCGTGAGATAAGTTATTCCCCACATTTTTTGCTCGAAATTTTTCGATTTTCCCCCGCTACCTCGCCGACCGCACCAACAACCATCACAGAAAGGGGTGAAAATTTACATCGGAGTTAAAACAGCTGTAGCAATGCCACCACCAATGAGCGCATCCAAGAAAACTTGAAGAAATAAGCACCGCGTTCAGTTTTGAATATTCAATTTAATCAAATCTTGAAAATATATTTATTTATTTTTTATGTTATGGTTGAAAAAATATTAGTACAAAACAAACCTACTGAGAACAATAAAATATAATTCTAATTTTTCGTGTGCGTTGAATTCATTAATACTTCCATTAATTTTGTATTTGTGTTGTTACTGCATATGTAACTAAGTCCACATGTTTGCGATAAATCGTTCTTATTGTCCTATTTATCTGTCTAACTCATTCTGTGATATTTTGATATATTATCTTTGAAAAAACGGATAAGGGTTTTATTACATTTACCTACATGCAATTAACACAATGTGTGGAAAAAGGACATTTATGTTGTTTTTTTTTTCATTTTAAAAAGTACATATTGACATAAGTTCGAATCGAGAACATCGTAAATGAAGGAATATATATTGAAGTTCGATCAGAAGTTTAGCCATTTGATTTATATTGCGGGTTTATGCCATACTAAAACACATTTTTCACTTCTATATAAGCATAAATCTTACTACAAAAATTATTGGAACTAGGATATTTTAGAAGATATACATACTTTGCTTAGTTATGCCAAAAAATAACAGGAATACAGACTGTGACACAACTGTTGCAGCCGTATTAATAAAAAAATTAACAATTATTATCTAATCTTTTGATTAAAATATAATTATGAATTAAGATTTTTTTTAATACTTAATTGACGTTTAGTGACAAATCTCTCACTAAGTAAATATATTCGATATTCCGTTGTTGTTTATGTTATTTTTATTCTATATGTGCAATATAGTTTGCAATTTTATGTGCGTTAGTTTATTTTATGGTTAACAACGTAAATAAACTTATATTTGTTTTATTTTAACCTGCTCAACAGCTCGCTTAAATGTATCCAGCGGCTAATTGGATATTTAAAAAAAAATTGGTTCAAAAATGTTATGATTACATATGCTTCTGTTGAAAATAAGATCAACATGTAATTTATATTGAAAAGTAGCATATCACTGTTTTGCATGGCATGTACGGTTAACAATTGAAATAAATTGTACTTTGTTTTGTACCTACCAACCAGAAAACACGTGTTTTAATTATTTAAGGTATTCAATATTGCGTTTAAACATTGAATAATATCAGTTTCGTTGTATGTTGAATATGTTTAACATGAACGAAGTAGGGCGGAAATCTTTGTTCCGTGTGTCAATTGCGTTAATAATTTTTAACATTAGTATGGTGCAGAAAAGTCAAAAATTAAACAAAAAAAGAGGATAAAATGTAACCCTATTTTTAAAGCAATTGACATACGGCCTTAAAAGTTTTCTCGATAAATCCATTGATTAAAGATAATTCACATTTAATTTGCTTTAATTAATACGGCTGTTGGTAAGTGGAATAATAATTTTTTGCAAAGAATTAAAGTTATCAGCAAAAAAAACAGTTCATCAAAAATATGAAATGGGCGAATTCGTTAGCATTAAATATGAAACTCAAATTTTTCTGATCAACAGAGACATAATAAAAGTCGGTATTTCAAACACCATTTATATCATTTATAAAAATAAGAAATTATCCTACTTATAATAACTCTGAGTTGGAAATATACTATCTTCAGAATCTTGCTTATCGAATAACGCAACACCAGATCACTCCGAAGAAGGAATCGACTACGAAAACTCGTAGGGGATTATATTATATACTCTCGAAAATCATCTTGTTTAAAAATGAATTATTACACATAAATAGTTTGTTTCTGTACTTTAGTAGGAGTTGAATACATTCAATTCATATAATTTCCAAAAAAATATTTACTTCACTGAACACATTCAGAAACATATGTTTATGTTCACCAAAAAATACAATTCTGAGCTGTCATTTAATCATTTGGTTTGTTTACATTTTTTTAATTGTTTTCGTTTGTTTGTGCTAAATTCAAACGAAAAACGTAATAACAAACATATAATAATAATTTATAATTTAATAATTTTAAAGCCGGATTTAAATTAATTAAAAAATATGAGTGAAAAAAGTAAAGTGTCGGAATGTGTCTTAGGGTGTACTTGTTATACACATTTACATCGCCCTAAGGAGGAGTCCAGGTAAGTTCTATTTGCACTTAAACCAAAGATTATAAAGCCACACAGATGACGAATTGAGAACAAAAAAACAGAAACGTTTGTTCAACAGCTTCCAGGTACGGGCGGACGGTGTGCACATATGAGAATCGAGATAAAAATATATGGCGGGCTCTGCCAATACGACCCGCCATAGACCCATTTTTCTTGTATTGAGTATGTCATCTGTATAGCTTTGTAATCTTTAATAAACAAAATTCTAGTAACACCAATTATTCACCCCTATCCGTTTTTTTTTGTGGATTGTTCCCTTTACTGGATTTTGAAAGAGGGGTTATTGTTTTTCGTTTGGTCCACTATCATTGTTTTAGCAGTAGCTAAATATCCGGGTAATGCAATAAACATACGGTAGTTTATCGGACTGATTTTACTTCATTCATCTCTGGTTGTGATAGTCAAGTAGTTTATAAACTGCCGTATATTCATTGCAGTACGGCTATTTAGCTTTATACTAGAACGGCGGTTTTGTTAAATGTGTTTATTGACATGTTTAGTAGGACACAGGTCAATTTACACAGGTAACCTAATGTTGATTTCAGTTAAGAATATATGCGTTTCTTGACATTTGATACAAGTAGAATGAAAAACAATAATTAGTGTTGCTAGGGTGAACACTCACACCCAGCTCACACTATTTAACTCCACACAGACCCACACATGAACACTAAGTATTATTTAAGTTAAAAAACTATTTTCGTTCCAATTTAGATTATCTATTTATCCTTTATCAATATATCAATTTACTTATTAACTTACTTAAGTGGCGCTGCAGTCCGGAATGAACCTGGGCCTCAACCAATTAGCCCAGGCCTTAGCTAACTGCATCCAGTTGGGAACTCCAAGTTGGTTGAGATTGGTTGCTACTTGTGCGCGCCACTTAAGGCGATGTCTTCCTCTACTGCGTTGGAAGTATGTCTAGGAGATCAATTTGGCAGAGAAAATTTATGTTAGGCGTGTGAAACGTTAGTCCGTGTTGTTGCAACAGTGTTCTTTGGTTATCGCGAAGTAAGTTTTGTAATTTAGGTACCCAGATGTCGTCGAAAGTGTCCACATAAATCTGTACATTCACTGTATTGTACTGATTAATATTAACTTTCAATTAAGATACATTTTGGATTTGCTCGATTTATGTTTTATTTATTCGTTTTTTTCAGCCACTTGTTTTTCAGTTTGGGAGTTAATTTGTGGCCTGTTGGACCTCGATAGGTTTCAGTTTTAGTTAGGCTAAGTTCAATGTAAATACTTTTTAGTGATTTAGAAATAAGCCAAATAAAGAAAATATTAATTAAGTTAAGATATACTCGTAGTTTACTTTAGTTTTTTGTGCGATTAGGATAATTCAGTTTTATTTAGGCTAAGATCATTGCAAATACTTTTAAGTGATATAGAAATAAGCCAAATAAAGATAACTTTAGTTAAGTTAAGTAATCTTTTATAAATACTCATTAAGTTAGTTAAGTTAAGTTATCGTTAATAATTACACAACTAAACACAAATGTATAATCACATAATAAATACACAATAAATGCGATTATATAAATATTAATTTGAAACTCGTTTATATAAGGGAGAAATGGAGGAAAATATTGGGTCTTGCAGAATTCAAGAAATCAGGTAGATTGTGCGACAATCATTTTTGTGATAGCATGTTTGCGTCACATAAGCGATGTCGTTTAATTCCAAATGCGATGCCCCGGACACTCACATGTGATAACAGCATGTTTGCAACGCCCAAGCGACCTCGTTTGATCGAAAACGACTCGCGCAGAGTTTTGTTTCACAATTCTGTACAGGTAGAGCAAGAAGCGTCAGCAAGCGCTACTACAGATGTAGCATTATTGGATAATATCGATGATTTGCAAGACAATGTTTGCGAGGTCAGCGATAGGAGCACACAGACATGTAAGTTTCTCAGCAATAATACCCCAAAAAAAATAACGTTAAGGCAACGGTTAGAAATTGTAGAGATGCATTTATTAAAAATGAATGAAAGATGTCGTGAATTAGAAAATATTATTAGAGAAAAGGATAAGCAAATCTTGTTCCTGAAAACAAAAAGTCAAGAGAATTGTTCTCAAAGTCTGTCCGCAGATGTAAGAACCATTGTTTCGAATATGCAGAAGAACAATAATAGATCTGGCAAGGGAAATAGGTATTCGGACAGTATGAAATTGTTTTCACTTTCCATCCAGTTTAGTTCTCCTGTAGCTTACCGGTTATTGCGAACACCTCTTAATCTTCCATCCCCTGAAACGTTGCGAGCTTTTATATTTACTTGGCCAAAAACACCTGGCAATATTGATTTCAATGTTAAGGCATTGGAATTGAAAACTAATCAGCTACCGAGTGTTTATAAATACTGTTCGATTTCTGCTGATGAAATGTCCCTTAAGGCCCACCTCGACTACTGCAGGAAAACGGGCACGATAATAGGTTTGGAAGACTTCGGTGACGATGAACATCGATCCGAATGGCCCGCTCACAACGTGTTGGTGTTAATGGCACAAGGCATTGGTATGAGATGGAAACATCCTCTGTGTTATTATTTCGTACGTATTACATGTACACCGTCCCTTCTCAAAAAAGTTATATATAAAGCAATTCGGGCTCTGCGAAACAGTGGATTATTTCCAACACATTTCGTCTGCGATCAGGGATCAAACTTTCGTGGCTTAGCACGATTCTTAGAAATAAGCGATGTTAAGCCATATTTTGAAGTCGATGGTGGGAGAATTTTTTTCTTTTTGATTCTCCCCATTTAATAAAGAGCAGTCGGAACTGCCTGATTAAAAATGACGTAACTTTTAACAACTCAAACGTAGTGAAGCAGGCTTCCTGGAAAGATGTCGTATACTTGTACGACATAGATTCCAAAAATTCCTTACGAGTAGCTCCTAAATTAACGGAAGCACACATAAGGCCAAATAATTTTCAGCGGATGAAAGTTAAATATGCTACCCAGGTACTGAGTCATACCGTTTCATCGGGCCTTTTGACGATCGCCAGCTCAGGTCATGGTTCAACAACGATGATTGGCACCGGAGAGTTATTGGAGTTTTTCGATAAGTTATTTAACTTATTCAATTCGTCATCGACAAGAAATCCAAACAAATTTAAAAAAGCATTCGTTCAGAACGAGGAACAATTGGAGTTCTTACGGCAAGCAACCAGGACTTTAAGGTCGATTAAAGTGCTCGATCATAGAGGCAAAGACATTACAAATCAGTTTAGCTTTATTAAGGGCTGGCTCCTTAATATATCAGCGCTGAAGTCTTTGTGGCCATACCTACAGTCATGCCAGTTTCAATTTCTTCTGACTAGGCACCTTAATCAGGACTGTTTGGAACAATTTTTTGGAGAAGTCCGAAGTTCTTGTGGCAATAACAGACGTGTCACTGCTTCCAATTTTACTGGTTGTTTTCAAAAGCTTTGGGGTCTACAATATTTGAAAATAATTAAGACCGGCAATTGCGAACCCGTCCAAGCTGAGCAGTTGAATGCTATACGCAATCAACCATTAGTAAAATCAACTAGTTGGATTACACCTAATGTTGCTGCAGGTTCTCATAACAAATTCCCTGTAAATCTGACTGAGGATGCAAATGTAACCAATTTCTTAAAAGAAAACAGTTTCATTTACGTTTGTGGTTGGCTTTTTCGAAAGTGTTATGAGAGCCACAAGTGCAATTTGCCTTTACCAACTCTTGATAATGCAGATTCATCTCTGGGATTACTATTCACTTCTTTCAAGCAATTCCAAAACTGCAACTTACTTGCTCCACCTTCGCAATTTATAGAATATATTCGTGAACTCGAAGACCAGTTTTGTGAATTGTTCTACAAATCTTGTCATTTAAAAGACATTGCTAACAAAATGTGTAGCCAAATAAAGCCAAAGTGTAACTATACTTGTTGTGAGAATCTCCAACATAATTTTATTTTAGAATATTTTGTTAGAATTAGGATTTATTTTGTAATAAAATTTTGGAATAGGGATTTATCAAACCCTAATTTCAGGAACAAGACATTAATTGTTTCGCACTTGTAATTTCACGTCTTTCCTTCATTTTTTATAAAAAAAACTACCTTTTAACTTAATGACAATGTAAATATTAATATTTCTTTATTCCTAGATCGGGTGCAATATGCCTACTGGGGAAACCGAACACCCGAAAGCAAAAAAAACGGTTAACGCACCTTAAGGCATACCTCATGGGTGGTGTGGAAATGCTTTCATAAATAATATGAATATAAAAAAACACTCTACATGTTCAACATATACGGATACTCCGTATTTTCATTTCCCATATAGTTATACAAATACAAAAAAAAATTGAACATTTTACAGGTCACTTCTATTGTACCATAATAGCTCACCACCGTCTCTAGGTCAGAGATCATCACGATTATCACAAGAAGCGAAGCAGGATTTACAAACAAACAAAAAACGACTACGATGCAAGGGATGAATATCCAAGGTCACTGTCATAAAGTGCAATTCGTTTGGCGGACAAGCAGTAAATACAAACAACAACTGTTTTAATTGGTTTTAAATAAAAAAAGATATGCCGTTTTATAGTGGTTTTTAATAACTAATATTGTGGTCTAATAAACTTTTTTTTATCTGATAATGCTGCATTGCAATGTTTTTCTTCTTATTCTTCACTCAGCTATGTGTGGACTGTCAGGAGTTGGTTGATTTCCATAGGGATTTCGGAATTTTTGTTACTTCTACCACTGCTCTTTTCTTTGACTCCTCTTCTTCTTCTTCTTCGTGACTATTTTTACTGTTGTCACCGTCGATGGCTCCTTCATTGTGACCAATACCTGCTGTGTTTGCAACAATACTACCAGTTGCATTAGCTTTTAGAACAATGGGTAGGACCCTGGACTAAGACCTGAGTCTTTGTCATCATCTTCGTCATCGATTCCGCCACCTGATCCTGAACCGCTGCCATAATAGAGTTCTTCTGTGAAACAAAAAACAAATGTTTTGGTACTGTTAGTTCACACGCATGAAAGAGATAAAAATTAAAAACAAAAAACAGTTTACCAGCTTCACTGTACGGGCGGGCGGTGTGCACGTACACACATAGAACAATGGGTAGGACCCTGGACTAAGACCTGAGTCTTTGTCATCATCTTCGTCATCGATTCCTCCACTTGATGATCCTGAACCGCTGCCATAATAGAGTTCTTCTGTGAAACAAAAAACAAATGTTTTGGTACTGTTAGTTCACACGCATGAAAGAGATAAAAATTAAAAACAAAAAACAGTTTACCAGCTTCACTGTACGGGCGGGCGGTGTGCACGTACACACATGAGAAACAAGATCCAAATTATACGGGTGGCCAAGAACAATTTTTCTTGTTTGCAGTGCGTTATTTGTGTGGCATCGACATCTTGGCCATTGTATGCATTTGTTAACTGCCTAATGACAGTTGTTAAATAAAACAGCTGAGCAGCAACCTCTGTCGTTTGGCCGATGTTGTATTTTTAAGAAATTCAGGATTTGACCATGCTCTGATGTAACTGAATGCATATCTATAAGAAAAATGTTTAGTCGTCATGAAGAATGTTTTGTTATCGATTGCTTACCTGTCCACGGTATGCTATTCCAGCACATATTGTCTGCATCTGACGAAGCGGTAACATGTTATGTATCCATTTTCATTTGTTTTTTTTTAAAGGCTTGCGAAATATTGTTTGCACTGATTTGAATTATAAATAAACACAAGCAAAACATTTCTTGAAATTCCTGACAATAAAGTTTACAATGACATTTCTAGAATTGTGAAAAAAAATAAAATGTCAATTGAAATGTCATTACAAAAATAAATCTACCACACTTCTAAACAGCTGTTAATGAAATTGTTCAAACCTCAAATTACACGTCTGCTGAATTCTTTTAGTCGGAAATACATGTATTCACAGACAAGAGTGCATTGGTAGTGGATTACAACAAAAACAACCAACTCTTGCGGGGATTCAGGGTGAGAGAGGTAGAAGTTTGGTATCTCTTTACTTCCCTTATCTCTGAACTAGGGTAGCTCTCTACAATATAACACAGTGCTGCCATATCTCAAGTTAGTTATTAGGTATACTCTAACACGGCCATCCTACAGCATTCATCGTTCTCGATGAAATAAAACATCCTGTTTAAATTAATACTCATTCTGAATTCACAATATTATTATTTTTTTTTTGTTTTAAAAGCCTTCATTCGCAATTATCCGCAATATGGTCATTTTAAACATGTAAAATCTTCACTCGCCAGTTCATCACAATCCGACCTTACAGCAACGTCTGTAATGTTAATAAACATTTGTCAAAACAAAAACATCAACACATCTTGTATTATATAACAATGATATTTCTAGATCTACATGGTATAGCTCAGAGGCAATATTTTATGCTTGTCCATAGCCAAATATCAAACATATCGGACAAGAAAAAGTTAAACTGTTCAAAGGGAACTTGCTTGTTTAGTCTTCATAAACCCCAACATGGAGAACATAGCTCAGAGGCCGTCTGAAGCTTAGCTTGTCTACATTAACCACGTGTAAAACAAAAGTTTCAGGAAACCAATTCAGAGGCTCGGATCTATGAACTCTTTAACACATACCAACAAATTTATTACAGTTTGATTTTCATATGGCTCAGAGGCATTCTTCTGCTTGTCCATAATTTAATTACTAGATTTTCTTCAAATATCATGACTCAGAGGCAATATTAAGCTTGTTCAATTAATTAATGATATAAAAGAACATTATAATAGTATCTGATAACAGTATAATGATAACAATCAAGAGACTATAAAAATATACCTTTTACTTCGGGTCCATCTCCTTTAATACAAATCGGCCGTATTACTTCTCTAGCGGCTACCACAACTATTCTGGAACTGTCCTTCTTTGGTTTGTACCGGTCATTTGGAAGAACACCAACTACTTCGTATGGTCCCTTATAGTGAACGTCCAATTTCGATTTGCGGATTTGATTACTACGGTAAACAACTTTGTCGCCAATCTCCAATTTGCTAGGTTTGGATTTGCCTTTATCAAATCTTACTTTCATGGGCCTACTATTTTCTTGGAGTCTTTCTTCAGCTAGTTCTCGAATCGCTGCTAAATCTTCATATTCTGGCTCTATATTCAATTGAGACAAAAGAGCCCCAATTTCAGGAGTACGTCCGCTGAATCCCATTAGTACCTTCAATGGCGATAGTCCCGTTGTCTTATTCGCAGTTGTGTTAAGTGCTAACTGCACATAAGTGGTCCATTCCAGGTTTGTATCCAAATTGGTGCGTAATAAATTAGCAACTGTATCGACAAACATGTCAACCTGTCCATTTGCTCTTCAAGCTCCTGGTGCGATAAGGTGTTGCTCCGTGCCAAGAGAAACACAAAGCTTTTGAAACTCTTCGCTTGTAAAGTTTGAACCTCTGTCACTTACGATTTTAGATGGAGCACCAAACAACATCACATAATTATGAAAGTGTTTTACGGTTTCCGTAGTCTGTAAAGTCTTGCATGGTAAAAGTAACACGAACTTAGTGAATGCATCCACTATAATGAAGATATGTCGATGATCGTCCTTATTTTGTATTGGCTTTTTTTTTCAATTGGATGCAATTCCATTTGCTTTTTTCCGCTTGGTCTTTTTGCAACTAAGCAAATTAAACATGAGTTGACAAACTTTCTTATATTTTGTGTCATAGATGGCATCCAGAAATGCTCTCTCATCTTATCAAGTGTCTTTTCCCATCCTATGTGGCAGTTGTCCTCGTGAAATATTCGTATTAATGATAGCCGACAGCTTTGAGGTACGAACAGTTTATTACAACTCTGCAACTTTCGATACAATAACCCTTTTTGAATCATATATTTTAAGTTGGTTTCTGTATCACCTACTTTGAGTTTGTCTTTTATTTCCCTGGCAATAGCGCCCTGCCTTTGTTCAATGTGAAGCTAAGTATCAGATAGACTATTCAAGTTATAGCAATTATTTTGAGGTATGTTACGACTAAGATAATCAGCATGTACCATAGTTTTCCCTTTTCTATACGTGATATCGAAATCAAAGTCTTCCAGGTATACCCACCATCTAGCGATACGAGGTAGCAAATCTTTTTTCTGCTTCGTCGCCTTCAGAGCATTGCAATCTGTGACCAAGACAAAGTGGATACCCAAAAGGTAAGTACGAAAATGTTTGATCGCGTTTTGTAATTTTTGTTACTTCTACCACTGCTCTTTTCTTTGACTCCTCTTCTTCTTCTTCTTCGTGACTATTTTTACTGTTGTCACCGTCGATGGCTCCTTCATTGTGACCAATACCTGCTGTGTTTGCAACAATACTACCAGTTGCATTAGCTTTTAGAACAATGGGTAGGACCCTGGACTAAGACCTGAGTCTTTGTCATCATCTTCGTCATCGATTCCGCCACCTGATCCTGAACCGCTGCCATAATAGAGTTCTTCTGTGAAACAAAAAACAAATGTTTTGGTACTGTTAGTTCACACGCATGAAAGAGATAAAAATTAAAAACAAAAAACAGTTTACCAGCTTCACTGTACGGGCGGGCGGTGTGCACGTACACACATAGAACAATGGGTAGGACCCTGGACTAAGACCTGAGTCTTTGTCATCATCTTCGTCATCGATTCCTCCACTTGATGATCCTGAACCGCTGCCATAATAGAGTTCTTCTGTGAAACAAAAAACAAATGTTTTGGTACTGTTAGTTCACACGCATGAAAGAGATAAAAATTAAAAACAAAAAACAGTTTACCAGCTTCACTGTACGGGCGGGCGGTGTGCACGTACACACATGAGAAACAAGATCCAAATTATACGGGTGGCCAAGAACAATTTTTCTTGTTTGCAGTGCGTTATTTGTGTGGCATCGACATCTTGGCCATTGTATGCATTTGTTAACTGCCTAATGACAGTTGTTAAATAAAACAGCTGAGCAGCAACCTCTGTCGTTTGGCCGATGTTGTATTTTTAAGAAATTCAGGATTTGACCATGCTCTGATGTAACTGAATGCATATCTATAAGAAAAATGTTTAGTCGTCATGAAGAATGTTTTGTTATCGATTGCTTACCTGTCCACGGTATGCTATTCCAGCACATATTGTCTGCATCTGACGAAGCGGTAACATGTTATGTATCCATTTTCATTTGTTTTTTTTTAAAGGCTTGCGAAATATTGTTTGCACTGATTTGAATTATAAATAAACACAAGCAAAACATTTCTTGAAATTCCTGACAATAAAGTTTACAATGACATTTCTAGAATTGTGAAAAAAAATAAAATGTCAATTGAAATGTCATTACAAAAATAAATCTACCACACTTCTAAACAGCTGTTAATGAAATTGTTCAAACCTCAAATTACACGTCTGCTGAATTCTTTTAGTCGGAAATACATGTATTCACAGACAAGAGTGCATTGGTAGTGGATTACAACAAAAACAACCAACTCTTGCGGGGATTCAGGGTGAGAGAGGTAGAAGTTTGGTATCTCTTTACTTCCCTTATCTCTGAACTAGGGTAGCTCTCTACAATATAACACAGTGCTGCCATATCTCAAGTTAGTTATTAGGTATACTCTAACACGGCCATCCTACAGCATTCATCGTTCTCGATGAAATAAAACATCCTGTTTAAATTAATACTCATTCTGAATTCACAATATTATTATTTTTTTTTTGTTTTAAAAGCCTTCATTCGCAATTATCCGCAATATGGTCATTTTAAACATGTAAAATCTTCACTCGCCAGTTCATCACAATCCGACCTTACAGCAACGTCTGTAATGTTAATAAACATTTGTCAAAACAAAAACATCAACACATCTTGTATTATATAACAATGATATTTCTAGATCTACATGGTATAGCTCAGAGGCAATATTTTATGCTTGTCCATAGCCAAATATCAAACATATCGGACAAGAAAAAGTTAAACTGTTCAAAGGGAACTTGCTTGTTTAGTCTTCATAAACCCCAACATGGAGAACATAGCTCAGAGGCCGTCTGAAGCTTAGCTTGTCTACATTAACCACGTGTAAAACAAAAGTTTCAGAAAACCAATTCAGAGGCTCGGATCTATGAACTCTTTAACACATACCAACAAATTTATTACAGTTTGATTTTCATATGGCTCAGAGGCATTCTTCTGCTTGTCCATAATTTAATTACTAGATTTTCTTCAAATATCATGACTCAGAGGCAATATTAAGCTTGTTCAATTAATTAATGATATAAAAGAACATTATAATAGTATCTGATAACAGTATAATGATAACAATCAAGAGACTATAAAAATATACCTTTTACTTCGGGTCCATCTCCTTTAATACAAATCGGCCGTATTACTTCTCTAGCGGCTACCACAACTATTCTGGAACTGTCCTTCTTTGGTTTGTACCGGTCATTTGGAAGAACACCAACTACTTCGTATGGTCCCTTATAGTGAACGTCCAATTTCGATTTGCGGATTTGATTACTACGGTAAACAACTTTGTCGCCAATCTCCAATTTGCTAGGTTTGGATTTGCCTTTATCAAATCTTACTTTCATGGGCCTACTATTTTCTTGGAGTCTTTCTTCAGCTAGTTCTCGAATCGCTGCTAAATCTTCATATTCTGGCTCTATATTCAATTGAGACAAAAGAGCCCCAATTTCAGGAGTACGTCCGCTGAATCCCATTAGTACCTTCAATGGCGATAGTCCCGTTGTCTTATTCGCAGTTGTGTTAAGTGCTAACTGCACATAAGTGGTCCATTCCAGGTTTGTATCCAAATTGGTGCGTAATAAATTAGCAACTGTATCGACAAACATGTCAACCTGTCCATTTGCTCTTCAAGCTCCTGGTGCGATAAGGTGTTGCTCCGTGCCAAGAGAAACACAAAGCTTTTGAAACTCTTCGCTTGTAAAGTTTGAACCTCTGTCACTTACGATTTTAGATGGAGCACCAAACAACATCACATAATTATGAAAGTGTTTTACGGTTTCCGTAGTCTGTAAAGTCTTGCATGGTAAAAGTAACACGAACTTAGTGAATGCATCCACTATAATGAAGATATGTCGATGATCGTCCTTATTTTGTATTGGCTTTTTTTTTCAATTGGATGCAATTCCATTTGCTTTTTTCCGCTTGGTCTTTTTGCAACTAAGCAAATTAAACATGAGTTGACAAACTTTCTTATATTTTGTGTCATAGATGGCATCCAGAAATGCTCTCTCATCTTATCAAGTGTCTTTTCCCATCCTATGTGGCAGTTGTCCTCGTGAAATATTCGTATTAATGATAGCCGACAGCTTTGAGGTACGAACAGTTTATTACAACTCTGCAACTTTCGATACAATAACCCTTTTTGAATCATATATTTTAAGTTGGTTTCTGTATCACCTACTTTGAGTTTGTCTTTTATTTCCCTGGCAATAGCGCCCTGCCTTTGTTCAATGTGAAGCTAAGTATCAGATAGACTATTCAAGTTATAGCAATTATTTTGAGGTATGTTACGACTAAGATAATCAGCATGTACCATAGTTTTCCCTTTTCTATACGTGATATCGAAATCAAAGTCTTCCAGGTATACCCACCATCTAGCGATACGAGGTAGCAAATCTTTTTTCTGCTTCGTCGCCTTCAGAGCATTGCAATCTGTGACCAAGACAAAGTGGATACCCAAAAGGTAAGTACGAAAATGTTTGATCGCGTTTACTACGGCAAGAGTCTCTAGCTCATAGCTATGGTATTTGGCTTCATACGTCTTTGTAGCCTGACTATAGTATGCTACTACATGCAGTTGGCCTTCAATACGCTGAAAAAGTACTGCGCCGTATCCAATGGAGCTAGCGTCAGTGATTAGCTCAGTTGGGAGTTGGTGGTCAAATATAATTAATAAGGGTCGAGATGTAAGCTGTCGTAGAATATATTGCCTAGCTGTTTCACATTCGTCATTCCAGTCAAATTTAGCACTGACTTTAGTGAGCGCAGTTATGCAGCTCGTTTTTGCTGCGAGCTCGGGAACATACTCGGGAACTGACGTATTTGTTTAACATTAGTCGGCGTTGGTGCCTTTACTAAAGCATCAATCTTTCTGTTACTTGGTCTTATACCTTCAAAAGTAATTTCTCGTCCCAAATATTCGATTTTGGTCCGCAAAAACTTACATTTTTCTATGTTGAGGGAGAATCCACTAGATGCAAGTGCCTCTAACACAACATCCAGATTTTTAAGCCCTTCTTCGACAGTTCTTGATGGAATGAGAACGTCGTCCAGGTAGACCATTGCAACTGTATTCTTAAGATCTCCCAATGCTGTATTGATTGCTCTTTGAAAAACTGCTGGAGCATAAGTAAGCCCGAAAGGCATACGCAAATATTTAAAATGCCCATCCGGTGTAATAAAGGCAGTTTTCACTATCGATTCGTCAGCGATAGGAATTTGATGAAAACCTGAGGCCATATCTAAAGAAGTAAAGTATCTATTACCTTTTAATCTATCTAGCTGCTTACCATAATCATCAAAGATGGTACCTTCAATACATCCCTACCAATAATCATTTCATTCTTTAGGTATTACTCATCAATAATATGAAAAGTAATTTCAACGTTGGCTTCCTCAAATTCAACTACAGGTCCATTTGTTCTGATAACATAATAGGATCTTTACCTATGCCTTGTATGTAAAGGAATGATGTTGTTTTCTTTGAAGATATTTTATTGGCAATATCTGACCTGATTAATGCGCAATCAGAACCTGTGTCAAGCAAACAGTGATATATTTGATGCTTAATTATGATTGGAGTCGTCATTTCTATGTTAACTGCTTCGCGACAAACATTAACTGTTTTGCGATCAACTCGCTGCTTAGCCCAACAAGCACTTTCTTCATGACCAATTTTTCCACAGAATGGACACTTTTGGTTTTTATCTGTATTATTAAGTGATTTTATTTTCACGGGTTGAGATTCGATTTTGTTCTCCCGAGATGTCTTCTGAGGACATTTGGCTCTAATATGCCCTACTTTTCCGCAATCAAAACAACGTCGTTCTTCATCCATTCGAGGGCGTTTATGTACAAAATCGGTATCATTGTTTAAAGTACAATTGAAGGTTTAATGCCCCGTAAATCTTTGACATTATGTCGACGATGTGGGCTCTCTCTAATAGAGGATAAATGATCAGTTAAACTTTGAACAGAAGATGGCATGACGAATCTTAGAGAATTTCTTAAACTTATCTGGGAAATGCAACCAACAACGATTCTAACAATTTTATCTTCTGGTATATCAAATGGTAACCGATTTATTTGGGAAACCTTTTCTATGACAAATTCGCTGTATGTGGCCAACTCGTTACTTTCGACATTTACAACTGTTCGCAGTTGATCTATGCGAATCGGCGAACATCAACTCGTGAGTGGTCAGGGTTAAAACAAGGGAAACCAACTGAACCATTAACTTCACGTTGTTGTGTAGTACGTAAAATTTCATTTATAGCATCTAGAGTTATTACAAAACTGTCACCTGCGTTATTTTGTGCGGAGCGAGTATCATCCAACTGCTCTCCGGTCACCGCCTCATTTAAATATTGTCCGCCAATCGCTCCATCAGAGCCTACTTCATCAGCAAGACTTTTCTTTCCATCGCTCGCCATGTTTTGGTTTGGAAGAGTAAGAAGAATCCAGGATCAGGATTCGAGTTCAAAGGCACATACACAAATACACAAAGATCGCGCGCACACACAAACAAATATAAAAAAAATATTTCCACTCAAACAAAATATCGTATCCAATCGGATAGAATTATCTTCCTTTTGTTTCGTAGGTTAGGAAGTTCAATCCCACTTCTGATGATAGAAAATTTAAAACCCCGAAATCACTGTCACAAATCTGTGGCGCATTCCACGACGGCTCCAAATCAACTGACTCATTGAGCATACAGATATGTCTAACACAGGAATGAGAGATATAAGATTACGCATTTAGGTGTTCAATTTTTGCTCGTTCTGCGCAGCTACGTCACAGGTGACATATTATTTGAAAGCTCCTTGTAATTGTTGATTATTTACATAGGAATTGCGTGAAATTAAATTAAAATGTGTCTTTTTGTCAAGAAAAATCTTATTTTAAAAGTGTGTCCGCATGAAAGATTCGTTTTAACACATTGTTTATTGAATTATTAAGATGTTCTACTAATTTTCTACCTGATTGTAATGATTCTGTGCAAAAAGCAATAGCATTCGTATATATCATCACAATTGTATTTTCTCAAAGCGAAATAACATTTCAATAGTTTGTATTTTCTAAAATGTTATAGTGTGTCCTGTTTAAATGTATAATTTATTGCAACACATTGAGTCATTGCATGGTTATGTATTCCTAGAAAGGAAAAGTGAAAACTTGTAATGATGGAATGATGAATAAAAGATAAGTTGTTCATTGAGATTTTGTTTTTTTATTTTCAATGTATTATTTTATTAAACTTTCTCTTTCTTTTATTTTGATTTTCTATAATTTCCGACAGCGTTTCAAACCCTTTTTTAATTTATTTACTTGACCTGAAATTAGTTTATATGAATGTATTTAATACATATACATTTTGAGTATTTTACCTTTTGTGAATATTTTTTGCAATTTTTTCTCCATATTAATACGTTCAAACTCGGATTTGTTTAACATTTTTTGAGTGAACGTATTTGGAGTTGGTAATCTTTGCATTCTTTCATCATAGTAAAATTCTCTAGCTTTAAGCTTCCACTAAAAATGATTAAAGTTTTTATTATAGGTACTTTACTTATAATAATAATCATCAACTTACGTCTCTTGTTTTAAAAGATCAATTTGATGCTGCAACTGATTTGTAGTTTCGTCTACAACATTTACAACGTTGTTGTTCATCGCTATTTGATCTGCATCATCAGGTTTGGCTGGCTCAGGAACAATTGGGGGAACTGGGGTTTCTTTCAATAAGCTTGCGATCATATTCTGCTTTGTTTTATGTATCATTCTCGTATCCCTGGATGAAGGTACCATCGTGGACTGTGGTTCAACGGTTGGACAAGTTCCCGACTTCAACTTGTATCCGTTTCTTTCACATAATCCTTTAATTATATATTAATAATATGTAAGCAAGGACTTATGTACAGGAACATACCCATTTCAAATTGTAGATTCCTCTCGAAATATTCTGCAGTGAAATGTGCAGAGCAAATTCGCGACGTTTCAGGATTCAAGTTGTCTTTCCTCCGACAAAAATGTATCCATTGCTTCTGAATACCGCCATCCTTAGGAAAGCGATAAAAGCGGATATTTAACTTGCCTTTATTATTTTTTGCACTGCAATTGAACACTGCACAACTCAAATTGATTTTTAAAATCTTTTATACTCATTTCGGAATCCGTAGGATCCACAAGATGGTGGGACACAACATAACTGCGTCCTAAGAAGGTCGAATATTCCGACTTATACTCAAGCCTTGGATGAAATACTAATGTCAGACGTCAGTGACACAACTGACGTTGAATTAGGAGTAACTCAACCTTCACTATAATGAATGTAGTTCGATTCAAGTTTTTCTTTTGTGTATTACCTGAGATCGGACACTCCACTATCTACTACTCGATTTTCAAAATACTTGATAAAACCAAAGTATATTTACACCAACTTGTAGCGGTTGTAAATAAATCAACCATTTATTATAAGTAATTTAAAATATGCAATATAGGTTTTCGTTTTTTTTTATAATATAAAAATTTTTAACTTCAAATTTGCAGTAACGAAAGTTGACGTCTGTTTAATGCCCAAAGAGCGGTCAATCTGGCGACAACGTGTGCTATCGAATATTCGACCCGGTGCTTTCACGAAAATTGTTTACGCTAGTTTCTTGGTCAGGAGTATCAAGATATAAACAAAATGAAAACTTTAGCCGTTTTGTCAATTTCAATTTCAATTTCAATTTCATAGCTTGGTGAAAAGATGCGATCCAGACTATTCGGAAACCACCTTAAAATCTTTTTTTCAAAAAATAATCAATAATTCAAAGCGGCGCGCGTTATGAAACATCACAAATAATAAGCCAAAAAGAATTTCTGCCGTAAAACACCTGACGACAGTAGCAGTGAATACGATGATGGATTTGAACGCCATGATGTTGAGTACGCCGCCGATGAAAGCTGCATCAATACAGAAAGTGAGAATAGCGAGCAATTAACAGAATTCATTGTTGATAAGGTAAACAAATAATGACATTGCCGTTATCTTCTCTAATACTTTTCAATATTTTCAGACATTATGTTGGATTGAGGAAGAAAATCCGCTGACCGAAGGGGTCAGGTATACTATTTTTCTTTCCTTCAAAACCATTTATACTTAAATTGACAAGTTCTTATATACAACAGCGTAAAATTTGTGTAATTTTCTATTTCATGCCTATTTTTTCAAAATACTTGTTGGTACTAAATTTTTGGCGGTTGTAAATTAGAACTTTTCGGTATAAAAATCATCCATTAAGGATAAGTAGCTTAGAACTTAGAAGTGAAGTGGGATAGTATTACCTTACCTGTTCGGGCAGGAAGACAATTCAATACAAATTAAAATACTTTTCTCCAGCACTTCTAAGTTACTTATCCTATATGGATAGAATGTTATAATAGCTAGTTATAGTAAACAACCGCTAAAAGTTGGTGTAGATAGATTTGGGTTTGAGCTAGATAGCGGGCACTCTTAAATCTGTGAATGTGATCTGCCAAATAATTGCTTAAACCAAAATCTATTGATAAACACTGATAAGTGGATTGGAAGTCCTGTGGACTATTTGTGAAGACAGCTTAGTTTGGGCATATTATAATACGTTCCTTTTTATGAATAAACTTTGAAAATACTTTTTGTTTTGTAATATCAAGATCATATTTTTTATTTTCTTTAATAAAATAACAAATAAAACTACGCAGTATTATAATTTATATTAGAAGGTATAGTGTGCAACAAAGGAATGAAAACCTGCATTTGGTGGTAAGCCATTCGAACCATTTTGCATTTTACTTTGGTCATTTTAATTATTTTTGTTTTTGCTTTTGTTGAGTGGTCAAAGTGATCTATACTGTAAATATTTAAGCTCTTCGATTCCAGCGGAATTATAAAAAAATGCATTTTTTGATAATCTCAATACAACATAATTTTACTTTACCCTCGAATCTTTGATAAATTATGTTAATGAGCAAAAAAATTATTTTCCCTCGTAAGAAACCAACAATTTGCTAAGTCTGTGCCAAGACAAAATTCTTTTAGCTGAATTTTATAATAACAGATGTATTCTTCGGACTTGAAACAAATTGGGATATTCTCTTCATCATTCCGTTTGCTTAGAATAAGTTCTTCGTTTGACCGTTTATCAAAATTAATGAATGTTGAATCCATGGTACATTTGAAGTCTTCTGCAACTTTAGCAGAGAAAGGTGGCCGTTTCGAAGAAGACGCTTAATTTTACCTATTGCGTTTTCGAAAGGATAAGCGCTAAACGAATCCAACACTCGGAAGTGCTTAACTTCATCAACTATAAGCGATAGGTTGCGCACATTGCTGGTAATATTTCTTCACTACTTTGCTTTATTACGTCATGAAGACGAATAAATACATCCTTCTTTCCTCCTATAGGGAAAAGTCGAAGACTCAGTTCAGCTTTCAGCTTCCTTGTTTATTCACACCTTTCACAATCACCCACTTAATCGTATACCAAATTATTGTTCACTATTCTCCAATGTTCCTTAACCGTTTCTTCACAGTTCACAGTTTTCTAGAAACTTCTCATCCAGAAAAGGTTTTATCCCAATGTAGAATGAAGCCGATCTTCGAAAGATAAAACGCTTTTCTGTTTTATGTTTAACAATAATTTATTTAAACACACTCTTATTTCTAAAATTATATAATTTACAAAACGGTTTCTCGTTTAACAATTCAATTACACTTATTTGAAATCAAATACCAATGATTAAATTCGCGCACTATTATCACTTTACAATTAAAACTAACTCTCTGGTTGTCGCTTCATCTCTGTTTATACCATTCCACATACAGATGGCATATTCTCGGAGATTCCCGCATTTACTAGATGGTTCGAGAAGTGGTTTTGACAGATTCATTCCAGTGGGCATTTATTCATTCCAGTAGGCATTCATTCATTCCAATCGACACTAGATGGCTCTGTTCGATTTTTCACACATCAGGGTAGGTTCGTTCACTACAATCCGAAATTTTAACAGTATGAAAATGGAATAAATTTAGCAGTTCTTCGTTTATAATAAAAAGGAAGTACCTTAGAAGTACTTTGTTTCTTTGAAAAAGGAAGTGCTAAAGAAATACTTCTTTTCTACGTAAAAGGCAGTACTAAGGAAGTACATACTTTGTTTCTGTTGTGCCTTGAAACTATAATAAAAAATGAAAACTAGCATTCTTAATTCAATTCATTCTTATTTATTTTAAGTTAAAAAAAATACTAAACAAAAAAACCATTTATTCGGTGTCTCGTTTTTTTTTGTAATAGCGATTGTGTGCATTTAGGCCGTGTATCAACTGCGCTAAAATATGGGTTAAACTTTATCCACTGGCTAATTTTTGACATTTCTGCAGGTGCTTTCCATCTCTGTCACCCCTTAGTAGGTATAACAAATGTCAAAAGTTATCCACTGTCTTAAATTTTAACGCAATTGACACACGGCCGAGTAGTCTACCACAAGCATCTGAAAATGGAATTTAAGTAGTTGTTGAATAGAATCCAACTTTCCTATACCGCGAAACACCACTTTTTAAAATACGCAATTCTTTACTTATTTTGTTCGAATTTTTTTTCCATTTATATAAACTTAAATACACTAAAAATTAATTGGCCAATTTAGGTTTATTCCTCGTTTTTTTATTTAATTGTTTATTATTGTTTACCTTATTTATTTCTTTAACCGACCAAGTAGCACGAATTAGTTAAATCGGTCGCGGTTCTTATTGTCTAGACATAAGAGGGCGCAAACACGTTCACAAAAACATGTGTCTCTGTAGTTGTGTTTTCGAGAAACTACTGACTTTTGGTTTGCAGGGAATGTTAAGTTTAATACTCCTTAGCTCCGGGTAAGATATACATTCATAATGGCTGAAACACATCCATGCTTTGGAGAGTTGCGTTGGCTGACGCACTTAGTTGAACTTATGTTATCTATAATCTATCACAATGTAGCTTTGCCTTGTCTTTTCGTTTAAACCTTAAATGAAAACGTAAAATCGCAATAACGCAAAACGAAGGTTGGAAAAAGTGTGAATTGTCAAAATAAATTTTGTGGTTTTCTAGGTTATTTTCTGAGATGGTTGTGGAGTACGATAATTTCAGCGAATATTTTAATCATTTCTTCCATATCTTTAGCTGAGGTTAGTAGGAAGTTGAAGCCGCTAAGCGAGTGAATATGTCAAAGCGTGCGCATAGCAGTTGGGAGTAACGTTGGCAAAAGGAAGGTTCGAATTGTGATTGTGTTTCAGCTATACTTTAGATGTTTTTATTTGGGTGCAAGTGTGCTCATACCCTAAGCAAAGTGTCTGTACGTTGAGCCTACAATTATGCAGCACTATCCCATTTTGAATTCATAACATATCGAGCAATGGTTAAACTAACGAGCAGCTGTCAAGGAATTGTCAGTTCTTTTTTTATTCTTTATATCACGTGCATCGCATACACATAAAATACCTTTATTTTTCTCTCCCTTGCGAAATAATGGGGTTCAATCATTCCATAAAAGTACCCACACAGTACAAGCGCGTTGCGTCTGTTCTCAAAGCAGCTAAGGAACGCAAAAAGTCCATCAAATCCCTCATTTTTGAAGAAAAACATGCGGTATGTATACTAAGGCAAACAAAAACTATTCGTGAGTATGTTACACGTTTTATTTGTAGCGAATGCAAGGGATGCAAGCAGTGCTGAAACTCTACATTGACAATCGAGCCGACATCGACAAAGCAATTGCTCAATCGAAAATTCTGGAAGAAAATCCCCGTCTAGACTCTGCACTCTGCACCGTTCTTGTGACTGAATTGCTATTGGGACGAAAACAACTAAACGGAGAAAGCAGACCGGTAACTACCGTACGACACTATCGAAATAAGCTGATAACCGAGTTTGGTGGAGAAGAAGCCATCGCCAGTGATAAAAGAATAAAAGGTACACTCGCCCATATCGTATCTTTTGCACGTTAAGTATTACTACGTTAAGCTATGTCGTCAAAAAAGAGCAAATTAAACACTCGCAATGAGTATAAACGTCAGTTGGAACACAAAACGCAGCTTCTTGCCGATCAGTCTGATGTGCTCTCTACCGAAGACGAAGAGGAGTACAACGACACGAGTGGTCAGGCATATTTGTGGCTTCTGTTCTTTAGCACTCTGATGTTTACAACTCCATTTATAACATTTTATGGCATCAAAAATTGGATTGAAAACTCATTCGGAATCGTTGGATTCGAGAACAACTGCATTTCAGTGTCCTCTGCCGTCGTTGTTGTCAATGTTATTATTTGTCTGTATGTTTTCAAGGCGTTCCATGAGGATACGCAAATACAAGCTGTACAAAAGAAGAAGAAATAAAATTAAGCACCAAATTGTTTTTTAGTGCCAAAAACGTTTTAAATGTCACTTCTAGCTCTTTAATTGTTATTTAGTTAGTTTTTGATTGTTGTTGTCTTTACAGACCCCAAACCCCGATATGTTCGCATTAACACCAATATCATTTCGATGGCGGAAACTTTTGAAATGCTCAGTGCCGAAGAATGGAGAAAGAAAGAAGTCACATTTGATTCGTACAATGATTACTTAGAAGCCATATGCGCCCTAGAGGAGGATGAATTTCTGGTCGATATGCACGTATCGGACTTATTAGTATTCCATCCAAAACAGAAACACTATTGGGCTTGTCACCAATATGTAAAGGAGAAGAAGTTCATGCTGCAGGATAAGGTGAGTCAACTATGATATCGTATGATGCTAGAGATGATTTTAGTATTTTTTTTGTAACCATAGTTTGGCATTATTTCTTGCTTTTATATGCTACAATGATTTATTTCCCCGTTATATAAGCAAGATTACTGTTGACGGTGTCCTTTGATTTATTTGCAGTTAGTGTGTAATTTCTAAGATATTTCACTTTACCATTTAAATGGCGAAATTAAGTAAAGGTATTCCCGCAAGCGTTCGTGTTCGGTTAGGATTATCTCCTATTGTCCTAGCAGTTTTGGATATTCTTTGTATATAAATTACTTTCGCGTGTGTTTGAAAGGTGAAAAAAAAAACAAATTTTTATACTTTGCTCGGACCGATGTCCACTTTATTCGTGCGATATTCGAACTCAAACTTAAATCTAAAGAACAGGTGTATTTATTTGTGAGAAATGCAGCGTCAGCGTCAGCGTCTGGGTTCGACTTGCGGTGTCGTGAGGATTGGATTTCTGGCGTGTGCACTGTTTGTGCCGGATTAGGAAACGCAACTTATGGGGTTATAACTCCTCCTCCCTTAAATTCGAGTGTCCTCACTCGATACCATGTAAAGTATATTGATGTTCTTTTCTTCATTTGGCTGTACTGGCTTCTGTTGGGCTTCTTGAACTTCTTCGCTTTTATTGTGTTTGGTGTGAATTACGATCTTCTTTCGTACCGCAAACATTTTAAAAATTATGTTTAAAAATGCAATTACCATTAGTGCTCTGAAGATGGAGTTTGTGATTAGATGCTCTATGTTTTCTTCTTATTAACATGTAGTTCCTTAACTGCTTCTAGGGTAAGGAGCTCTTCGTATGTGTTACTCGATGAAATTGAACGCAGGATTGCTGGTAATGGCTTTGATGAGGGTATTTCATTTGAATTGAAGTTTTTTCCATTGACTAACAATGATGTATATAGGATGATGAAGCTTCCAGATAAGACCATACTTTCGTTGTCGACAATGATGGTTTCGTTGAACTGATTGAGAAGTAGAGTTCCTGGGTACAAGTTTTCGACGGTTAGCAAATTTGTGATACATTTTTTTTCATTTAGTTTTAAAATTTTGTTTTGGTTACATATCAATAAATTGTTTTGACTTTTGCATTTGTGTTCTATTCCATAAATTTCATTACTACAATCTATTACATTATTATATTCAATTTTAACAATTTATCTGCCATACTTAATGGGCTTGATAAGTAAATTATTACAAGAGCTATAATCGGTAATAGGTAAGCTTATAATATAAAGTATAGTTGAATAATTAGATGCGATTTTATTCGTAGCTAATTCAAGTATTTCTTCTACATTTATATGATTTATATTGTTTTTATCAAATATTTTATTTATTAATTCGATTTTAAAAGTTGATAGTATAAATGAGTTTATAATCTCTGCCTTTGCCCAAAGCAAGGCGTATTCGATATTAGTAATCATCTCTCTTCTTATAACATCTAATTTATATTTTATTTCTTCAAAGAACTTATTTTCTATAATTCCATTTGTTTTAAATAAGTTTAGGATGTTATTTGTGACATTCGTTAGTTCCTTAATTTTATCTGTACTCATTCTATTTATTATTACCTGTCGATTGTTATTTGACAATACATTGTGCATATGGGCTTTATTTATTTTAAAGTCATCATGGTCAGGGCTCCCAGCGAGCCATTTCTATGCTGTCCTCTTCTTGGCTTTAGGTTTGTTAAATGTGTTAGGGTTTGGGATATGGAATCGGAGAGGATGGTAAAATTAGGATCTGATTTGTTAACATGGTTAAAGGTTTGCTCTTTTAGTTTTTTGAGAACGTCTTCATATGCTTCTAGGTTTATTACGTGGTTTACCTTAAATGTACCGGATTGGAGTTAGAGTAGTTCAAAATTTGAATTTCACTGGTAACCAAGGTGAGAAGACATCTGTAAAATTAATTCCTGTTATTATTCTTATGGATTATTTTTCCGGATTCTGTTAAAATTGTAGTTGATTTGTCTTCTTTGACAATTGCCTTTTTAAATTTGGAAGATAGTTTGGTGCCTAATCTTTTATTTATTTTAGCATTTACTGTTTCCCCTGGTGAACAATGTCTAATTTCATGTTTTGTTTTATTGTGGTATTTTAGGTCTTTACACTGTTTTTGTGTAAATTGCTGAATATTGTCCTATCTTGCTTGTTCGTACTGAGTTGGGTCTGTGCTGACATTTCTACGAAATATGTCTCTATTGGTCTTTTGTTAGTAACTGTGTGTATGGAATAGTTATATTCGTAGACAGCGCAATCTAGAAGTTCTGCGAAAGGCATAGTTGGTCTTTCTGCTTTTAAGCAACGCATAATTTCAGAAAGGGTAAAGTGAAATCTCTCAACTTGTCCATTAGCTATGCTGTTATTTGGGGAAATTGTAAAAATGTCGATATTTAATTGGTCTTTCAGCATAAAGCGAATTGTTGCAGAATTAAATGACTTTTCGTTATCGAAAATGACTGACTTCGGAACACCGAAAGCGAAAATTAGTTGTCTAAGTGGTTCTCTGATATCTTTTGTTGCCTTAAATTTTATCATTTTTACATTTTTACTGTAAGAACTAAATTTTTATTGGTTATGTAGATATCCAAATGAACTATTTGTCCAGGAAACTGCGGAAGTGAGGTTCTTGAATTTTGGGTTTATTTGTGACGATCATTTCATTATAGGGAAATAGAATTTTTGAAGCAATTGTATTTTGTTATCCAGACTATTTCTATGGGCTCTTTTGTGTTCTTGAAGAATCATTTCATCTTGTTCCTGTACATTTGTTAAATCTTTTACTTGGATTCGAGTAAATCTGGACTTATAAGTCCTAAAATGGAAGGGATACATGTCTTGTATTCTTCCCATAAGAGGTTCAGTTGTCAATATTCCGTTTATTATACTAGGGTTAAGGTGTCGTTTCAAAGTTGATAATAAGTCTTCGTCAGTATAGTTTTTTTTTGTATAAAAAAAAACTCTTTAAGAGTTTTTGGAATCGGAAACTTTAGCGGGATTTGTGGATATTCCTTTAGAAGATACAATAAAGCCTAGAAATTCGACTTCTTCTTTAAAGAAACCGCATTTATCTAGTTGCATCTTCATATTGGCCTTACTTAGGGTTCCGAATATTTCCTCTACATGTCTTATATGGTCGTTTTCGTCTTTGCTGAAAATAATGATATCATCAATGTAGACGTAACAGAACTTACCAATGTAACGCAGAACGCAGAATATCGTCTAGCGCACGCTGGAAGATGGATGGTGCGTTTTTCAGGCCAAATTGGAGACGAGTAAATTCGAATTTCCCATTATTAACTGCAAATGCAGTTTTCTCCTTCTCAGATTCCTTCAAAGGAATCTGGTGGAAACCGCTTTTTAAGTCAAGGACCGTTTATTTCGGGTATTGGGTATCTGTCTGCTATTGTTACCGAATTAAGCTTTCGGTAATCGACAACCATTCTGTATTGTTTGTTCCCTTTTGAATCAGATCTTTTGGAACAATCCATACAGGGGCGTTATAGGGTGATCTTGATGGTCGGTTAATTCCATCTACGAGAAGCTGTTTTACCTGTTTTTCTATTTCATCTTTAAGGAAGGCTGGGTACGGGTAGTTTCTAAATAAACAGGTAAATCAGAATTAGTCATAATTTCATCTACTACCTTTGTAGTATACGTCCATTTTTCATCGGGTTCCGATAACAAGGAAAGAAAATTTTCTATGATGGATTTAATTGCTATTTTTTGTTTGCTGGTAATGTGACATAGACTTTGTATAAATAATAGCGGATAGTTGTTTCAGGCTATCATTTCCTAAAATACCGTGGAATGATTTAAGGCTTGGAAGTAGAAAAAAAATTTAAGGTCAACATTTGTTTGGCCGAAAAGGTTGAGAAATGTATGCTGAGTTATTTTTATATCTCCAGCAACTGACTTAGCAAACAAAATTGTTCGTTGGGAAGATTATGTTTTATAAGATCGGGCTGAATATAGTTTTTACTTGATCCTGTATCTATTAAAAAGTTCAAAATTGCTCCGCTCTTCGTTCTGCACTGAAAATATGGTTACGAAGAGTCAGTAAGTCTAAACCATTTATGTCGCAAAATTCTTGGTAACTATATTCAGGCTGATTGTTATCTCTTCCAGTTAACTCGGCTTGTTCTAACATGTAATTCGTTAGGTCGGGGTCATGTTGTTCATAAAATGCGTATACTTCGTTCGGAGAAACATGTTCTTCTGGTTTTATTGTAAAATTTGGTGGATCTAGCGAAGTTGGTTCAACGGTGATGTGGAAGTTTCTTCGAAACTTACTAGGAATGGGAGTCTCCACTGATGCGCCTGGGGGACGTTTCCCAGCATATATGAAAGGGGCGGATGGTCTATTTGTATAGTTAACCGCATTAGTCCTTATGGAAGAAGTGTCCATAGGCTCTGGCCTTGGTCGGGGCTTAGGGGCAAAAGGACGTGGGGCTGCAGGATAAGGTGAGTCAACTATGATATCGTATGATGCTAGAGATGATTTTAGTATTTTTTTTGTAACCATATTTTGGCATTATTTCTTGCTTTTATATGCTACAATGATTTATTTCCCCGTTATATAAGCAAGTTTACTGTTGACGGTGTCCTTTGATTTATTTGCAGTTAGTGTGTAATTTCTAAGATATTTCACTTTACCATTTAAATGGCGAAATTAAGTAAAGGTATTCCCGCAAGCGTTCGTGTTCGGTTAGGATTATCTCCTATTGTCCTAGCAGTTTTGGATATTCTTTGTATATAAATTACTTTCGCGTGTGTTTGAAAGGTGAAAAAAAAACAAATTTTTATACTTTGCTCGGACCGATGTCCACTTTATTCGTGCGATATTCGAACTCAAACTTAAATCTAAAGAACAGGTGTATTTATTTGTGAGAAATGCAGCGTCAGCGTCTGGGTTCGACTTGCGGTGTCGTGTGGATTGGATTTCTGGCGTGTGCACTGTTTGTGCCGGATTAGGAAACGCAACTTATGGGGTTATAACTCCTCCTCCCTTAAATTCGAGTGTCCTCACTCGATACCATGTAAAGTATATTGATGTTCTTTTCTTCATTTGGCTGTACTGGCTTCTGTTGGGCTTCTTGAACTTCTTCGCTTTTATTGTGTTTGGTGTGAATTACGATCTTCTTTCGTACCGCAAACATTTTAAAAATTATGTTTAAAAATGCAATTACCATTAGTGCTCTGAAGATGGAGTTTGTGATTAGATGCTCTATGTTTTCTTCTTATTAACATGTAGTTCCTTAACTGCTTCTAGGGTAAGGAGCTCTTCGTATGTGTTACTCGATGAAATTGAACGCAGGATTGCTGGTAATGGCTTTGATGAGGGTATTTCATTTGAATTGAAGTTTTTTCCATTGACTAACAATGATGTATATAGGATGATGAAGCTTCCAGATAAGACCATACTTTCGTTGTCGACAATGATGGTTTCGTTGAACTGATTGAGAAGTAGAGTTCCTGGGTACAAGTTTTCGACGGTTAGCAAATTTGTGATACATTTTTTTTCATTTAGTTTTAAAATTTTGTTTTGGTTACATATCAATAAATTGTTTTGACTTTTGCATTTGTGTTCTATTCCATAAATTTCATTACTACAATCTATTACATTATTATATTCAATTTTAACAATTTATCTGCCATACTTAATGGGCTTGATAAGTAAATTATTACAAGAGCTATAATCGGTAATAGGTAAGCTTATAATATAAAGTATAGTTGAATAATTAGATGCGATTTTATTCGTAGCTAATTCAAGTATTTCTTCTAAATTTATATGATTTATATTGTTTTTATCAAATATTTTATTTATTAATTCGATTTTAAAAGTTGATAGTATAAATGAGTTTATAATCTCTGCCTTTGCCCAAAGCAAGGCGTATTCGATATTAGTAATCATCTCTCTTCTTATAACATCTAATTTATATTTTATTTCTTCAAAGAACTTATTTTCTATTATTCCATTTGTTTTAAATAAGTTTAGGATGTTATTTGTGACATTCGTTAGTTCCTTAATTTTATCTGTACTCATTCTATTTATTATTACCTGTCGATTGTTATTTGACAATACATTGTGCATATGGGCTTTATTTATTTTAAAGTCATCATGGTCAGGGCTCCCAGCGAGCCATTTCTATGCTGTCCTCTTCTTGGCTTTAGGTTTGTTAAATGTGTTAGGGTTTGGGATATGGAATCGGAGAGGATGGTAAAATTAGGATCTGATTTGTTAACATGGTTAAAGGTTTGCTCTTTTAGTTTTTTGAGAACGTCTTCATATGCTTCTAGGTTTATTACGTGGTTTACCTTAAATGTACCGGATTGGAGTTAGAGTAGTTCAAAATTTGAATTTCACTGGTAACCAAGGTGAGAAGACATCTGTAAAATTAATTCCTGTTATTATTCTTATGGATTATTTTTCCGGATTCTGTTAAAATTGTAGTTGATTTGTCTTCTTTGACAATTTCCTTTTTAAATTTGGAAGATAGTTTGGTGCCTAATCTTTTATTTATTTTAGCATTTACTGTTTCCCCTGGTGAACAATGTCTAATTTCATGTTTTGTTTTATTGTGGTATTTTAGGTCTTTACACTGTTTTTGTGTAAATTGCTGAATTTTGTCCTATCTTGCTTGTTCGTACTGAGTTGGGTCTGTGCTGACATTTCTACGAAATATGTCTCTATTGGTCTTTTGTTAGTAACTGTGTGTATGGAATAGTTATATTCGTAGACAGCGCAATCTAGAAGTTCTGCGAAAGGCATAGTTGGTCTTTCTGCTTTTAAGCAACGCATAATTTCAGAAAGGGTAAAGTGAAATCTCTCAACTTGTCCATTAGCTATGCTGTTATTTGGGGAAATTGTAAAAATGTCGATATTTAATTGGTCTTTCAGCATAAAGCGAATTGTTGCAGAATTAAATGACTTTTCGTTATCGAAAATGACTGACTTCGGAACACCGAAAGCGAAAATTAGTTGTCTAAGTGGTTCTCTGATATCTTTTGTTGCCTTAAATTTTATCATTTTTACATTTTTACTGTAAGAACTAAATTTTTATTGGTTATGTAGATATCCAAATGAACTATTTGTCCAGGAAACTACGGAAGTGGGGTTCTTGAATTTTGGGTTTATTTGTGACGATCATTTCATTTTAGGGAAATAGAATTTTTGAAGCAATTGTATTTTGTTATCCAGACTATTTCTATGGGCTCTTTTGTGTTCTTGAAGAATCATTTCATCTTGTTCCTGTACATTTGTTAAATCTTTTACTTGGATTCGAGTAAATCTGGACTTATAAGTCCTAAAATGGAAGGGATACATGTCTTGTATTCTTCCCATAAGAGGTTCAGTTGTCAATATTCCGTTTATTATACTAGGGTCGTTTTTAGTTAGTGTCGTTACAAAGTTGATAATAAGTCTTCGTCAGTATAGTTTTTTTTTGTATAAAAAAAACTCTTTAAGAGTTTTTGGAATCGGAAACTTTAGCGGGATTTGTGGATATTCCTTTAGAAGATACAATAAAGCCTAGAAATTCGACTTCTTCTTTAAAGAAACCGCATTTATCTAGTTGCATCTTCATATTGGCCTTACTTAGGGTTCCGAATATTTCCTCTACATGTCTTATATGGTCGTTTTCGTCTTTGCTGAAAATAATGATATCATCAATGTAGACGTAACAGAACTTACCAATGTAGGCACGCAGAATATCGTCTAGCGCACGCTGGAAGATGGATGGTGCGTTTTTCAGGCCAAATTGGAGACGAGTAAATTCGAATTTCCCATTATTAACTGCAAATGCAGTTTTCTCCTTCTCAGATTCCTTCAAAGGAATCTGGTGGAAACCGCTTTTTAAGTCAAGGACCGTTTATTTCGGGTATTGGGTATCTGTCTGCTATTGTTACCGAATTAAGCTTTCGGTAATCGACAACCATTCTGTATTGTTTGTTCCCTTTTGAATCAGATCTTTTGGAACAATCCATACAGGGGCGTTATAGGGTGATCTTGATGGTCGGTTAATTCCATCTACGAGAAGCTGTTTTACCTGTTTTTCTATTTCATCTTTAAGGAAGGCTGGGTACGGGTAGTTTCTAAATAAACAGGTAAATCAGAATTAGTCATAATTTCATCTACTACCTTTGTAGTATACGTCCATTTTTCATCGGCTTCCGATAACAAGGAATGAAAATTTTCTATGATGGATTTAATTGCTATTTTTTGTTTGCTGGTAATGTGACATAGACTTAGCGAATTTATTGATTGCGATTGAAGTTGTTTGATTTTTATTTTGACCTTGTCGAGAATGGTCATTAAACTGTCCTTTGTATAAATAATAGCGGATAGTTGTTTCAGGCTATCATTTCCTAAAATACCGTGGAATGATTTAAGGCTTGGAAGTAGAAAAAAAAAATTTAAGGTCAACATTTGTTTGGCCGAAAAGGTTGAGAAATGTATTCTGAGTTATTTTTATATCTCCAGCAACTGACTTAGCAAACAAAATTGTTCGTTGGGAAGATTATGTTTTATAAGATCGGGCTGAATATAGTTTTTACTTGATCCTGTATCTATTAAAAAGTTCAAAATTGCTCCGCTCTTCGTTCTGCACTGAAAATATGGTTACGAAGAGTCAGTAAGTCTAAACCATTTATGTCGCAAAATTCTTGGTAACTATATTCCGGCTGATTGTTATCTCTTCCAGTTAACTCGGCTTGTTCTAACATGTAATTCGTTAGGTCGGGGTCATGTTGTTCATAAAATGCGTATACTTCGTTCGGAGAAACATGTTCTTCTGGTTTTATTGTAAAATTTGGTGGATCTAGCGAAGTTGGTTCAACGGTGATGTGGAAGTTTCTTCGAAACTTACTAGGAATGGGAGTCTCCACTGATGCGCCTGGGGGACGTTTCCCAGCATATATGAAAGGGGCGGATGGTCTATTTGTATAGTTAACCGCATTAGTCCTTATGGAAGAAGTGTCCATAGGCTCTGGCCTTGGTCGGGGCTTAGGGGCAAAAGGACGTGGAGGTTGGTTGAAGTTAGTATAAGAGTTACTATAATTGTATCGGGGTTGAACTTGACCCTGGTAATGAGCATTTCTTTGTGGGTAAACTTGTGTCAGATACGCTATTTGTGGAAAAAAACTGAGTGTTGAATTGTCGTCCATGGTTTCGTGGTGGTTGGGGTGGTATGGTCTGATTAAATCTGTGTGTAAAAGAGTTTTTGTTGTTCGCATAAATTGACCTAAATCCTTGATTTTCAAGTTTTAAACATAAGTTAAGTGCTTGCGGTAAGTCGGTTGGTTCTCGTTTTCCTAACAACTTTAGTAGGTCGCCGTTGAGACCACGCATAAACTTGTCGAGGGCTTTATCTCTGTAGGTACGCGTAAGTAGAGAGATGGATTCACTTCCTACGTCCATACATTGTATTTTATTTAATATAAGTGTTAAATGTGTATAGACCGATGGAAAAAAAGTTCTGCACTGAAGAATTGCTTTGCAAAAGGGATGTCATTTGATATTCCAAAGTATTTAGATCCCTTTGATCCGCATAGTGCAACGTTAAACATTTGGTAATAGCTTTCGAAAGGTATATTGACACGATTTTTAGAGAAAATTAATCAATAATCTTATAATTTATCTGTCTTTTTGATACTTTAAATTTTAAATTGTCTCTTTTTTTAAATGCTATTATTTCCTTAAACTATATTGATTTTATATTGCTTTGAATAGGATATTAATTTTAACCTATACTAACACATAAAGTATTACTAAAATCATCGCTGGATCGGCTGGCAGGTTTCCTGTCTCCTTTTTGCTTTAGCTACTCGGGGGCCTTTATTATTTCTCCAGGGAGCTCGGGATGGTTTATGCACTTTTTTAATTGTTCTTCTTACACGCGTGTCATTTTTTTTATAGTAGCTTTATGCTATCGTTAAGTATGGTGAGTTCGCTTAATACACTGTCACTACTTATGGTGATTTTTGGTAAATAAACCGTCACTACTTATGGTGCTTTTTCGTTACTAAAATCGTCACTACTAATGGTGATTTTTAATTATTATCAACTTCACTACATATGATCCTTAATTTAACCGTCAATACTTATGGTGATTTTTTGATTATTAAACTTCACTACTTATGGTGATTTTTAATGATTACTAACTTTAAATCTGCTCGGGCGCCAATTACTTTCGCGTGTGGTTAAAAGGTGAAAAAAAAAATTGTATACTTTACTCGGACCGCTGTCCACTTTATTCGTGCGATATTCGAACTTAAACTTAAGTCTAAAGTACAGGTGTATTTATTAGTGAGAAATGCAGCGTCAGCGTCTGGGTTGCGGTGTCGTGTGGATTGGTTTTCTGACGTGTGCACTGTTTGTGCCGGATGCGGGGGCATTGCATTTCATTAGGAAACGCAACTTATGGGGTGATAACTTATATATATATAGCTGGTACGTTATTGTGTTCTCAGAAACCATTCTGTGTGTAAAGCACACAGTATTACAGTATTCAACAGGACTGCCTGTGAATAAGTGGCGCTAGAGTCCGGAATGAACCTGGACTCAACCAACATGCCTCTTCAATTAGCCTGGTTCATAGCTAACTGCCTTCTGCGCACTTCTAGTTAGTCGGTTTCTACTTTTGATATGGTCCATGCTTAAGCGCCGTATAGCAAGACTGGGATATTCGGGGCCTTGTATAGAATCTCTCTAGTAGTTTGAGTTAGGGCCTTACTACATTCGACCAATGATGCCAATATCGTCTGTGCGTATGCTAGTAGTTTCGCCGATTTTTGAAAGATTGTGCCTCTGGTGTTGTCTCGGGAGTTTTTCACAATCCTCTTAAGAATCGAATTAAAGAAGTCACCCGAATCTGATAAAACAGCGAGAATTCTCCACCGTCGGACGAGTTTGGACGGTATACCAAAACTAGACATGGCTCTGTATAGTTCGTTTCTAGAAATGCTGTCGCAAGCGGCATTGAAATCGAAGAATAGGTGTTGGGTATCGATTTGGACTTCTTGGGTGTTTTCATAATCTGGCGAAGTGTGAATATTTGATCAGTTGTGGACTTTCCAGGCCACAACTGATGACGTTAGTCATAGCCGTAACTAATCTGTGATAGAAGTACCTAAAAACAAAATAAAGTATCTTCCTATTTCAAATACAATAAATGTTTGTTTGGACGAGTTTTAGAAACTAATTTCATAAATTTGTGAAACAGGTAATTTAATAGCTGAGGTTTTTTTTTAATAAAACAAATGAAAGTGTTTCTGTATTTGTCACAAGAAAGTAACAAAGTCAGGTGGAATCGATTGGTTCAACAATTTTTTAAACAATCTTAAGAATCAAAAGATTTTAAAATACTCAAAAGCAGAATATACTACATAAGAAATAACTACAAAAAAGAAATACTTAAACGTAAAAGTGAATACATAATGTCAAAGTATCTTAATCAGTGGATCAAAAATCAATGTGGGCAAATTTAAAACGTTGTGTATTAAAAATATATGAATGGGCGAATCTTTTAAACTTATTCTAAAAATGGATATCCCAAAATGTGGGCTTTATGGGCATTGTCACAGCATATTGTTGAGACAGTTTATCAAAATCATTTATGGTTCGACAAAAAAAAAAACCGTTTTTCGCCTGGTTATGCTATGAGGTAGTGTATATAAATGGTTTTTGTATGAAAACGCCTCCAAAAAGTGGGCGTGGCTTAAAATTATATATGGAAGAAATCTTTATATTAACGAAACCAATGATGTTGCAAAAAACTTTGTATGAACAAAATATAGACATTATGATTGTCTAGATATAGTGTTCAGACCTTTTTTCAGTATCTCTAACGGTTTGTGCTAAAACTATGTTTTTCTGAAAAGGGGCATGGCAGTATGCGGATTTTAAAAATGTTTACACTTGTTCTGCTGGGAGCAACAAGAAGCACGTGTACCAAGTTTCAACATTCTAGCTCAAAATTTAAGGCCCAAAAACTGGTGACGTACGGACGGGCGGACGGAGAGACATGGCTAAATCGACTCAGCTGTCAATTTTGAGTCGATCTATATACTTTGAGGTATACTAAGCTCAATTATTTCTCTATGTTACAAACTATGTATCAAAACGAATATACACCTATGGGAAAGAGTATAAAAATAACCAAAAAAATAGGATTTATTAAAAGAATAAGCAGTAAAATTACAACTATAAGTGCATTGAATATATATAATGTCATTGTAAAATCTCATTTCCAGTATTGTTCTACCATTTTATCTTCATTTAAAGAGAGTAAAATGTAAAGATTGCAAAAATTTAAAAACAAAGCCATGCGATGTATGTAATAGATATGTGTCAAACCGTTTTATATTGAACTAATTAACTCGTTTCTGTTAAACAAAGAATTGTTATGAAAGTTTTAGTGCTAGTAATCAAAATTTTAAACAAACTACATATAAATTATAAGAGAACTTCAATCATACTCTCTAAGGAACTCAAATGATCTTAGACTTCTTAATTTTCTTAATAAAAATACCCGAAATTCCTATATATACAAACAATTCTAATTATTTAACTGCTTAAACGCTCAAACTAAAAATTAAACTAGTTTAAAAACATATAAAATAAATGTTATACAATTTGTAAGATCACAATACTTGTATAAATTATCATTTATAAAAAAATCAATTATGTATGTACACATGTAAATTATGAAAACTGTTTGTTTGAGTGGTTTTGTAAAAAAATTTACCAAAGGCTACAGTTTTATTGCAAATGAGGCTTACAGGAACCGCTCAAGGCTTTTCATCAGACAGCGTAAAAAAGTATTGTTCAGTTCACTCAGTCAGAAACGTCACTGTCCGCTTTTCAGGATTCATAGTACAAAACGTTTTTAAACACGAACAATTATAATAAATGAACGAAAGCTCGGCAATAATATCACAAATTCCCCTGACAATCGACCCGACAGCAGAGAGATTTACACATACGGAGGGAGAAGTAAACGTTATATTTTATTATAACTTGTAATATTACATAAAAATGTATACATAACAGCTACCTTTCACTCTACCACATTCCACTTCTACCGATAAAAAAAAATGCCCATGTTCTATATTCGGTTTTATAGTGTTATGAGGGATTTCAATCCGCTCGTTTAACATATATACATATAATTTAATATATATTTATATATATATTAAAAAATAATGCATTTTAACAGGGCTAAACACAAAAATTTCCGTTTTTCTTCATTCGACCTTGAACGTTTGATCCATTTTAGACAAATTTTGTTCTCCAAAACATTGAGAACTCTTTTCAATATCTTTCACACAATGCTATGGCGCAAAGCAACATCAGAATCTTATCCAATTGATCTCTGAAAGCTTTCTTTAAAAAGGAAACGCAAAACTGCGGGTTATAGTCCAGTCAAATCAAGGCCTTGTGAGAGGAAACTGATTAAAGGACTGAGTTTCTTTTTAGTCTATATTCTCAGAATAGTATAGTTTATACATACAAGTGACAAAAAATAGACATTTTTACTTGTATTAAGTGCCTAACTAATTATAAACGTGTCATATATTATGTGCATATCATACAGAACGTGACTCCTTCAACTTTTAGAATCGCAATATTTTTTGAATGGTAATTCTAAGAAAAAAATGTATAAGGACCATTTTTGCAGATCATTTTAAGATCTATAATTTTGTCTAGGGTACTTTATTTAATTTTTTAATTTAATAAGTTTATTCGTTTTTTGAAAAACTTTACAACATCTCTTAGAATCCTTATTTATATACATGTGATTTTGTCTTACATAAACGTTTAAGTCCGTTTTAAATGTATTTATATTTGTTTGATGATAAGTAATGGTAGCTGATTAAATATATGAAGTCCATTGTAGAATATTTGGTTGTTAGTACTCAACAGATTGACTCTTGGTATAGCAACATTTTTTTTGTTCCTCAGTATGTAGTTGTGTCTATCCGAAACCTAGTTGAGGTTTCAATTTAGGTACTCTGGTAACATAACAGGAAAAGCACAACTCCAAGGATGAAGCCCTGCGGGACAATTATCTGCTAAAACCTCGCACTTGATGTTTCATTGTCAATTTTCGTAAATTAAAGATATGTCCTAAACCATTTGAGCTCATTGTAATTTACACCATAACTTTTTAGGCTATCTGATAAAAGCTCATTTCGTTACTCGCGGTGGAAACTGTCATGATCAACTGTCTCAAATGCTCTCTAAAAATAGAGAAATACTGCACAAATTATGTTTCCACTCGTGTACCCATGAGCGCAGTTACGCAGTATCTAACAGATCTAAAGCCAGATTGCTGTTCACACAACATGTTATTTGTTTCAAGGTAATTAACAAATTGTTCAGAAAACACTTTTTCAAATACCTTTTCAATAGTTGGTAGAATGTTTATCGGACGTAGCTTGTAAGGGGTTTTAGCATTTGCAACTTTTTGCACTGGTATTATCACAGATTGTTTTAAACAGAGTGGGAATTCGCCTTCGGACAGCGATCTATTTAACAGATTTAATAATTGATCACCTAACAAATCTTAGTTATTTAAAAATGTAGCACTATTTACCCCATTGATATTTTAATCATTCTCTTTAAAAAGAGTAAGGTATTGCTTTCGTGAAAATTTTCGACCTTGAGATTTTGATTGATTCTAACATAACGATGATAGCGGATCTCAAAAAAGTCTATTTATTTATTGACCCCGACAGTCGGTGTTAATAAATAGAATTTAAAACCAAACAGTATAGAGTAAAAAAAAGTGTAGTAATTCGACCACTTACAGTAGCTGATCATGATCTTTTGCATTAATATATCTTGAAATTTCGTCATCGAGTGAGTGATGTTCAGTAGCCTGCAATATCCTTTAGGCTTTGCTTCCTTACATTTATACTCGCCACCACAACCTAATGGATTAAAGCGTCCTTCCTCCCTAGCTAAACCTCTTAGGTCCCATTTAGACGATCAGTTCATTTGAGCTCTCAGTTCAGTCTCAGGTTAAGTTTCTGTTGAAAGCTCAACTAAACTAAACTATGGGTAAAGGTTTCCAAAAAATACTTCGCGGCACACGGCTATTTTTTTAGTACATACTGCTTACAGAGCTAATTTTAGTGACTGTAGGGAATCAGCTTATCTCCAAACATTTGTGTTTTTTTACTCATTGTACATGACAACTGTAAAGTGTCCTGAAAGTTTCATGGAAAATAAAAACCTATAAATACAAGGTGGGCCAAAAGAAGTTATCCGATGTTGTTTGGCTCTCATTTTTTTGCTAAATGAAAAACGTCGATTGTGGTTTTTGATTATGTTTATTTGAACTTTTAGAACTTTAAATGTTCAAGTCGAGAAGCAAAATAGGCGCCGTCACAATTGATTGCCATATGGGCTCGTTTTATGACATTTTTCATAACTTCGGCGAGAACTTCGGGCGACATATTCTCGCACTCTTGTCGAATGTTGTCCTTGAGGGCTTCTAAGGTCTCGTAAACGCGGGACATCAAAAAACTCCACAAAAAATGTCTGAAACGGTTAAATTGGGCGATCTTGCGGACTAGTTTAAATCTCCAAAACGAGAGATTAGGCGACCCAGGAACGCCGCCTTCAAAATATCGGTTTCGGCTCGCGCAGTGTGCGCCGTTGCTCCGTCCTGTTGGAACCCCATGTCCTCCAGTTCTAATTCGTCCAATTGCGGCAGAAAAAACTAGGTTAACATGGCACAGTAACTTTGAGCGGATGTAATGGCTCCTCGTGCATTACTCGTGGATTTTCGGTGCCCCAGAAGCGATAGTTTTCCTTGTTCACGTAACCGCTTAGGTTGAAATGAGCCTCATCGCTCATTATGATTTTGGTCGAAAAATCGTCAACTTCGTCCTCGAGATTGAGGATGGCTTGGGCGCAGGTTACACGCGTTTGGCGGTCGACAGGCAGCAGCTGATGCACGGACTGGAATTTGTACGTAAACATACGCAAGTCTTTGACCAAAATTCGCCTTAGGGACGACCGGCTGATGGCTAATTGCGAGACACGGCGTCTGGTCGATGTTTCCGGCGACAGCTCGACATCCTCGGTACAACAGGTGCCCCGGAGTCGGCCACTCTTGGCAACGTCTCTTGTGGTCCCATACTTTTCAAGGTTGGTGGCCAAATGGCGCAGTGTTTGAGCAGTCGGTGTCGGACGGCCGGGGAATCGGCGACGGAATTCGCGCTGCGCCAACACTACAGACGAATTGTTACCCAAAAAAATAGACACGATTATTCCGCGTTCTTGGGGAGTGTATCACTCCATGGCTTGTTCATTTGTATTCTATATGTGTCTAGTCCACAAATGTCAAAACAGATTTGACATTGGCGGGCATTTGCAAAAATAAGAGCATCTTCCAATAGGGTGATTTCTTTTGGCCCACCTTGTACATCTTGGAGACAATGACAAAAGCATTATGAATATTTATCTTTTCCTATTTATCCTGTTAATTTAAATTAAATTACATTTAAAGAAGTTTTAATTTCTTAGGGAACGTGTCTTGTAGCTGAACTTTTACAACCTCCCAGCGGTTCCGTGGTATTAGATATGTGTGCAGCGCCAGGAATGAAAACAATTCATCTATCAAATGTAATGCATAACCAGGGTAAAATTTACTCCGTTGAACAGGATGCACAACGTTACAAAATACTCTGCAACATGGTGGAATCAGCTAATGCTACAATCGTAGAGCCCATAAACGCAGATGCCCTTACATTAAGTAGGCCAAAAGTTCCAAATCTATTCATATAATTTCGCTCTAATAAACACTTTGCAGGCGATGGAACTTGTTCTTTGGTTGAATATGTTTTGGTAGATCCTTCATGCTCAGGATCGGGAATGCAAAATCGAATGTCATTGCATTCAGATGAAAAGGACCCAACGCGATTGAATAAATTAGCTGGAATGCAGATCAAAATGCTAACCCATGCAATGTTGACATTTCCAAAGGTAAAGCGTGTCGCTTATTCTACATGTTCATTGTATGAGGAGGAGAATGAAGAGGTGCTTTTATTTGTTTCGATAATTATTTTACTAATTTTTTTAATTTTTTATTTATTTATTTTATCAATTTTTCAGGTTGTCCAACGCTGTTTACAAATATGTCCACAGTTCAAATTGCTAAGTGGTAAGAAAGCGTTACGCAACAAATGGTTGCGGGTCGGCAATCCCGAGTTTAAAAAGCTAGGTAAAAACTGCATTTATTCTCGACCAAAAGAGGACTTCACGGATGGGATTTTTATCGCCATATTCGAGAGACGAACTGTGGATGACAATGATAATTGATTGAAAATGTTTTTGGAGTATATAATGGAATTCAATAAAATTTAACTACAATTTCTCCGGTGTTTATAAATCGTGTTTTTACCAAGAACTTTTAGGACTGAAATGTGAAAGGGGTGCGATGTTATGGTTCCACTATTTTTAGCATCACCATTAAAAAAAATGTTAAGAAGTAGACGACAATAGAGTGACAGCTTTTTCGACTGGTGCAGAAAAAAACACCGGGGCGGCTATTCCCAAACGCGTGCCGAGCAGCTTTTGACAGCGGATTTGTATTTTTTTAATTCTTAAAAGCGATAGCTGTATAGGTGAAAATTACTAAAGAACAGAAATAAAAAGAAACTTGTCTACCTATCTAACCTAATATTACAATGATTAAGAAGCCAAATAACGTGGATTGGAAAAGTACGACTGTCAGTCTGTTCAGCTTCTGAATTTGGAATTGGCATTTTATGGACTGTTTGGCAATATATACGACTAAACAACGGCCGCATTAGGGGGAAGTCATTTGGTATGGGAGGGATTCGATTGCTGGTTATTCGGGAGAGTCAGAAGTTTTTAGTGGTTTGCGGTTTCGGGACTCAGTATGTATATTCAAAGAAAAGAGTAAAAATAGAGAACAAAGCGTTCGATTTTATTCGGATAATCACTTGGAACTAGATCTTGTTGCAGTTGGATACGATCTGTTTTCGGTTTCTGGTTATTCGGGAGAGTCTGGGGTTTTTCGTTAGAGGTTATGTTCAGCTATATATACGACTAAATATTACCTTACCGGCCGCCTTGCAGCTTTTGCTGTTTAACAATTCAAAAAGGGTCAGCATAGCTTAACATAACTTAACCTAATGAGGAAGCGACTTCACTAACTCCAAAGCTATATAATATATATGTTAGAGTATACCTAATAACTAACTTGAGATATGGCAGCACTGTGTTATATTGTAGAGAGCTACCCTAGTATGAGGGCAACACTGTTTTGTTGTATTTGGGGGTTCCCCTAGTAAGAAGGCGACATTGTTTTGTGTTTTAGGGAATTCCCCTAGTAAGAAGAAAAACACTGTTAGACATATCTGTATGCTCAAGCTCAATGAGTGAGTTGATTCGGAGCCGTCGTGGAATGCGCCACAGATTTGTGACAGTGATTTCGGGGTTTTAAATTTTCTATCATCAGAAGTGGGATTGAACTTCCTAACCTACGAAACAAAAGGAAGATAATTCTATCCGATTGGATACGACATTGTGTTTGAGTGGAAATATTTTTTTTTATACTTGTTTGTGTGTGCGCGCGACCAACTATTGCAACAATAAAACATAAGAGAAATAATCGCATAGTGTATGACTGTATGAGTATCTTTGTGTATTTGTGTATGTGCCTTTGAACTCGAATCCTGATCCTGGATTCTTCTTACTCTTCCAAACCAAAACATGGCGAGCGATGGAAAGAAAAGTCTTACTGATGAAGTAGGCTCTGATGGAGCGATTGGCGGGCAACATTTAAATGAGGCGGTGACCGGAGAGCAGTTGGATGATACTCGCTCCGCACAAAATAACGCAGGTGACAATTTTGTAAATACTCTAGATGCTATAAATGAAATCTTACGTACTACACAACAACGTGAAGTTAATGGTTCAGTTGGTTTCCCTTGTTTTAACCCTGACCACTCACGAGTTGATGTTCGCCGATGGTGTGCTGATGTGGATCTAAGAGTACAACGAGATCAATTGCAAAATTTTGACATTATTCCAAGAGTACAGGCTTCATTGTTGGGAAGAGCAAAATCTTGGTATGAAAAGTATGGGTACCAGCACTATGGGTGGACCGACTTACTCGCTTCATTGGTTCATACGTTTTCGAGCGGTGCCGATATCGTAGATCAACTGCGAACAGTTGTAAATGTCGAAAGTAACGAGCTTGCCACATACAGCGAATTTGTCATAGAAAAGGTTTCCAAAATAAATCGGTTACCATTTGATATACCAGAAGATAAAATTGTTAGAATCGTTGTTGGTTGCATTTCCCAGATAAGTTTAAGAAATTCTCTAACATTCGTCATGCCATCTTCTGTTCAAAGTTTAACTGATCATTTATCCTCTATTAGAGAGAGCCCACATCTTCGACATAATGTCAAAGATTTACGGGGCATTAAACATTCAATTGTACTTTAAACAATGATACCGATTTTGTACATAAACGCCCTCGAAAAGTAGGGCATATTAGAGCCAAATGTCCTCAGAAGACATCTCGGGAGAACAAAATCGAATCTCAACCCGTGAAAATAAAATCACTTAATAATACAGATAAAAACCAAAAGTGTCCATTCTGTGGAAAAATTGGTCATGAAGAAAGTGCTTGTTGGGCTAAGCAGCGAGTTGATCGCAAAACAGTTAATGTTTGTCGCGAAGCAGTTAACATAGAAATGACGACTCCAATCATAATTAAGCATCAAATATATCACTGTTTGCTTGACACAGGTTCTGATTGCTCATTAATCAGGTCAGATATTGCCAATAAAATATCTTCAAAGAAAACATCATTCCTTTACATACAAGGCATAGGTAAAGATCCTATTATGTTATCAGAACAAATGGATCTGTTAGTTGAATTTGAGGAAGCCAACGTTGAAATTACTTTTCATATTATTGATGAGAAATACCTAAAGAATGAAATGATTATTGGTAGGGATATATTGAAGGACCCATCTTTGATGATTATGGTAAGCAGCCATGGATCAACATTGCGGCAAACGGAATCTGCTGTCTGCTTGACTACTCAGGTCGATACCGTACCCGAACTATCGCTCTTAAACCAACAAAATTTACAAACCATTCTAGACAAATATTCAGAATAATTGCTATAACTTGAATAGTCTATATGATACTTGGCTTCACATTGAACAAAGGCAGGACGCTATTGCCAGGGAAATAAAAGACAAACTCAAAGTAGGTGATACAGAAAACTCAAAATATATGATTCAAAAAGGCTTATTGTATCGAAAGTTGCGGAGTTGTAATAAACTGTTCGTACCTCAAAGCTGTCGGCTATCATTAATACGAAGATTTCACGAGGACAACTGCCACATAGGATGGGAAAAGACACTTGATAAGATGAGAGAGCATTTCTGGATGCCATCTATGACACAAAATATAAGAAAGTTTGTCAACTCATGTTTAATTTGCTTAGTTGCAAAAAGACCAAGTGGAAAAAAGCAAATGGAATTGCATCCAATTGAAAAAAAAAACCAATACCATTTCATACGGTTCACATGGACTATATGGGACCATTCCATGAACAAAATAAGGACGATCATCGACATATCTTCATTATAGTGGATGCATTCACTAAGTTCGTGTTACTTTTGCCATGCAAGACTTTACAGACTACGGAAACCGTAAAACACTTTCATAGTTATGTGATGTTGTTTGGTGCTCCATCTAAAATCGTAAGTGACAGAGGTTCAAACTTTACAAGCGAAGAGTTTCAAAAGCTTTGTGTTTCTCTTGGCACGGAGCAACACCTTATCGCACCAGGAGCTTGTAGAGCAAATAGACAGGTTGAAAGGTTTGTCGATACAGTTGCTAATTTATTATAGTGCGTACCAAAACAGTTGGCCATTCTACTGCGCAGGTCTCTTAAAATGTGTTTTACAATCTCTTAAAATTGCAAAAACAAGCATAAAGAGACGAAAATGGGCGGAGCCATAATAAAAAACGACGTATACCCTGCCTTGTGTTCAAGATCGCTGTCGCGATCTCACTGAGGGTGGTTTCTTCATTTTCCTTCTTTTATACTGAAATTAGGAGCGGAGGAAAAATATAGACCATTATATGTCAACTTTACTTGGAGGAAAATATATTGTTTCGTTTTTTGTCTTGTCGGTTCTTTGTAGGAGTACCATGTGATCACGGTCGGATAGATTGTCGCGTTAAAATAACGCGGCAAAAAGATTTCCCCACCACACCCCATATCCAACCCCTTCACTTCTTCGCCCCTTCACGTTTCTTCCTCCCGTTGCCCTTCTTGGAGAACGGTTAAGGAATAGTGTACTGGGTTGTTTACGACCCAGCGCTCTTGCTCGACCACCCATTCTTGAAGGCAACAAAGCAGGTATGGAGCCAGACGGACGGTCTGAGGGACGCGAAAGAGACAGGCGGTCTCAAGCTGCAAACGAGAACCCTAGCAGCCAACAATGGGTACAATAAACACCCCGACGATTGGAGTTAAGGAGATCTATGGCCAAGAGCCCACCCTAAATAATCATGAAATAAAAAAAATGGCACACTATCGAAATTTCCCCAACCCCCAAATCTGCACGAAATACCAACGGACGGTAATTATCCGCGATATTATTATACCTCTTCCTTCTTTCCACAATGGGCACTTAGGCGGTAATTGCCCTAAGCGGAAATCCTAAGCACTTATCCATGTCTGCGGGTTCCTTTTTCCAACCTTGGGGTTCGATTTAATTTCCTTGTTAAATTCGTGGGGACAAATGCCGCGAAACAGATCCTCGATCGAATTTTAATAAATAAATATTGTGTCTGCGCTCTCGTTGATTGTTGCAGGGTGCACAAACAAACGAGGGAAATTGTGTGTGTGGTCTGAATGCATTCAATGGGACGTTTGGCCCGAGGAAATTTCCCAGGTTACAAGCGAATTCACAAATGAACGCCAGACTGAGAAAGAGAGAATAGCGGGAAACGGCAACCCACTCCAGCAAAGTAGCGGAGCGGGGTAGAAATTAAGCCGTAAGTTGGGCCCGCTATTGGCTGAATGAGAGAGAGAGTGTGACCGTTTGGTTGGAAACAAAGAAGGTGGTCAAAGAAAAACCACTTCTTGGTTGACCAGCGAAACGAACGGAGCGGAGTGTACGAAAGGTTTAATCAAAAAAAAAAAGTTGGATCGAGGAGTTTTTTTTTGTAGTTTTGATTAAAAGTGTGGATTCCCGTAGTTGTCGGGAAAACAAAAAAAGGGGGAAAAAGGACGACAGACAGGCAGAGTCATAAGGAGTTAGCGGCAGGCTAGGCTCCCTGAGTGACTAGAAGAAATCTTATTGAACTACCCACCACTTTTAAATTTGTAACCTTGATTAAAAGTGTAAATTATAGCGAGATAAAATTGACGATGAATTGCAAATATAAAACAGATTTACAGCGAGCAGCAAAACAAAACACCAGTATACCAAATGGGTGGTTCGGTTTGGTTTGAATTAAGAAGTAAAAACACACACGTTTTAGTACTAAGATAAAAATATTTATTGATTTTGCTACCTATATATGAAATAGTTAATATTAATGTATATTAAACTGAATTCGAAGAACTGTCAGTTTCATAATCGGTTGAAGAATCATCTCCTGGATTGATAATTATTGCATCCGACATTGTGTCCCACATCTGCTCGTGTGAAAAGTATTCCTCCTCTGTCCTTATAATTTTTTCACAAACTTTGCGCCAATCTTCACCTGTTATTTTTGAAAATTCTTCTTCAGCTAGTTTCTGAACATCCGACAATCTAAACGTTGTATTTCGGCTTCCGACTCTTCCCTTGACTATTGCCCAGATCTTTTCAATAGGGTTGAGATCTGGATGATAGGGTGGCAATCGTAGTACTTCGTGTCCCGCGCCGTGAATCATATCGTCAATCTTATGCTTGGGGTGGTGATTAGTCCGATGTCGCTTTATAAGGTCATAAAGTTCGACTTTGAGCATTTTTGAAGAATGCGGTATATTGTTGACGGAAAGCCATTCTAACATCTCCGATTTAACGGAAGCAGAAGTGATTTGCTTGTGTTCCCATTTGTTGTGATATGATGCGTTGTCCATTACAATAACCGATGGTTCCTCTAGGTTATTTAAAACTTGATCCTTCATCCATTTGGAGAAATTTTCAAAATTCATCCCATCGTGATAATCTCCTGTTTTCGACCCAGATTTAAATAAAAGCAAGGCATTATTCACGAAGCCCTTCGCTCCACCTGCATGCGCCATTATCAGCCTTTGGCCTTTTGAAGTTGGCGCCTTTAAACCTTGACTGGTGCCGTCAGTCCATGCCCTTGTGTGAGAGCTGTGAATATAGCTCTCGTCCAAATAAATAAACTCATATCCTTCTGAACTGAACTCCCGCACCTTCCTCAGATATTTCACTCGTAAAAGTTTGATTTCATTTCTTTCGCAAAGAAATTTACGGTTGTTCTCCGTTTTCCTATAAGAAAATCCATTTCTTTTTAAAATCCTATGTAGCGACATATTGCTCAGGTTCATCTCCAAATCTTCCTGCACCCGTTGTCTTAACATTTTTAATGTTATCATCATTTTTTCTTCAATGTGAAAGTTGTATATAATTCGCCGAACAGCTGTGATATCAAATTCGTCCAATCCAGTTTTCCATTTTGTATGTGGTACTCTTTTAGTTGGAGATTCAATAGCGCCTTTCTTCTCATATTCTTTAATTATCCTTCTTATTGTTCGGGCCGAAATTCCCGTAAACTCCTCTGTCTGTGAATTTGCGTATGTGATGGGATTATCTATACATAAATTCCTAGCTTCTTCAATTTTTTTTGTAATATATCCTAACAACGATCTTACGTCCTAGTCTTCCTATTGGTTTTCCTTTTCTTGAAAGATCCATGACAATTTATTTTATTTTAATAAACTTATGTCCTAGCAATACTTTTGTTTTCGTGAAAGTGAATTCCAAATAGGAAATCCATATATATATATGCGTTATATATATATGCGTTATCTTAAAATAAAAAACTCTAAAAAAAATCTAAAAAAAACTAAAAAAACCAGGCAACAAATTTATTCCTTGCCCCTACAGGTAACCAAATGCAAACACTAATCATGTCGTAAAACTTTTAAACTTAAGTCAAACAGGTAAAATCAAACATCATAAAATTAATGCTAACCAAGCACACCACCCATACAGGTACCTAGCGCTAAACCACGAAATGTTCAACCATAAAAAGGGTTGGGAACCCTTTCAAATACAATCGGACTTCTAGGTAGAAATGTATAAAAGTCGACCTCATAATAAAAAATTAAGTTTATTTAGATATTCAACAGCATTTTAGTTCTAAGCACTGTAAAGTTGGGTTACGCATTGTAAATTACAGGCAAAAACGCTTAGTGATTAAATCTCTTTCGCGTCATTTTTGTTCTCTTAAATCCTCTCTCTGCGCAATCGACCGTTGGCCAACTGTTTTGGTACGCACTATACGCACCAATTTGAATACAAACCTGGAATGGACTACTTATGTAAGCCGTGTGCAGTTAGCACTTAACACAACTGCGAATAAGACAACGGGACTATCGCCATTGAAGGTACTTATGGGAATCAGCGGACGTACTCCTGAAATTGGGATTCTTTTGTCTCAATTGAATATAGAGCCAGAATATGAAGATTTAGCAGCGATTCGAGAACTAGCTGAAGAAAGACTCCAAGAAAATAGTAGGCGCATGAAAGTAAGATTTGATAAAGGCAAATCCAAACCCAGCAAATTGGAGATTGGCGACAAAGTTGTTTACCGTAGTAATCAAATCCGCAAATCGAAATTGGACGTTCACTATAAGGGACCATACGAAGTAGTTGGTGTTCTTCCAAATGATCGGTACAAACTAAAGAAGGACAGTTCCAGAATAGTTGTGGTAGCCGCTAGAGAAGTAATACGGCCGATTTGTATTAAAGGAGATGGGCCCGAAGTAAAAGGTATATTTTTATAGTCTCTTGATTGTTATCATTATACTGTTATCAGGTACTATAATGTTCTTTTATATCATTAATGAATTGAACAAGCTTAATATTGCCTCTGAGTCATGATATTTGAAGAAAATCTAGTAATTAAATTATGGACAAGCAGAAGAATGCCTCTGAGCCATATGAAAATCAAACTGTAATAAATTTGTTGGTATGTGTTAAAGAGTTCATAGGTCCGAGCCTCTGAATTTGTTTTCTGAAACTTTTGTTTTACACGTGGTTAATGTAGACAAGCTAAGCTTCAGACGGCCTCTTAGCTATGTTCTCCATGTTGGGGTTTATGAAGACTAAACAAGCAAGGTCCCTTTGAACAGTTTAACTTTTTCTTGTCCGATATGTTTGATATTTGGTTATGGACAAGCATAAAATATTGCCTCTGAGCTATACCATGTAGATCTAGAAATATTGTTATATAATACAAGATGTGTTGATGTTTTTGTTTTGACAAATGTCTATTAACATTACAGACGTTGCTGTAAGGTCGGATTGTGATGAACTGGCGAGTGAAGAAAAATAATAAATTTGTGAATTCAGAATGAGTATTAATTTTAACAGGATGTTTTATTTCATCGAGAACGATGAATGCTGTAGGATGGCCGTGTTAGAGTATACCTAATAACTAACTTGAGATATGGCAGCACTGTGTTATACTGTAGAGAGCTACCCTAGTAAGAGGGCAACACTGTTTTGTTGTATTTGGGGGTTGCCCTAGTAAGAAGGCGACATTGTTTTGTGTTTTAGGGAATTCCCCTAGTAAGAAGAAAAACACTGTTAGACATATCTGTATGCTCAATGAGCAAGAATGATGTATTACAGATTACGCATTGCGCATGTCCGCCATTTATGTTTACGTTTCTGCTATCTTGCTTACGTCACAGGAGACAAGCGAATATTATTTCCTTCTGAAAGTAGGCATTGATATATCATTTCCGCGCGTTAATTTTGAACTGGTTATACGGAAATTATTAATGTATAAAAGTATAAAATATTTTAAAAATCAATATGAGGTGTGCAGTGTTCAATTGCAGTGCAAATAATAATAAAGGCAAGTTAAATATCCGCTTTTATCGCTTTCCTAAGGATGGCGGTATTCAGAAGCAATGGATACATTTCTGTCGGAGGAAAGACAACTTTAATCCTGAAACGTCGCGAATTTGCTCTGCACATTTCACTGCGGAAGATTTCGAGAGGAATCTACAATTTGAAATGGGTATGTTCCTGTACATAAGTCCTTGCTTACATGTTATTAATATATAATTAAAGGATTATGCGAAAGAAACGGATACAAGTTGAAGCCGGGAACTTGTCCAACCGTTGAACCACAGTCCACGATGGTACCTTCATCCAGGGATAAGATCGCAAGATCGCAATGATCGCAAGCTTATTGAAAGAAACCCCAGTTCCCCCAAATGTTCCTGAGCCAGCCAAACCTGATGATGCAGATCAAATAGAGATGAACAACAATGTTGTAGATGTTGTAGACGAAACTACAAATCAGTTGCAGCATCAAATTGATCTTTTAAAACAAGAGATGTAAGTTTATGATTATTATTATTAAAAAATCTTTTAGATCTGGCGGAGAATATCGAATGCGAGGGAAGTGTAAAAAAAATATTTTTCAGAGCAAGAATGTATTTAAGAATAAGAAAATTAAATATGGAAATTATAGAAAATCAAAATAAAAAAAGAGAAAGTTTAATAAAATAATACATTGAAAATAAAAAAACAAAATCTCAATGAACAACTTATCTTTTATTCATCATTCCATCATTACAAGATTTCACTTTTCCTTTCTAGGAATACATAACCATGCAATGACTCAATGTGTTGCAATAAATTATACATTTAAACAGGACACACTATAACATTTTAGAAAATACAAACTATTGAAATGTTATTTCGCTTTGAGAAAATACAATTGTGATGATATATAGGAATGCTATTGCTTTTTTCACAGAATCATTACAATCAGGTAGAAAATTAGTAGAACATCTTAAAAATTCAAAAAAACAATGTATTAAAACGAATCTTTCATGCTGACACACTTTTAAAATAAGATTTTTCTTGACAAAAAGACACATTTTAATTTAATTTCACGCAATTCCTATGTAAATAAACAACAATTACAACGAGCTTTCAAATAATATGTCACCTGTGACGTAGCTGCGCAGAACGAGCAAAAATTGAACACCTAAATGCATAATCTTATATCTCTCATTCCTGCTCAATGAGTGAGTTGATTCGGAGCCGTCGTGGAATGCGCCACAGATTTAAGACAGTGATTTCGGTGTTGTACATTTTCTATCATATATACAGAATTGATTAAAATCATGAAATATTTACATATAAGTCCGATCGAGATAAATGGTTCTGATTCGAAATGCGGTGACGGGAAACAAAATATTATATATATCATTAAAAACGATAGAGTTTTCGTATCCGAAAGTTATTAGATTGGTAGTAAACAGAGCTTAACTATAGGACGTGTAAGAATTTCTTTCATTGTTCTAATATCTGCTACCCCGACTTTCTTATCTGGTCTTAAATACTTCTTTCCACTCTATCCAGCCTCCAGTTGTTATTCATGTTGCATCTTTTATATACTCTTCCTTACACCGCGCACCAAACTGGTGATGGAGAATCTCGAACTTTTGCCAGCGATTCATAATAATGGCCAACCAAGGAAGGAAAGAAGTAACACAACAAAACTAGTGAAAGGTGCCAGAAAGTCTTGCGTCCATAGGTTACTTACGGATTCCTGGTGAGGGTAGATGAAGTTAGCCTTATATTCATGTGAAGAATTTGGTCAGTATCTGTAAAAGGATTAAATGCCAATATGATACTTTTAGGTTTGAGCGGTTGATTTTAAGATATCGATGTAAAAGATTCTTAAAACTAACGTCAGCGATTACAGAGCTGCAGCATATGCTTTCTCCGATGAATCACAGAGGGCATGTATTTCAGTTGGATCCAGGGAACTTAACCAATCCACCTAGGAATACTGATCGTTTCTATAACTGCTCAGCCGTTTTTCTTGACGTGTCGCAAGCTTTTGACAAGGTTTGGCATAGAGGCATTCAACACAAACTAAGACAAGTTCTACCTGAAAATTTATATAAAATACTCGTGTCGTATCTTGACCATAGACTCTTCCGCGTGAAACTTATAAACGAATATTCGGAGTTCAAAGAAATATTGGCAGGAGTACCCCAAGAAAGCGTCCTTGGACCACGCTTGTACCTAATATTTACACGTTATATCCCACAAACAAACGATACAATAGATGCCACGTTTGCTGACGATACAGCTATACTAGCCGTTGGCACAAAAAACGATCGCTTGCCAGTCTTATTCTTGTCCTGGTAATTTCGTGGATATCTCGGAGTCTTTCTCAAAGATCATCAATGTAGTCATCTTCAGTGGTCCGCTCTACCGTTGGGTATGCGCACAATACTTCACTAGCCAACCTTAATGCTCGGCCAAATAGGACTTCACATGGGGAGTTTTTTAGACGTGCTTTAGACCGCGCTTTGTTACGCCATCAGGAACAAGTGAATGCAACGATCCCAGTTTTGCTGACTGTCGTCTACCACCTTGGAGAAGTGTTCTTTCAAGGTTCGATTGAATCGTTCTACCATTACGTCTGACTGTGGATGCAGCGGTCTCGTTCTGGTCTTCTTAACACCTTACCGCTGGAAAATACCCTGGAATACTCTCGCTTCGAATCTGCATGTCCAGTTGTCCACGATCTGTTCTGCTACGGTTTTCGCTTCCTGGTTACGCATGGCGAATGCTTCTGGCCATTTGCTGAAGTAGTCATAAACAACTTATATGTAACGGTTTCCGCTGTTCGTTTCTGGAAATGGGCAAGCAATATCTGTTGCTGTTCTTTTGAATGGTGGCCCAACGTTGTACTGATGCATGGTCGCTTGCATCTTTCGTTTTGGTCCTTTACAGGCATTGCATGTAACGCATTTTCGGCACCACTTGCCGATGTCTTATTTTGCAGATAGCCAGTAGAGGACTTTCAGTCGGAGGTCTCTCATTTTCTTCTTAAGACACCATCCTGGACGTGAAGAGAATCCCATTGTGCCCAGTACGCCTTCAGAGTTGGACTACAATCCGAAATTTCTTGCCAATCTGGTTTCTCCATGTGTTCCCTCCAATCGGTTCAATGTCAGGATCTTGCATCTGCGCTTCTCTGATCTTTTCAGAGGTCCAACCGTTGTTGGGCTAGGCTCTTATTCGCTGCGTGGTGATGAGCTCCTTCTCTTCTTGGCGGGTGCAGTGCTTGCAGTTCATTCCGCATGGTCGACGAGACAGTTCGTCAGCGTTAGATATTAAATGTCAAAATCGTAGCTCTGCATCTAGCAACTTGACCCTCTGGATTCTTAAACTGAAGCAACCACCTTAGAGCACCATGGTCTGTACGGAGAAGGAACTTCAATGCCCTAGAGGAATTTATGGAAATGCTTCGTCGCCAGAATCAACGCTAAGAGTACCCTCCTGGTCACGCAATAGTTTGCTGAAATAGGCCACCACACTTTCCTCTCCCTCGTGTAGTTGCGATAAAATGGTTCCAACTACAAAATTACTTGCGTCGGTATGAAGGTATTTTCACCGTCGGCAAATGATAGTATCGACGCTTGACATAGCTGGTGTTTAATTTTTTGAAAAGCATTATTACACTCACTTGACCATTTAAATTGCTTTCCTTTCTCCGTGAGTTGATGTAAGCTCTTAGCAATGCCAGTCCCTTACAAACAGTCGGGAGTAAGTCGTAAGACCTAGTTTATGTTTTTCCTTGGGCAACAGCCAATTTTTCACAGCTTCAATCTTTACGGGATTGGTCCTCACTCCAATAGTCGAAATGATGTGTCCCAGGAATCGAAATTCGGATCTAAAGAGTGCACACTTCTGTAGATTAAGCTTCATATGGGCACTCCGAAGTCTTAGGAATACCTCCCGCAAGTTCTTTTGGTGTTCTTCAAACGACAATTGCATCATCTAGCTACATCAGACAGATTTTCCAAGTTAATCCTCGCAAAGCGCATTCCATTAGCCGCTCAAAAGTTGCAGGGGCGTTGCACAAACCACATGGCATCATGTTGAAATGCCACAAGCCATTTTCTGTGGTGAAGGCCGTTTTCTCCCTGTCCTTTGGGTGAATCTGCACCTGCCAGTAGCCGCGCTTCTGATCCAGTGTGAAAAACCATTCAGATCCCTTAAGAGTATCGAGTGTGTCATCAATCCTTGGTAGAGGACAACTGTCCTTCTTGGTGACATCGTTGAGCTGCCGAAAGTCAACGCAGAACCGGGTGCTACCATCTTTCTTCTTAACCAGAACCATGTCTAGCATCTCCAGTGTCGATTTGATGTTGCAGCAAATACATCAGCAAATTCTTCAATCAGGTTTTCCGCACAAATTTGCTGCTCCTGGTTCAGCTTGTTATCTCAACACCTGCATGCCATTATCCAAAATCATTCCACGAAGTCCACTCCAATAATGTATTTGTCACAAATATCAGCCACCAGCAATGCATGGGAGAAGGCAAGTCCCGCCAAATATATAGTCAGCCGTACTTCGCCATACACTCGAACTCTTTTTCCAGTTGCGGTCCTCAGACAAAAGCTGCAGGTGTCATGCAGCCAAGACTCACGGAAGATATCTTTTCGGATAATGGAAACAGTAGCTCCAGTGTATATTGAATCCGCGAGTTCTTTCCCAGCGATGATCCCATCTACGGTCATACTACTGTTGTCTCATTTTGTTTGACATACTTGGATTGTGGTCCTGGGGACGTGGGTTCTTAAGCATTTCCCCGACTGTTGGTACTGGAAATTTATAACTGCAGATCGATTGTTGTCACTGCAAGATGCTTCCCTCTGCTGTCCCCGACTGTTGCAATGTGGGCAATTGCTACGCTTTGATGGGTTCCTGCACTTACGAATTAGATGTCCAGTTTTGTTGTGGTTCCAGAAATGCATTTTGGTTCGAGAATTATTATCTTGCGAAATTTCCATTCTCACAATTCACTGACTCGATGAGCTCCTTGGGATGCTTGATCAGCTGCCTCTAATGTCAGAGCATTAGCTGCGGCTTCTGCAAGTACGCGTTTTCCATCCATTCCATTCGTACGCATAGCACAAATGTGCACTCGATACACTTCTAACATGTGGTCATCACCAAACCGCATCTCGATTGCTTCCACGATAGCCTTGTAGGTGCGTTGATTGTCAACGAAGATGGTTTTCAAAACCTCTACAGCTGGACCACGCAAAGCCAGTGTTAGTGCGATGGCTTTACCTCGTCCTCTCAGCAGTTGGCAATGCAGCAGCTTCAACGGTTTCTTATAAATTGTCCATTGCATCTGACCGTCGAAAAATTCCCCAAAACTTTTATTTCTTAACAATTCTAAGCTCTTTAGCTAGGTCTTCGACTTTTTTTTTAATAGTCTCGAAATTATCCTCTACTTTTTCGACTTTCTGTGCGATTGTTGCTACATAATTTTCTACCTTCCCAACTTTCTCTTCTACAAAATCAAATGGATTATTTATCACCGTTAATTTGGCTCGAGGACATTCTCAAACTACTTACTCTGTTCCTTGAATTGTTTCTCGAGCTGCTGATGCGGTTCTTCGAGCTGCATGCTTTGACCTTCTGACAGTTGTCGTTGTTCTGCTCGTAGTTGTTCCAATTTGTTGCTTTGTCTGATCACATCTTGTTTTTTTTACAAACACACACTTAATCGTAAACCAAATTACTGTTCGGTATTTTCACGATTCACTATATTCACTTCTACTGTTCACTACTTCGCTATGTTCACCTCACTATTTTTTTTTTTTTTTTTTGGTATTCATTTTTATTATACTTTATCTTAAAACTAACTTACATGCTAGACAAAAATTCATGAAAAAAACTAGCCTACTTATCAACTACATAACTAACTTACTGGCCCTATGCGGGCGCCCTAAATTAAATGATAACAACTCTCGGTCCCAATCGGACACACTCCTGCTGAACCGCAGGCGCTCTCCTCCGCCCTGAGTGACGAAGTCTCGGTCGTACAGGAGCCGCCTATCCACAGTTCGTCGGAAGACGTGGTAGATTAGCGGAAGCGCCGATCTATCCTGTATCAGCCATCGACTATCCAAATATAGGAAAGCTTCGGGCGGAATAAAGCCGCTTAAACGCGCGCTCTCAAAATATTCATCATTGAGATAGAAGGCCCCAAAGATGAGACTATTGTTCGAAGCCATCGCTCTTGCAGCGTGAAACCGAATGAGTTTCACTAGAAAATTGTCTATTCTGTTTATGTTGGCCCCGTTGTATAGGACCTGGTTGAAATAGTATTTTGTGTAGTCAGATACTGGTGTTCTGTGAAGTCCAAGGCAGCTCCTTCACCCTGCTGTCAAGACGACTGCTATAAAACAATCGTCTTGTCAGGGCAAATGCTCCCCTAGCTCTCGCCAGAGCAGCATCTACATGTCTTCCGAAATATAGATACTGATCTGACCAGATGCAAAGGTACTTTTCTACACTTTTACTCGCCAGTGGCTGTCCGTTTGGTCCAACGATCACCAGCTTTCGCCAGTTCTTTCTCGTATCCCTAGAGGCCCTAGACAACGGTGTCCTAAACAGGATAGTTTCTGATTTCTGAAAGTTGATTTTCAACTTCCAGTCATCACAATATCTCTGGATCTTGCCGAAGTCCCGCTGCAAAAGAGTTCGAATGACTTCGACAGTAGAGGCTGTTCTGTACGCGATAAGATCGTCCGCATACGCAATTGCCTGAGTAAGACTACCTATCATATCACTGGTGTAAATGCTGAAGGGAATCGGCGAGTTTACCGCTCCTTGTTTGCAGACCATTCCTCATAAAAAATTCTGTGGTAGAAGTTACATTGCCACTTTTGACAACAAACGTTTTACCAGTCAGCATGTCATGAAGCATATATAGCAGTGGTTTACTTATGCCAAGTCTGGTCAGCTTTAGATAGAGGCCCTCTAACCATAAGGTGTCAAAAGCCTTCTCTAAATCAACCAGACATGCACCGGTGCACTGTTTTTTGGGTTTGTTCCATTGTATATCAGAAACGAGTTTGGAGGCGGCATGAATACAGTCATGTCCAGCCTTGAAGCCAAACTGGTTCTCTGGTATAATATTATTGTCCTCAGACCACTTGAACAGTGCTCGATTGAGAATCTTTTCGAAAACCTTGCTGATACTCGGAAGGAGACTTATCGATCGGAAATTCGCCGGATTGGAGTTGTCCTTTCCCTTTTTCGGGAGAGGATGAACCACCGCCGTCTTCCAACGCACTGGATAATATGCATTATTCAGCGCGTTGTTGAACAGCGTGGCGTAAATGTCCACAGCTTCAGGGGGTAAGTGTCGCAGTACAATGTTTGATATACCATCGACTCCCGCTGACTTCTATTTCTTTATGGAATCGAAGATGATCTGGAGTTCCACCTTCGAGATTAACGGGGGACTAAACCCACTTCGCTCGGCGACTATGGCGTTTGCCAAGTTTTCGTCATCAAACCGGGTGAAACCACGATTCTCAGATCGCCATTGCGTTATGTCGTTTCGGAGATAGCCATGATGGAGCAGGGCATTGTTTTCCAGGACGCGGTTCGGGCGAATGCTATCATTATGCTATCATGACGTTATGTCATGTTCTTTGTATTTCGGTATCGTCCTGTTCATTGTTCGTTGAATCGCTTCGTCCATTTGTTGTAAGTATTCGTCGATTTCGTTGTTTGTTAGGTTTCTGTTGTTTGGTGGTGAAATGGCCCTCGAACGTTCTCTTGATAAGGCGTTGGTGAAGTGAGGCCAACGCATCTTACCGTAGTTGTAAGAATGGACAGCCACATACTCCTCCAGCGCCACAAGCTCGTTCGGAAGCTGTATTACGGCGGCGAGTCCGCAGTGATCACTGTCGTACTCAATCGTCCGTAAACAGTTTCGCGGTAGTTGACCTACTCTGTTAGTAACTGTCAGTCTTGTGTCTCGCAGTAAAAGATCCAGGAAAGCACCGCTTCTCGGAAACGATGGCCTATCTGTGGCGAGAATGTCGATCCTATATTCAACATTGTAGTGGACCATCCAATTGTAGAGATGGTTACCCCGAGGATTTTGTAATTGATTTCCCCAATCTTCGTGTTTGGCATTTAAAAAGATAAAAGTTCTCCACTGAGTTCAGTCTTAGAGATTCGAAAAGTTTTCCGAGCTCTGTTGTAAAAAGTGTAGGCTGAGGTGCTTCCGGTGCGTAGGCAGCTATCACATACAGTCGCTTTCCTTGTTGGAGAGGAATGCATATGACGCAGGCTTCCAGCAGCCGGAATCGGCGCACTTCACCACTATATATGACCTTATAACTAATACCTTTTCGTATAAAGATAGCGACCCCGCCTCCTTGAGTGGAGTTGGGTCGGTCCCTTCTTACGATATTGTAATTACTATTAGTCAATTTATGCTTCTGGTTAAGCTTAGTTTCGCTAGCCATAAGCACATCGGGACTTTGGTCTATAAGCAACTGGAATAGATAAGCTCTACGTTCGATCCTAATCAGTGAATTTACATTCACAGCCAGGATCTTTAAGGGTCTAAGGGTTAAGGTAGATATAGTCTACTCTTGACGCCTGCTCCCGTAACTGGTTTTGAAGACCGTTTAGCTGAACTTGAATGGCCCGCAACGCAGTCAACAAATCCGCATCCACTGCTGGAGCCTTAGGCACGGGGGCCTGTCTGGCTTCCTTAGGTGGATGCTGTACCGTTTTTCCCTTTCCTGACGCCATTTGGGCGTAGGAAATTTGGGGATTGACGGACATTGAGGGAGGGCGAACGGCTGGTTGATTCGACACAGCCGTTTGCTTCGCTTTTTTATTAATTTTAATTTGCTGAAACTTTGGACAGCCCCGATAGTTTGCGGGGTGCCCGCCGCCACCGCATAGTGCACATTTAAGTAGGGTCATGTCATCGACCCGCTCCTTTCCTAAACTACACTCTCCTATGTTGTGGTTCTCTCCACACTTAACACAGCGTGACCGCATTTCGCAGTTGGCTGAGGCGTGGCCGAATCTTTGGCAACGCATGCATTGAAGCATGCTGTCACCTCTTTTTAATTTTTCCCATCGTACAACCTGGAAGTTGAGGACTGAGATACTCTTCAACTTTTCCATCTTGCTTTGGGGCGATAGCTGTACTAGGAAGATCGGTAGTTTCCGATTCTTCCGTCTTGCCTTCACTGTGGTGAATGGCTTTACCCCTACGAATTCGAGCTCGTCAGTCGCTACTTGGCGAAGCTCACTTAAAAGCGCCTGCGGGTCCGTCAAGGAATCTATGCCCTTTAAGACAACCGTTTGGAATTTTTCTACTTTCGGAGTATATGTGATTGCTAGTAATTGCTCTATAATTTTGTACTGCTCCACTGTTAAGCAGTGGATAGCATGCCTATCTTGACTTAATCTTTTTATTGTGAAATTGTTGCCTATGGCCGACTTACATATTTCAATGGTTTCCTTAAGGTCCATTTTATACGTGTTGATGGGTGGCACTTTTTCTTTTTTCGGCGGCTGTGGCTGCTGCTGCCGCTGTTCCTGTTGTTGTTGCCGCTTCTTCTGCTGCTGCTGTTGTTGTTGCTGCATCTGCTGCTTATGTTGTTGTTGTTGTGGCTGCTGCTTCTGCTGTTGTTGTGGCTGCTGTTTCTGATGTTGTTGTTGTTGTTGATTTGCTTGCTGTTGTTGCTGGGCTTGCGGTTGCTGTTGTTGCTTTTGTGGCAGAGTTGTCGGTAGCTGTTGCTTTTTTTGTTGTTGTACTTCTTTTTGTACTTGTTTGTGTTGATTCTTTGGTAGTGGCTGTGGTTGTGGGGCTTTTGGTATTGTCGCCGTTTTACCACTTGTTTTTGCCACTGCCATTTGTTTGCCGTTGTGTTTCTTCTTCGCGGGCTTTCTTCTCTCGCTCGCGACACTCTTCTTGCTTTTTTTTTCAGCGCTAGAACTAGCGGTTCTAGTTGGGATTTTAACTTTTTTATTTTTTCATCCTCATCGTCATCGTCCGTTGACAGCACCGCAAACCTGTTGCTATCATCGCCCTTCCCCTTCCTCAGACATGTAGGATATTTCCTCTGCCTCATCTGATGGGGAGGCCAATTTATGTTGTAATGCTGCCGCCGACGTTGTTGCCAACTTCGTCGTTCCCCTTGCTTCAGCAGGCAGCATGACTGAAGCTGTGTTTGTACGCCGTTTGACCAAGTTCGGCGTACAAACTATTTTTTTCTTTTTTTGAGAATTGGTCCCGTAACTGCTAGGCTACCTTTTGATAACCCCGCTACTTTCTTAGCTTCCATTTGACGATTTTCCCACTCGATGAAATTGGTGATTTCTCGACCACTTAGCAAAGTACTAGTTATATTCTTTTTATTTATTGTTTAACAAAAAAAAAAAATACATGTGGGAATCGAACCAGGGGTAATTCGATTATAAGGCTGGTGACTAACTTTTTAAATTAAACTCATTTTTTATTTACTTAAAATATTAACTTACTACTAGACAAAAATGCTTAAATCTAACTTATCAATAACTGGTTTACTTAATCTAACTTATCGGCCCTTAGTGGGCGCTGTAAGCTTATATTTAGCTGTTTTATTTTGCCTTTAGGCTTAGGTTTGTCGGTTTTTTGCTTTTATATTTAATTTTAATTTACAAAGAAAAAAATTGAAAACTTTGTTTAGTGACTTTTTTGTTTTATATAAAAGCTTATTCTAGATTATATATAACTTAAGGCTACTTAAACTACTTAAGCCTAACTTAAGACTACTTCAACTACTTAAACCTAACTTAATACTAATTAACTAATTAAACCTAACTTCATTATAATCGGGTTGGCAAGCCCTCGTTGCGCATGCCCCGAGGGGTCGCCATTCTCATTGCGTCTTTCGGTCCTACGCAGCCTGCGTTCAACCATATTATACGCCAATATGGTGCACAAGCCCCGCCCCAGACCTTGTTCCTAATTTTAAAATCTTACCTATGGAGTTGGACTAAAAGTCCGCAAAGTCCTGAGGAAGTGCAGAATCACCTTCCTCATATGGCCACCAGAATTCAGTGCGCTGTTTTGCAGCATCGATCCTATCGCGATCGCGACGTACCCGTCGCGGATTAGCCGTTTGTCCCGCGCGTCACGATAGCGGTGGTATAAAACCGGGATACCGTTCCTGTCTTGTACTAACCCTAACGAATCGATGTAAATGAATGCCTCTGGTGGAATAAAGCCTGATATGAGCGTGCTCTCCATGTATAAATCATTGGGATAATAAGCCCCAAAGATCAGGCTGTTGTCGCTAGCCATTGCCCTTGCAGCGTGCCTTCGAGTCACCTTAATTAGGAAATTGTCAATTCTATTCAACTGAGCCCCATTGTATAGAACCTCGTTGTGATAATATTTTATGTACTCGGAGTCCGGCGTTCGGTACAATCCTAAGCAGGATCGGAGACAACGTCTCTCAAACAGCCATATCCTTTCCATGTAGGATGGTGATACATTGAACCACACGGGACAACCGTAAGCGATGATCGGCCTTATGAGGGCCATGTAGCAAATGACTTTCACCCTTGAATCAAGTTGACTGCTATGAAACAATCTTCTTGTCAGAGCATAAGCCCCCCTAGCCCTGGCCAGACAAGCATCCACATTTTTATTAAAATATAGAAACTTGTCAAGCCAGATGCCAAGGTATTTGACTTCACTTCTCACCGCCAACGACCGTCCATGCTGTCCCATGAAACAAAATTTTTTCCAGTTTTTTCTGGTATCGTAAGAAGCCCTCTGCACTGGGGTCCAGAATTGTTTCGGTTTTTTGGAAATTGATCCTCAATTTCCAATCCTTCTCAAAGTCAACCAGACAGGCCCCTGTGCATTGTTTTTTGGACTTATTCCATTGGATGTCGGACACTAGTTTCGACGCGGCATGAATGGTATCATGCCTTGCTCGAAAACCAAACTGATTATCCGGAATAATTTTGTTTTCCTCAACCCACTTAAGCAGAGCTCTATTGACTAATTTCTCGAATACCTTGCTTACATTCGGCAGAAGGCTTATTGACCGAAGATTTGCAGGGTTTGTTTTGTCCTTGTCCTTTTTGGGGATAGTATGTACCACCGCCGTTTTCCAGTGCACCGGATAATGTGCATTATTCAGTGCATTGTAAAACAGGGTGGTCCTCTCCTGCAGGAGAGGACGGTGTCCCAAACGTCGTATTGAGACACCTGCCAATAGAAGCAGTCGATATCTTTTTATTTTTTAATGATACCAAGATGTCCAGGAGTTCATCTTTTTGCACGAACAGCATCAGGCTATTGGCGACTATGCCATTGGAAGGGTTTTCGTCATTGAATACGGAAAAACCGTGATTCTCAGATCGCCAAGCTTGAAGTACAGTGCGCAGATAAAAGTGATTCAGAAAGGCTCTTTCCTCAATATCGCGATTTGGGCGAACAGGATTGTTCACCGTATACACGGTCTCGAAAATAGCGCCTATCGAATTCGCCTTCTCCTGAGGATCTTCGATCGTGAAAAAACCGTCGTTTGAGTCAACGTTTTCCGGACTTATACCAACAGCCGTGAGTGTCTGTCTGTTTTCTGTCGTTTTGGAAATTCCGACACATGGAATGTCGTTACGATCTTTTCGCCTGAATATTTTATTTATTTGGGGAAACATACTCGGGCTACTGGTTTTTATAGCCTGAATTTTGTTGCCCCAGTAAGAATTTATAGATTTTCTGTAATTCTCCGATATTAATTTTTTAAGATTTTTGATCAGTGACTTCAGTGTCCGAACCTCCGGGTCTTGTCTGTCAGTGAATTGTCTACGCAGCCGTTTAAGCCTCGAGACCAGTCTGCTTTTGTGTCGGTGGAGTGCATCGATTGTTGGCGTTCGATATTTCTCCGTCTGGTCGTCAGAACTAGTTATCTTAGGGATAGCTAGATCCATTGACCTTGTGAGGACCTCATTCATTTTTAGTAAATTTTGGTCAATTTCGTCGTTTGTAAGGTTTCTGTTTGTCGGTGGATCAATTTCGCTCAAACGTAATTCTCGCTTTACAATTCTGGTGAAACGCGGCCAGTTCTCCTTTCGGTAGTCGAAAGAACGCACTTGGTCGAACTCCTCCAGTTGAGTTTGCTCGTTTGGGATACTAAATACGGCATCAAGTCCGAGGTGGTCACTATCGTAATCGAATGCTCGCACACAGTTCCGCGGGTGTTTGTTATTTGTTAGTTCTAGTCTATTGTCCATAAGCGCTAAGTCCAGAAAAGAGTTTCCTCTTGGGAAGGACGAGATATCCGTCGCTGACCAAAAGTACATCCGGGAGTTGCTTTTTCAACAGATTTGAAAGGACGGTTCTTCTCTCGACCCTGACTAATGAATTAATATTCACAGCTAGGATCCTAAAGTTTACCTCATCCAACGTACTCATCATGTTCATTGCGCGCTAGAGGACACTCATTTATAATGTGGTTCTTGTCGCACTTAACACATCTAATCCGCATGTTGCAGTTAGAAGCGGCGTGCCCGAACCTCTGGCAGCGCATACATTGCAGTATGCGATCTGTCCTTTTTAATTTTTCCCAATGGACAGCATGATAGTATACGCCATTAATTCTGCGTACACTATCGATTTTGCTATTGGGGGTTATTTGAACAAGGAAAAATGGTAACCTTTGGTTACCACCCCTACCATTGACCGCGGTAAACGGCTTTACGCCGACGAACTTTACATCGTCGCTCTCGAAATACTTGAGCTCGTTTAGGAGCTCCTCTGCATCAACCCGGGGATCGATTCCTTTAAGGATGAGCGTTTTTAATTTTTCTGCTTTCGGCGTATACGTAAAGTATTCTGCCTTTAGCCCGTCTAGTTCTTTGTGGACTTTTTTTATAGTCCTCCATATTATAGCATATAATTTTATGCTGTGTGGCCGAAATATGTTTGACCAGGAAGTCCTTAATAAATATTTGCTTACATAATTTTATACTGTCGCTTGTAGGCAAGTCACTTACATTAATCGGGGGTACATCTACCCTCTTTTCCTGTTGTCGTTGCTGCTGCTGCGATTGTTGCTGCTGCCTTTGTTGTTGTTGCTGCTGCGATTGTTGCTGCTGCCTTTGTTGTTGTTGTTGCTGCAGTTGTTGTTGATGCTGCTGCTGTTGTTGCGGCTGCATATATCGCTGCTGCTGTTGCTGTTGCGGCTGTTGTCGCCTCCTCTGCTTCTGTTGTTGTTGTTGTTGCTGCTTCTGTTGTATATTGAAACGTTGTTGCTGAAGCATTTGCTGCGCTTTCAGCTCGTATCGCTGTTTCTGCTCTTGTCGCCTTCTTTTTTCTTCGAGGGCTTCTTGTTCCCTTGCCTCTCGAATCTTTTCCAGCTTAGCAGTTAATTCTGCGATGAGGAGCTTAAATTTGGTCTCGTCATCGTTTAAAGCTGGCTGAACATCCCTCACCAACGTAGCGGGGTTCCCCATCATCAAACTCGGATTCCTCGAGGTCAGAGTTGCACTCCTCCTCTTCTTCCATTGTTGTTGGCAGCGGTGTATTTTCCGCTACCTGCATACAACTCCGCACGTTCAGATTAGGCATCGGATTTAGCTTCCTCCGCCTTCCCATTTGGGTTGTTGCCGTTGCACTTGCTGCTGCTGTTGTTGTTGGTGCAGCCTCTTTTCCTGTCGCTGGTACCAGCTTTGTTGGCATACCTGCCGTCGCAGATGCCGATGATGTTGTTGCTGTTGATGGCGATGCAGGCATCGCCAGCTTCTGCCGTTTGTTTGTCGGCGACCTACTTCCACCCTCTTGCGGGACTTCTTTCACCGCACCGGTTTCCATAGCCGGTAATTCGGCCGAGACACTCTTCTTTATGTGTTTTCTCAACCGTGTAAATTGAAAAAAAAAACTTAAGAGTACTGGGGTCTGGTTGGACTCGAACCCACGACTCCCACTCCTGAGTCAGGTGATAGCACCACTACTCCACGTGGACGATAAAATTCACTTGGCTTACTTGCCACTTCTTCGCTAATTCACTATGGAAAAATACTTCCTCACTTAACTAGCCGACTGACCACTACGAGAGTTGGAGAGCGACTATGGGCTGGTGACTAAACCTTCGCACTACCACACTTGTTAAAAAACTACTGGCCAACTTGCCAGTAAATTTCAATTGATTTTCGCTTTGTAATTGTTAAAGAATTCACTCGGTAACTTAGACGTCTCACCACTACGAGAGTTGGAGAGCGACTGATCACCTCACTATGTTCACTTCACTATGTTCATTAACTGTTTCTCCACAGTTCAGAGTTTTCTAGAAACTTCTCATCTAGAAAAGGTTTTATCCCATTTATGCCACCAATGTAGAATAAAGCCGGGCTGCGAATGATAAAACACTTTTCTGTTTTATGTTTAACAATAATTTAATAAAACACAATCTTATTTCTAGAATTATATTATTAACAAAACCGTTTCTCTTTTAACAATTCAAATTAAAAATTCGCGCACTATTATCACTTTCCAAATTACACTTAGGTAATTCACTCAGTCAACACTATTCAAATCACGTTCAGGTCACAATTTAGACTAACTCGCTGGTTGTCACTTCATCTCTATTTATACCAATCCAAGCACAGAGTCCAAAAGAGATGGCATATTTTCGGAGATTCCCGCAGTTACTTGATTATTCAGGAAGTGATTTTGAGAGATACCAATACCACTATTCCAGTCATATATTCCAGTGGGCGCATCCATTACCACATACGTACTTTTTGTATCTGTTTTCATTTACTTTTCATTATTGGTAACATTATTTAAAATTTCTTGCTAAATCATAACTTTTGTGAGCTCACTTTTAACTTTGCACAAAGCGTACGATCATGTCTTGTGCTCTTATCAATCACTTTGATCTTGGCAAAGTCATGCATATGACAAGGTGTGGTGTGTGCTTACATACATAGTGCTCTTCTCTCACAATGCTTGTTCATACACCAACAATTGTATTGCTTGGGCAAATGAGCGTGGGTGGGCAAATATGCAATTAATGCAGTTTCGCCCGATTCAACCTTGCATATCTTTGTCACTTGAATCGTGATCGCAGCACATACTAACACCTTGATTCTAAACTACTATGTGGATGATAAGTATCCTTTTCGTTTATCTTATTATTTATCTTCAACAATATTTAATATACAATCTTCATAAAAAATATTTCACTCTTGTAAATGTACATCAATCGACTCGTTTCTTTCTTTTCATCGGTACAATTACAAGCATTCTTTACATTTGTTCGATCCCAAACACTATGTATCAAAACTAATATACCCCCATGGGAGAAGAAATGAAGATCTTAGTAAGTATTCAGTAGAAAGTGAAATAATAGTAATATACTCATACCCTATCCCATAGGGGTTTAATTTGACATTAAGTTTATAACATAGTGAAACAATTTCGCTAGATACACCTCAAAGTATATGGATCGACTCAGAATCGCTAGCTAATTCCGTCCGTCCATTTGTGTGTCACCGATTTTCGGGCCTTACATTTTTATCCGACGAAGCAGAACAAGTGTCAACATTTTTGAAATCCGCCCACTGTCACGCCCCTTCTTCAGAGAAACGTAGGCTTAGGCCAAACCGTTAGAGATTTCGAAAAAAACATCTGGGGAGCATATCTAGACAATACTAATTTCTATATTGTTTTTTACACAAAGTTTTTTTTCCACGCCCACTTTTTGGGGGCGTTTTCAGTAAAAAACGTTTTTCGGTAAAATTTTAAACGATTCGAAAAAGAGATATCCACGAAATGACCAGGACAAGAATAAGACTGGCAAGGGATCGTATGAAAACTAGCTACGATATCAGAGCAACAGGAAATGTATTTCAAGAAGGAGATGCGGTGTGGCTATATAATCCCCAACGTAAACAACGAATATCGCCAAAGCTACTGCCAAAATGGGAAGGACCCTATAAAACTGTTCGGGACGAACAAGTTTAGGAGGAAGGCAATGTTATAAATTCGGATTGTAGTGAACGAAACTACCCTGATGATCCATTTAGTTTTAGTTTGTGGTACTGGATGCGCCCACTGGAATACATGATTGGAATAGTGGTATCTGTCAAAATCAATTTTCGATTAATCAAGTAACTGCGGGAATTTTCGGGGAAATGCCATCTCTTTCTAGATCGGTATGTGGATTGATATCAAAAGAGATGAAAATGAAAAGCGTTTCATCATTCGAAGCCCAGCTTCATTCTACAATGGGATTGATTCTTTGATTCGTCAGCGCTGTCCATATTTTGTCATGTTATACTGAGTCAAATGCTTACAAATGATACAATGTTTTTTTGAATTCGTTAAGAATTTCGATCAGTTGGTTCATTGATTGTAGGTGGTTTATTGTCGAGAAACCTTCTCGAAACCCGGCTTGTTCCCTTGGTTGACTTCTGTTCAAAGCGTGCTTCATAATTTTATATATTACTTAATGCCGTAATTTCATGTACATTTTTCTTTTTTGAAATCGTCTATTGCTTGTTCAATGTGTTTTTTCGTAAAAAATGCAGCATGGCTTCAGTTGAAGATTTGTTCAGTAGCTGCTGCCGTCGATATGTCGTCATTTACTTCTCTAGTCGATTTAAAGAGTTCTTCGAAAAAGGTTGTTGCAGCTTTATTTATATCTCTCATATTAATAAGTTCCTTATCTTTGTTTTTTATTGAATTCATCCACTCTTTTCTGTAGTCAAGAAATCATTTTGCATTTTTAATCAATTTTGTGTTTCTGAGTATATCTTTTGTTATTGTTTCATTGTATATTTGAGTGTCATTTTTCGAATCTAATTTAATATATTTTGGAAGGTATTTTAGTTAATTTTTTTTTGGGCTGATAATTTTTCTTTGTTTTATAGGTTCTTCCTTCTGTTTATGAGCACTTTGGTGTCATCTGTTAATTTGTCTGGTCTTAAGTAGTAATTTTTATGATTGAAATTTTCGCTGAGTCTTTTATTATATTTTCCAGCATATCGTATGCATTTTGTAGATTTTGATTTATATTAGTCGTAGTTATATTTTGTCTTACTTCCAGTTTTATCAATCAAATTGTAAAGTATTCAATACAGATACATCTGCTAAAGTTTTTAGCTTATTTGTCAGGATCAAGTCTATTTCATTCTTTGTTTTGCCATCCGGAGAAAAACCAAAAAAAGTTTATCTCTTTTCTTGAAGAAAGAATTTTCAAATCTTAGATTTGTCTCTTCTTTTATTTCTTTGACCGTATTCATCTCCTTTTATACCACTCCACATACTAATCTAGAAAGAGATGGCATATTCTCGGAGATTCCCACAGTTTTTTTGATTGTTCGAGAAGTGTTTTTGACAGATACCACTATTCCAGTCATCCATTCCAGTGGGCGCATCCCATACCACAAATCGACACTAAACGGATCTGTTCGATAATCACACATCAGGGTATGTTTGCACACTGCACTCTCAATTTATAACATTGCCCTCCTCCTAAACTTGTTCGTCATGAACAAGTGTATTCTCAGTTGCCAGTAGAATCGATCAGTCACTTTGTCTAAGGTGTTATTGATTCCCAAATGTTCCCCTGATACTCCACCATGTAGCTGCCAAAGTACATCTTTGACCATGGACCGTGGAACGACAAGCTGTGATACAAAGGACTTTCCGTCGGAGGACTCCGATTTTCTCCTCAAGATAACATCATGGACATGAAGAGAATCATATTGTCCCAGTACGCTTTCAGAAATGGACTACGATCCGAAATTTCTAGCCAATCTAGTTTCTCCATATGTTAATTTGATGTTGCACCAAGTGTGTGAGGCCATACTTCCCATTTTCTACAGCAAATACATCAGCAAATTCTTCAATCAGATTTTCCGCACAAATTTGCTGCTCCTGATTCAGCTTCCATGAGTTTAGAATCGGTCCAGTTATGTCCGTCCGTATAGTTGGTAGCACTGGTTTAGCAGTCTCACCTTCGGTTATGCTTGATATTGCGTTAACCGGAACGCATTTACCAATTACTTTTCCTTTTTGGATTCTCACCTCTTGTGGTCTGGTGGTCTGGGCAATTGCTACGCTTTGATGGGTTCCTGCACTTACGAATTAGATGTCCAGTTTTGTTGTGGTTCCAGAAATACATTCTCTCACAATTCACTGACTCGATGAGCTCCTTGGGATGCTTAATCAGCTGCCTCTAATGTCAGAGCATTAGCTGCGGCTTCTGCAAGTACGCGTTTTCCATCCATGCGTTTTCCATCCATTCCATTCGTACGCCTAGCACATATGTGCTAGGCGTGCAATATCTGCTTGCAGCTGTTGAAGAGTTTCGCCTCTTTTCTGGACTGTGCAGCACAGCTGCACTCGATACATTTCTAACATCTGGTCATCACCAAACCGCATCTCGATTGCTTTCACAATAGCCTTGTAGGTGCGTTGATTGTCAACGAAGATGGTTTTCAAAAGCTCTAAAGCTGGACCACGCAAAGCCAGTGTTAGTGCGATGGCTTTACCTCGTCCTCTCAGCAGTTGGCAATGCAGCAGCTTCCAACGGTTTCTTATAAATTGTCCTTTGCATTTGACCGTCGAAAAATTCCCCAAAAGTTTTATTTCTTAACAATTCGAAGCTCTTTAGCTAGGCGTTCGACTTTCTTTTTAATAGTCTCGAAATTATCCTCTACTTTTTCGACTTTCTGTTCGATTGTTGCTACATAATTTTCTACCTTCCCACCTTTCTCTTCTACAAAATCAGATGGATTATTTATCTCCGTAAATTTTGACTCGAGGACATTCTCAAACTTCTTACTCTGTTCCTTGAATTGTTTCTCGAGCTGCTGATGCGGTTCTTCGAGCTGCATGCTTTGACCTTCTGACAGTTGTCGTTGTTCTGCTCGTAGTTGTTCCAATTTGTTGCTTTGTTCTCCAAATTTTACCTCCGCAAATCATTGATCATTGATGACATGTCGAAGCCTGCACTTACTTGTTCCTCTCCGACATCAAAGACAATCGAATTAGGATCTTCACTACTTTGCTTTATTGCGTCATGAAGACGAATAAATAAATCGCTCTTTCCCCTTAATGAGGGAACGCCGCCGGAGACTTAGTTCAGCTTTAAGCTCCGCAGTAGTGATCTGATCTAATGATTTGCGAACCACATCTTGTTTTTTTTACAAACACACACTAATCGACAATCGTAAACCAAATTACTGTTCGGTATTTTCACGATTCACTATATTCACTTCAACTGTTCACTTCGCTATGTTCACCTCAATATGTTCACTTCACTATGTTCATTAACTGTTTCTCCACAGTTCAGAGTTTTCTAGAAACTTCTCATCCAGAAAAGGTTTTATCCCATTTCTGCCACCAATGTAGAATAAAGCCGGGCTGCGAATGATAAAACACTTTCCTGTTTAACAATAATTTAATAAAACACAATCTTATTTGTAGAATTATATTATTAACAAAACCGTTTCTCTTTTAGCAATTCAAATTAAAAATTCGCGCACTATTATCACTTTCCAAATTACACTTAGGTAATTCACTCAGTCAACACTATTCAAATCACGTTCAGGTCACAATTTAGACTAACTCGCTGGTTGTCACTTCATCTCTATTTATACCAATCCAAACACAGAGTCCAAAAGAGATGGCATATTTTCGGAGATTCCTACTTGAATATTCAGGAAGTGATTTTGAGAGATACCACTATTCCAGTCATATATTCCAGTGGGCGCATCCATTACCACATACGTACTTTTTGTATCTGTTTTCATTTACTTTTCATTGTTGGTAACATTATTTAAAATTTCTTGCTAAATCATAACTTTTGTGAGCTCTCTTTTAACTTTGCACTAAGCGTACGATCATGTCTTGTGCTCTTATCAATCACTTTGATCTTGGCAAAGTCATGCATATGACAAGGTGTGGTGTGTGCTCACATACATAGTGCTCCTCTCTCACCATGCTTGTTCATACACCAACAATTGTATTGCTTGGGCAAATGAGCGTGGGTGGGCAAATATGCAATTAATGCAGTTTCGCCCGATTCAACCTTGCATATCTCTGTCACTTGAATCGTGATCGCAGCACATACTAACACCTTGATTCTAAACTACTCTGTGGATGATAAGTATCCTTTTCGTTTATCTTATTATTTATCTTCATAAAAAATATTTCACTCTTGTAAATGTACATCAATCGACTCGTTTCTTTCTTTTCATCGGTACAATTACAAGCATTCTTTACATTTGTTCGATCCCAAACACTATGTATCAAAACTAATAAACCCCCATGGGGAAGGGTATAAAAATAAAGATCTTAGTAAGTATTCAGTAGAAAGTGAAATAATAGTAATATATTCATACCCTATCCCATAGGGGTTTAATTTGACATTAAGTTTATAACATAGTGAAACAATTTCGCTAGATACACCTCAAAGTATATGGATCGACTCAGAATCGGTAGCTGAGTCGATTTAACCATGTCTGTCTGTCCATCCGTCTGTGTGTCACCGATTTTTTAACCTTAAATTTTGAGCTAGAGTCTTGAAATTTGATATACAGACTCTCTATCCGACGAAGCAGAACAAGTGTACACATTTTTTAAATCCGCCTACAGCCACGCCCCCTTTTCAGAAAAACGTAGGTTTAGGCTAAACCGTTAGATATTTTGAAAAAATATCTGAGGAGCATATCTAGACAATCCTTATTTCTATATGTTGTTCATACAATTTTTTTTCCACGCCCACTTTTTGGGGGTGTTTTCAGTAAAAAAAGTTTTTCGGAAAAAAATTGATGCAAAATCATTGGATCTGTTAATATAAACATTTCTTTCATATACCATTCAAACCCATGCTCACTTTTTGGAGGCGTTTACATACAAACACAATTTTTATACACTACCTGTTAGCATAACCAGGCGAAAAACGATGTTTTTGGTCGAACCATAAATGATTTTGATAAACTGCCTGAACAATATGTTCTGACAATGAAATTTTCTACATTTCATCGCCAAAAATCCGACATTTAGAGGATATTTGTTTTAAAAACCAACTTTGCGGCGCAAAAGTTGAGTTCTGGAATCAACGCCCCCAGGACCATAATCCAAGTATCCCAAACAAAAAGAGACAACAGGAGTCTGACAATAGATGCGACCATCGGCGGGAAACAACTTGCGGCTACAATTGATACTGGAGCTACTGCTTCCATTATCTGAAAAGACATCGTCCGTGACGGGAAGGACCAAGTGTTGCCACCGTCATCTGAAACTGTTAAATTAGTTAAGCTGGAGGGTGATCCTGGGAGCCACCCTTTCCTACTTGTTGAACCGGATGCAGACGATAATTTTCAAAACTACATCGTTGGAAAAATGTTAGTGGAACAAGAGTACAACAAAGTACAACATCACACTAGGTGAGAATTCAAAAAGGAAAAGTGATTGGTAAATGTGTTCCGGTTAACGCAATATCAAGCATAACCGAAGTGGGGACTGCTAAACCAGTGCTATCAACCAAACGGACGGACATAACGACATCGATTCTCAACTCATTCAAGCTGAATCAGGAGCAGCAAATTTGTGCGAAAAGCCAGATTGAAGAATTTGCTGCAGAGGATGGAAAATATGGCCGCACACACTTGGCGCAACACCAAATCGACACTGGAGATGCTAGATCAATTCAGCAGGCTGAAGTTGCAGAAATGGTCACGACTTTGGAAAGGGACGGACTGATAGAAAACTCCAATAGTCCGTGGCTGAACGCGGTTCTGCGTTGACAATCGACGGCTCAACGATGTCACCAAGAAGGACAGTTATCTACCTAGAATTGATGACACACACGATACTATAAGCCGGACTGAATGGTTTTCCACACTGGATCTGGAGCGCGGCTACTTGCAGGTGCAGATTCACGCTAATGACATGGAGAAGGCGGCCTTCACCACGCCTTGTGCAACACTCCTGCAACTTTTGAGCGACTGATGGAATGCGTTTTGCGAGGATTAACTTGGAAAATCTGTCTGGTGTACTTAGATGATGTAATTGGCATGGAAAAACCATTTGAAGAACAACAAAAGAACTTGCGGGAGGTATTCCTTAGACTTCGGAGTGCCCATTTGAAGCTTAATCCAAAGAAGTGTGCGCTATTTAGATCCAAAGGGGAGTGAAGACCGATCCCAAAAGATTGAAGCTGTGAAAAAATGGCCGGTCCCTAAGGACAGACATCAACACTGGCAGTTTGTAAGGAATTTTGCTAGCATTGCCAAGAGCTTACATCAACTCACGGAGAAAGGAAAGCAATTTAAATGGTCAAGTGAGTGTAATAATGCTTTTCAAAGATTTAAACACCAGCTATGTCAAGCGCGGAATGAACTGCAAGCACTGCACTGCCAAGAAGAGAAGGAACAACGGTTGGATGACCGAAAATATGAGACAAGTGCAGATGGACGAACCCGACATTAAACCGATTCTTACCTGGAGGGATCTGTTGGGTGAGTGATATTTAGCAAGCACACATTGAACACACCCATTTTCACAATCCCTTTTTGCTCATCTATACATTCTGCAGTACACAACAAGATGGCTGTAATTTAATCTGTCAACTATTTTTGTATTCTATTTTTCCTTCTTTACTTTTCATGAACTGAGTTACAATGAAAGCATATTTCATTTTATTTTAAAACGCAACTCATCAGGGACACATGTAGAAACCTGATTGGCAAGAAATTTCGGATCTTAGTCCAAATCTGAAGGCGTACTGGGTATTATGGGACTCTCCTCCGACGGAAAGTCCGTTGTATCACGTCTTGTCGGTCCACGGTCCATGGTCAAAGATGTACTAAGCGCAACTCATCAGGAACACGTGTAGAAACCTGATTGGCAAGAAATTTCGGATCGTAGTCCAAATCTGAAGGCGTACTGAGTATTATGGGACTCTCCTCCGACGGAAAGTCCGTTTTATCACATCTTGTCGGTCCACGGTCCATGGTCAAAGATGTACTACGGGAGCTACATGGTGGAGTATTTGGACGACATTTGGAAATCAATAAGACTTTAGACAAAGTGCGGAAGCGATTCTACGTGCTGTCTGCAAGAGAAGACATCGACAAGTGGTGCCGAAAATGCATTACATGCGCCGCATGTAAAGGACCAAAACGAAAGACACAAGGAAACATACATCAGTACAATGTTGGGGCACCGTTCGAAAGAATAGCAATATTGTTAGCCCGTTTCAAGAAACGACCAGCGGAAGCTCTTAAATATTAGTTGTTAAGGACTTAGTTGTTCGCTATACTTAACCAGGAAGCGCGTACCGTGGTTTAACAGATCGTGGACAACTGCATATGCAGATTCGGGGCATCGTTGGAACTACATTCTGATCAAGGTAAAAACGTTGAGTCCACAGTAATCCAGGATATTTGCCAGCGGTTAGGTATTAAAAAGACCAGAATGACACCGCTGCATCCACAGTCAGATGGAATGGTGGAACGATTCAATCGAACCGTGAAAGGACACCTCTCCAAGGTGGTAGACGACAATCAATGAAACTGGGATTATTGCATTCCCTTGTTCCTGATGGCGTACCGAAGCGCGGTCCATAGCACGACTGGACACTCCCCATGTGGAGTCTTATTTGGCCGTGTATTAAGGAAGGAGATTCGGTGTGGTTATATAATTTTTCACTTTGACATGGTGAAGTGAAGGCGGAATCTCCCCCAAGAGGTCTATCACCGTGAAAATTCGCAAACATGGGTGCATATCGTAATATGTAAGAACTTTATCGCAAGAAGCAGAGCGATGCTATTTGCTTCGTATTGGCCAAATTGCACCGCTACCCAAAGTCAACCCGACCAGACAAGGCACGCCGTTTGGGATACAAGAATAAGCAGGGTTACATTATCTACAGAATTCGTGTGCGCTGAGGTGATCGCAAACGCCCTGTACCAAAGGGCTGCACCTATGGCAAACCCAAGAGCCATGGTTGTCTGCAATCCATTGCTGAGGAGGGTGTTGGTCGCAGATTGGGAGGATTGAGGGTACTCAACTCATTGCCCAGGATGCTTCATACAAATACTGCGAAGTCATCCTAATCGTCGTCCACCATAATGCTGTGCGATCCCAAATTTAACTAGATCTGCAAATACGTGCACAAGCACTGCGAATTGCGTAGCCATTCATCGGCTGGCAAGAGCTCCCGTGGCATCGGAAAGGGCTACAGGTACTCCAAGACAGTTGGAGGATCACGTCGCGCTGCTTGGAAGCGTAAGAAGCGTCTACACTTGCGCAGGAAGCGATTAGCTATATGATGATTCTAGTGTTTTCTATTTTTACCTTTAAAAAGAAGATACTGCCGAAATGGGAAGGTCCCTACAAAATTGTGAAGCGCATAAACGACGTTGTCAACCGAATACAGAAAGGACTTCGAGGAAAATTGAAAGTAGTGCATCTGGTTCGGTTACATCGTTATGAAGGTGAACTGAGGATAGACTTGTTCGGGACAAACAAGTTTAGGAGGAGGGCAATGTTATGAATTGAGAGTGCAGTGTACGAACATACCCTGATGTTTGAAAATCGAACGGATCCATTTAGTGTTGATTTGCGGTACTGTATGCGCCCACTGGAATGAATGACTGGAATAGTGGTACCTGTCAAAACCACTTCTCGAACCATCTAGTAACTGCTGGAATCTCCGAGAACATGCCATCTGTATGTGGAATGGTATAAATATATATAGATGAAGCCACAACCAGCGAGTCAGTCTAAATTGTGACCTGAACGTGATAGCGTTAACTGAGTGAATTAGCTAAGTGAATTTTGGAAAGTGATAATAGTGCGCGAATTTAATCGTTGGTATTTGATTTCGAGTAAGTGTAATTGAATTGTTAAACGAGGAACCACTTTGGAAATAGTATAATTCTAGAAAAAAGAGTGTGTTTAAATAAATTATTGTTAAACAGAAAAGTGTTTTATCATTCGAAGCCCGGCTTCATTCTACAATACTTTTGTTTCTTTTTGTAAAAGAACGAAAAGTTAGTATTTATTTTATTTGTGTACAAATTGGGTCCCTCACAGAATGTCGCGGTTTCTCCATACTCCAATCCTTCAGTATTACTACTATTTTCGGACAAATCCTTATTATTGAAGTCTAATGGCTGTTAAGTTATTAGAGAAACATCCATAATAACAGGAGTATCTACAAGCTCAATAAGGAGGATTTTTAATGAGTATGAAAGAATCGGTACAGTCAGCAATCCAAAAAAAAAAGTACATCACGATCATTTCGTCATGGACTGGACAACTTTGACATCAGCGTAATAAAAAGAATAATTAGCAATTTGCATAAAGAAGAAAAAATGATTATTTACTTAAATTCTCTACATCAACGAATAGCTTCGGAATTGCAGATCAAAATGAGCCTATCATCTTTACGCAGGGCAAGATAATGGATACAAATTTAAGAAAACAGAGAACGAATGAAGAATTTTATGCTAACGAACAGATATAAAAATTAAACGCTACGAATATATTGCCCAAGTACGAGAATTCCGCGAGAAAGGCTACGCAATTATTTATATAGATGAAAGCTATATTCATAGCTCACATACTGGACCCAATACTTGGACAGATGACAGCTTGGTGGTCTTAAAGCCAAACATTTCCAAATGATCACGTTTGATTACAGCTCGTAATGGTGGAAAAGGAGGATTTGTTAAAAATGGACTACTGCTTTTTAAATCTGGAAGCAAGACAGGTGACTACCATAATGAGATAAACTTCAAAATGGTTAAGGGAACAGGTTCTTTGTAACTTAGAAGAACCGTCAGTTATTGTTATGGACAATGCAACATATCACAATAAAATTGATGGTACTGTCCCCAACTCGTCAACATAAAAGGCTGATATGATTAAATGGCCATCCGAAAACAAAAAACCTCCCCAACCAGCTAGCTACAAAGTACAGCTATATGCATTAATAAAACAAAACAAGTCCTCCCGAAAGCTTTAAATTGATGACATCATTAAGAGTGCAGGCCATGAAGTCTTACCCCCTTATCATCCGGACCTAAATCATATAGAAAATATATGCGGAATCGTAAAAAGCAGAGTAGCAGCAAGAAATAAAACTTTTAAACTGGACGATATCAAAAATATTGCGTAAGAAGAATTCAACAAAATAACTCCGAAAAATTGGAACTCTGTTAGTGAAAAAGTAATACGCACAGGAGAAAAATATCACCACACAGAAATTGTATGCGATTGAATCAGATGATTCGTCTGATGGCCATGATTTTGAAAACGACACATGGGATTCCGATGTGTTTATATAACAAATAACTATTTATAAAAAAACACTATTTGATTTTTCAAACAATATATTTTATTGATACGTATTCATTTTCTTTCCCTTACATTTTATGTCAATTATGCTATTTTTCATGAGTTCTTTATTTTTTTGATTGTAATGTTTTATTTCGTGCATGAAACTGTTTCATGAGTTACTACAATAATTAATTGGTGAAACTCGATGAAAGTTAAACTACGTACGATAATAAAACAATTACGTTTTCCAATATCGTTGCAAAAAAGATAAAGTAGAGAAAGGCAAAAACAATTTCATGCGATCAAAAGTACCTTAAAGAGAAAATATTACTTAAACAAATTGCTACTGCGCATGTTGGGTATTTTGACAGATCTAAATAAAAATATTGATTTTTTTACCATCGAAACGCCATTAGAGTTCAATAATAAGGATTTGTCCGAAAATAGTAGTAATACTGAAGGATTGGAGTATGGAGCAATAAAAGCAATAAAATAAATAATAACTTTTCGTTCTTTTACAAAAACAAACAAAAGTGTTGTAGAATGAAGCCGGGTTTCGAATGATAAAACACTTTTCTGTTTAACAATAATTTATTTAAACACACTCTTTTTTCTAGAATTATACTATTTCCAAAGTGGTTTCGCGTTTAACAATTCAATTACACTTACTCGAAATCAAATACCAACGATTAAATTCGCGCACTATTATCACTTTCCAAAATTCACTTAGGTAATTCACTCAGTTAACGCTATCACGTTCAGTCACAATTTAGACTGACTCGCTGGTTGTGGCTTCATCTATATATATTTATACCATTCCACATACAGATGGCATGTTCTCGGAGATTCCAGCAGTTACTAGATGGTTCGAGAAGTGGTTTTGACAGGTACCACTATTCCAGTCATTCATTCCAGTGGGCGCATACAGTACCACAAATCGGCACTATATGTATGGGCACGTGAGTATGTGCACCAATTTAGAAACAAACAAAACTGGTTTAAACAAATGATTTAATTGACTTTATAAATTTAACACTTAAATTCAGTTGAATTAAAATATATGATGATGTCGCGTCGAGAAAACAAACCAGAATGTTTTATCAAGGAAATCTTTATTGTCTCTCAAATAATTTTCAAAAAAATGGTTGGCTTTGTAACAAACTTTTATCAGGGAAACCTTCTAGAAGAATGCCCGAGAAAGACATTCAACTTGAAGTTGGATGTCTTTCGTTCGGTTAATAATATTCCACCTCTAGGTGGCGACACAAAAGCATTTACATTATTAAATATTACAAATAGGTGGCTCTCTAAAGTAGTTTACAACTCGGCCGATCTGACAATTGGTCGACCACGAACAATAGTACATTTAATTACATTACGCTAGGTTAAATTACATTATCTTATACTAACTAAATATTGCCTGGTTCCTATTTAGCTACAGCCTTGTCATTATATTTTAAAAGCCACTTACGCATCCTGGTAGCTTCAACAACCCCATCGTATGGAAGCTGAGTCAATTGGCAATTTTCTATATCTCGCAACACGTACCTATCATTTCCGAGAACTTTATGAACAATATACGGTCCCTTGTAAACTGGCAAAAGTTTTTTATTTGCTCCAGTTGTCGTATCTACATTCCGCATAACTACAAGATCACCGACATGATAACGTTTGACACTCCTGCTGTTCTTAAGAAAATAACTCTGACTATACTCTTGCGACTTTGCTATTTCCCTGGCTGCATCTGCACGGACTTGAAGTAAATTGCGACTGCTACCCAAATCCATCTTATCGTCCAAATATTCAGTAAGTTCATCGACTACCTCTCCTCGTTGTTCTATACCGAATAGTAACGTGCTGGGAGCACTCCTAGTGGTGCTGTGGATGGAATTGTTAATCGCGTATTCTACCTGCAATAATTTACTAGACCAATCGGCATGGTTAAGGGGCTCACTCAACTTCCCGAGCATAGCCTTGATTACTCTGTTGACTCTTTCCACTTGCCCATTTGCATGGGGAGAAGCAGTGGCTACCTTGACGTGTCCTATATTTCGCTTCAATAAGAATTCTTCGAATTCGAAAGATGTAAAGCATGACCCCCTATCTGAAACAATCCTTCTAGGCCTGCTGTAATAAGTAAAGTACTTCTCGAGGGCGGCGGTAACCTCCTTGGTGCTGGTAGATTTCGTAGGATACAACTTAACATACTTTGTAAAGGCATCTATTACAACAAGAATATGCTTTCTCTTTGAACTAATAGATGGCAAAGGACCAAAATGGTCAACATGTACAGTGTCAAACGGTATGGCTTTCTTAGGTATACTATAGAGGTTCCTCTCACTGGCCCGGACTGGAGTGGCGTACATGACACACTTAATACAATTCATTATAAACTTTTCAATCTTCTGACGCATTCCAGGAAACCAGTAATGCACGGCAAGTTTTTCGTAGCATTTATTAAGTGCTTGATGTCCAAGCTTTTCATGTAATAACCGTATTACATTATCTTCCATATGACTAGGGACGTATAAGACTCTATGTCCATTCCGCTTTACTCTAACGACAAGTCCATCTGTTAAATCAAACCCTTTTATTTCCCCATTCTCTAAACGTTTGCGCAAGCCTCTTATAACTTCATCTCGTTCCTGTGCTACCTGAATTTGGAAATCTACACCACTTTCCATCCAAATAGAAGCTATTTGGCATCTGCTTAAGGCATCTACGTGACCCATTGAAACACCACTGCGATGCTGTATCTTATAATTATAGTTTTCAAGTTCCAACGCCCATCTGGCAATCCTGGGATTAACATGTTTCTTTTCTAACGTCATTGTCAGTGAGTTACAGTCTGTCACAATCTTAAAAAGAATTCCTTCCAAATAGACACGAAACCGCCTCAGAGCATAAATAATGGCAAGTGTTTCTAATTCGAAGCTATGGTACTTCGATTCGGCAGGGGAAGTAGTTTTCGAGAAGTATGACACTGGGTGAAACTTTCCATCTTCTTGGCGTTGGAGTAAAACAGCTCCAAAACCACTTGAACTTGCATCACAATGCATTTCTGTATCTTTCTCGGGATTATAGATAACGAGTACAGGTGCATTAATGAGACGAAACTTAAGTTCGTTGAAGGAGTTAAGACATTGTTCATCAAAATCAAAACTAGCATCCTTTTTCAAAAGGTTAAGCAAAGGTTTTGCAACTCGAGAAAATGACGGCACAAATCGTCTAAAATAAGAGAACAATCCAATACATGAATGTAATTCCTTTTGATTGGTGGGTAGCGGATATTTTTTTATAGCACTAATATGGGATTCACTTGGTGTAATTCCGGCAGATGAGACAGCATACCCTAGATATTCTATCTCATTATAACAAAATTTGCATTTAGAAAGATTCAGTTTCAAAGCTCGTTGAGTGATACGTCGCAATACAGTTTGCAATAAAACAACATGCTCTTGATAATCTGATGTGGCAATCAGAATGTCATCCATGTACACAACTATCTTGCCAGCATCAATTAAGTCGCGAAAGATAATATTAATGAACCGTTGAAAAACGGAAGGCGCGTTTTTGAGCCCAAATGGCATTTTTAAATATTCCCACTGGCCATTCGGAGTCACAAATGCCGTAAAAGGGATTGATTCTTCAGCTACCCTAACCTGATGGAAGCCGCTTTTCAGGTCTAGAAGTGAAAAGTAATTCTTTCCCTCAAGATATTCTATGCAATCCTCAATAAGCGGTAATGGTTGATTATCTCGGACAGTATTCCTATTTAAACCACGATAGTCCACACACATTCGTATCTCCCCATTCCTTTTCTTTACTAACACTATAGGCGAAGCATGTGGTGAGTTGCTTGGCCCTATGATGCCCTCCTTTTCCAATTCTTTTACCATTGACTGGACTTTAGTTCGTTCAAAAAAAGAAAGTCGTCTCGGAGCACACCGAAATGGAACACCATCATTAATTAGATGAATTTTCATCTCATAGTCCAAAGGTTCTATATCTATATCTCTAGGCATAATATAAGAGTCCAAGACTATATTACTTAACTCAGAACAGGAAGCTTTGCCTAATTTGTAATTCACATTAAGATCCTCATTGTCTTTGACATATTCAATATTAAAAATATCAGGTATGCCCAAATTACACCCTACTCTAGTATCGCGGTCTAATTGTGTTGACTCAGCTTCCACGGATATTCCGGCCACGTCGTCTCCAACCCCGGTGGCATATAAACAATTATCTTTAAAAAGGCCGTAACTATCAAGTACTACTACTAGATCATTCGGTTTTGAGGTATGGAATTTATCATAAATGTTTAGCGAAAGAAGATTTTCTTTAGTATATCTAAGTCTTGTCTTGGACAAGTATATTCCAAAAGCATTTAAAAAGTTTCGTCCTAAAATAACTGGCATAAACATTGCTTCGTCGGGTACAATTTTAATTTTAATTTTCTTTTCTCGGTTTTCAAATCTAATAATACATGTCATGTCACCTAAAATATTTAACTTATTTCCACCAATTCCGTGGTATGACTTCGATGACTTCATCTTCGGGATTTTTTCCGGGACACATGATTGCCTTATAAGGCTAATTGGACTACCCGTATCAAAAAGAGAAAAAAACCGAATAAATTCCAAACCTCCAAACTCAATCTCAAAGGCAATACTTACAAAATTAATAGCTTTTATTACGTCACTGGCATCATCATCTGAATCGTCTTGGTCTTCATTTACGGCAGCAGCACCATGTTTTACAGCATTCGAAACGTCACTTCGGGTCAACACTTTCTTTGGGTTTGGGCATGACCGATGATCATGACCCATTCTCCAGCATCGGAAACAAGATCCATTTGGGCGTAACGGGAACGGGCAGTTTGGCTTTATGTGCCCAGACTGCGAACAGTTAAAGCACGTTATACCCCTTTCGGCATTCGTCTTCAATCCTACAGCAGGTTTCGTCACAGCGGTCGTATTACGTCCAGAAGAATGTGGAGCAGTCTGATTGAAATATCTCTGTTGATAGCGGCTGATCAACTGCTTCAACTCCTCAATTGTGCGAGCTCTAGCAGTAAGTTCGCATTAGTTATGCCACTGCCAATACCTTCGATGATAAAATCAACAGTCTCTACCTCGCTTATGTCTGACCTCTTGGCGATCGCCTGCATACTCAAAACATAACGATGCAAGGACTCCACGTGCTTCTCCCACTTCCGCTGGCTCAGCATGCGATAGACATCTTGCCGAGTCATGACAACGTCAAATTCACGGATCAGTGCTGGTTTCAAATCATCATAGCCCAAAGCTGTCGTCGTTGATAAAAATACTCGGGCAGTTCCAGTAAGGGAGCGACGCAGACTCAACAACATGAAGCGATTATCTGCGTTGATGGTAGACATTATTTCTTCGAAGTCACGAAAGAAATTACGAACAGAATGGGCAGGATCGTCGCCACTAAATTTCGGCACGGCGTGTTCAATGTCACCAAAGTCTGTACGTCGTTCGTTGATTGACACTGACTCCCCCTCTAGTTCACGGATTTTCTTACGGAGTTCCATAATTTCTCGTTGTTTCCGCAAAAGACAAAGTTCCCTATAGAGAGCGTCAGTATTTGCTACTCCCTTAACACTTCCATCAACATCGGCATCAACAATGGCGGCAGCAGCATTTTCGGCATGGGCGTCAGCGGCATGGTCTTCGGCATCGCCATCGGCTTCCACATCTTCGGCATTTACGTCTCTTCCAGAAACTTCTTCGGCAGGAACATTTTGTTGTTCGTAAAGTTTCCGTAACTGGGACTGAGTGGCTGTTGCGGGAAACTCCACATCGGCTTCATTTAATGCATCCATTAGCATTTGCTTGGTTAGGGCACGCGGCATATTTATTTGGACACAAAACTAGTTTGTATATATAATTTTCGAGGAAATTTCAACTGGGTGTCACAACCCCACACCTGAGTTTTTATCAAGGAAATCTTTATTGTCTCTCAAATAATTTTCAAAAAAATGGTTGGCTTTGTAACAAACTTTTATCAGGGAAACCTTCTAGAAGAATGCCCGAGAAAGACATTCAACTTGAAGTTGGATGTCTTTCGTTCGGTTAATAATATTCCACCTCTATGTGGCGACACAAAAGCATTTACATTATTAAATATTACAAATAGGTGGCTCTCTAAAGTAGTTTACAAATGAATTTGTTTTTCCGACCGTTGGTAAAAGATTTGAATTCTCGTTCTTGTTTTGAGCGCCACCTGATTTTGGTTAATGGTCGCCAAGAATACTTTCTCGAGTCGCCGCAGTACTTTGAGGTCGCCACATGACTCCCCCTCCAGTGACGAAGTTACGAATTACGATGAACTGTCAAATGAAACATTTTTTTTAGCAACTGTTGATATTTTTGTTGACTTGTTATTATTTTTCGGATTTTTTAAAATGGTCGTATTTTTGTTATTCTGTGGTAACTGTGGATGGATTTTTGTGTGGAGGTGAGCTGGCTTCAAACGATCCAGTGAGACGTTTACTCTTCTACCATCGGCGTTGATGGTAAAGAGACGATTGCTGATTCGATGGATTACTGGATGCGGGCCGGTGTATGGCTGTTGTAGTGGTTTCTTTACAGCATCGCAGCGCAGGAATACGTGAGTGCATTTGAAGAGATCTGGTGAAACAAACAATTTATTCCTTGCATGGTTTGCAGTTGCTGTCGGGCGGAATTGTCGCATTGCTTCTCGGTGTTTCTCGACGAATGACTGTGGATTGGAAACTTGTTAGTGAGTGCGTTGAAGAGTGCCGACTCAAATTGACTTCCTTGGTCGGTGGTTAATGAGATGGGCGAACCGAAACGAGCAACCCAATGCGTATAAAACGCCGTGGCCACCGTCTCTGCGTACATGTCTTGTAGGGGTACTGCTTCCATCCATCTGCTGAAGCGATCGATCATCGTTAGGCAGTACCTATTTCCCTTGCAGAGTGGAAGGACGATGAGGTCTATGTGAACATGGTGGAAGCGGTGTTCTGGAACTGGAATAGAATCTGGGATTAGTTTGGTATGTTGATGTACCTTTGATCGTTGGCATTGGATGCAAGTGCGTGACCATTCCAATGCGTCTTTCCTGATGTTCGGCCAAACGTACTTCTGGCGAAGTTGTCGACTGGTAGTTCTTCCGCTTGGATGTGAGAGACCATAGATGGATTCAAAGGCCTTCCGTCGCAGAGAAACTGGTAAATATGGTCAAAGCGTGTTGTCCGAGATGTCGCAGTAAATTTTAATTTCGGGTTCCAGCGTAAGTTTCTTCAACTGGAGCGATGAATCTGTTTGCTTCAGGATTGATTGAAGTTCAACATCGAGTAGTTTGGATAAGTGAAGTTCTCTTAGATCGAAGTGCATCGGCATTGTTATTGCATTGAGTCTCGATAATGCGTCTGCTACTAAGTTTTCTTCTCCGGGTAGGTAAACAATGTCCGTTGTATATTCGGATATTTAGTCTAATTGTCTTAGACGCCGTTGTGGTGCCTTGTCCGAATTCTGCTGGAACGCATATATTAGCGGCTTATGATCTGTTTGCACGACGAAGTGTCGACCGTCTAGTATGTGCTTGAAAAATCGAATGGCTAAGTATATCGCCAACAATTCGCGATCATATGTGCTATAGCGACTTTGTGCTGATGACAGTTTGCACGAAAATAGTCCAATCGGTTGATACTGGTTGTTTTCTTCTGTTCCAGTTTGGCACCAACTGCTGTATCCGAGGCATCCGTTGTTAGTACGAGTGCAGCTTTGGGATCAATGTGATTCAGTAACGTGGCGTGTTTGATAGTGTCTTTTCACATTTGAAAAGCTTCTTCAGCCAAAGGAGTCCAGGGGTGGAATCGGCTAAAGTGATAGTTGATTGTCGCTTTGTTGATTGTCGTTTTTGATTATCAACTCTTCTTTGCTCTGCGTAAAGCGATCACAAAAATATGATTGAACATTGGCAGCTCTTAGGATTTGGAACGTCACTTCCTTGCCGACGCTGTCATTCCGAGCAGCTGATAAATACAATTTTATTTGGAGTGTTTACATTGTGAAAAATGTAAGTGAACTTAGAATACTAAAATGTTAACATAATACAATAAATTTGTTTGTTTTTTTAAGGTCTCAAGCAAATAAAGAGCAAATACGGATCCTTTCCACATACATGCAACAAAATCCGGATTTGGCAAGATCCTATAATGCTCTTTCAAGCACTGCCCGGACAGCAATGGGAAAAACTTGTCAGGACATTGAACACAATTGGACCGCCAACAAAAACTGTTGCTGAGTGGAAAAGAGTAAGTAATGAACATACACACCAAGATTAGGTTATACATTTATAAAATCCTAATTTAGATTTGGACGCTACGCAAATATAGCGCTAAAAAAAAGTTCACGCTCAATAAAAATTCTCTAAAGAAAACTGGTGGCGGTCCTTTTGATTTGAGTTTACTTCAACAATGAATATATATAAATATATACCTACATTCTTACATCGGGTTTGGAAGTTCCAAGATATTTGCTTTATTTCTCAGGTTTCTTCTTATTAGTTGGACATTTTTGTAATTATTTTCTTGAGTTGTAGAAAAGTTCCAATGAAGTAAACATTGCACTTCACAAATTTTCACTTTCACTTAAAGTTTTTTATTTTAATTTGTTCAATATTTTCTTTTAGCACTAAAGTATTTAATTTATTTGGTGTAGAATATTTCCGTTCAGCTTCTACCTATGAAAATGACACAAATGTATGAAAGCGACACTTAAATAGCTGTCACATGAAATTGATCGCAAAAAAGCGATTGTCAATTTGACAATCACCTTACGTGGACGTAAAGCGATGATTTTGATTGTCAACTATCAACTATCACCTTAGCCGATACCACCCCAGGGAACTGGTCGTTTGTCGTTTTTCTTTGAGTCCTTGATGAGTCCATTTCAAGATGCTTGAATGTGGGCACAGTTTGGAATGTTTCGTCGATAGTAGTTGACGACTCCAAGGAAGCGACGTAGTTCCATTATGACGGATGGTTTTGCATAGTTCGAGATGGCCTCAACTCTGGCTTCAGGTGGTCTGCATCCGGATTGGTTGATTGTGTGTCCAAGGTATGTCACCTCAGACTTCCCAAAGACACATTTCTTTATGTTGATTATGAGTCCATGTTCGTGGAGACGTTCCAAGACTTGGCGAACGTGTTGGCGATGTTCTTCTTCCGAGTTGGAGGCAATAAGGATGTCGTCAATGTAGCAAAAAACGAACTCCAGTCCACGTAGGACCATGTCCATGTGTCTTTGGAATGTCTGAGTTGCATTTTTTAGTCCAAATGGCATGACTACAAACTCAAACAAACCAAAAGGGGTGGTTACTGCTGTTTTTTGGATATCCTCTGGTGTCATCGGGATTTGGTAATATGCCTTATCTAAATCTAGAATTGAGAAACAGCTTTTGTTGCTTAGCTGCTCTGTGAAATCCATAATATAGGGAACTGGATAGCTGTCTGGTTGGGTAACAGAATTCAGGCGACGGTAGTCACCGCAGCATCTCCAACCACCGGTTTTCTTCTCAACGAGATGAATCGGGCTTGCCCAAGGACTGCTGGATGGACGACAGTATCCCTTCCGTTGAAATTCCTCAAATTCAGCCTTGGCCTGTTGCAATTTGTCGCCGGAAAGTCGTCGTGGTCGTTCGGCAATTGATTGGCCAGTGGTGATGATGCAGTGTTGCACAGTGTTTTTTTTGGATTGGGGCCGTGTTCGTTGTTGTTGTTTTCCAGGATAAATTCGTTCACGAGACTGATGTACGATTCGGGACCACTGATAGTCAGAATTTTAGATAAATCAGTGGTACGAATCTCCCCTGGTACGGTTAACGATGTTGTTTTGTCGATTACACGTCTGGATTTCAGGTCAATCACTAGTCCATAGTGTGCAAGCAAGTCTGCACCAATAATTGCCGTTTTTACATCTGCAATAATGAATGACCAAGTAATTGCTCGTCGTAGGCCAAGGTTGAGTGTGAGGACTTTCTCACCATATATCCATACATATGGTTGTTGGAGAGTTGTTGGCTGCTAACATTGTAGTTTCCCCTCTGATGTTTTTACAGTCCCTGGAACGAGGTAAAACACATATGGTAGATCCAGAGTCCAGTAAAAATGTTTGGTCTTTCTCCTTGTCGAAGACGTAAAGGCGGTATTCCTTGTGGAATCGTTTGCTGTTGACGCCCGCCTCTGTGGACAACAGCTGGCCTAGTTTTTTGAGTTGAAGCTGCATGGTTTGTTGCACTTCCGAGCCTCACTGCCAAATTTTTTGTGGAAATAACAGATCGCTTGAGGAGTGGCTGTTCTTGAAACAGGTCTGTTATTTTTCGACGATGAACGAGACCTTCCGTGGTTGTGACTAGATTTTAACGATTGCACAGCCAGCATGAGTGTTGACAAAGTTGACTCGATGGAATTTAGTCGTCGGCTTACTTTGCTTTCAACATTGCTGGTGGTTGCAGTGTCATCGTCACGGACATCGGTTGCAAAAACAGCGTGGGCGGATGTGTTGTAGACAATTTTGTCTGCGATTTCGGACAACGCAGTGAGGTCGATTCCATGGCTTGCTGATAAGATTCCACGGACATGACTGGGCATTCGTGCCATCCATAAGGTGGACAACACGTCATCGGGGACATTGAGACCAGCCAGTCGACGCATCTCCCTAAGTAGACTTGACGGACGTCTGTCGCCGAGTTCCAAAGACGTCATTAGCCGGTTGAGTTGCCTCTCCTTGGACTCAGTGAATCTAGATATTACCTGTTTTTTAAAGGCCAGGTATTTATCCGATTCTGGTGGTTTTTGCACTAGGTCCGACACCTCATTTAAAACTTCTGGGTCCAGCGAAGCGATGATGGCATTAAACTTGCTGTTGTCGCTGGTGATGCGGTTGTTGTGGAATTGCGCTTCGACCTGGACAAACCATAGCGCTGGATTGATCTTCCAGAACGGAGGAATTCTGAGATTTTTTAAAGCTGCAATCTCTTGAATATCAGCATCTGATGGAACCGATGTATTTTCTGCATTCTTTGCCATAATGGTTGGCGTTTGTTCGTCCTGCATTTTCTCTGTTTAAACGAAAAATAATGTGCGTTCTTTGTCGTTACGCAAATATTAAAAAATATGTTTATTCAGCTAATTGCGATAAAGATCACGTCGGGGTCACCACTATGGGCACGTGAGTATGTGCACCAATTTAGAAACAAAGAAAACTGGTTTAAACAAATGATTTAATTGTCTTTATAAATTTAACACTTAAACTCAGTTGAATTAAAATATATGATGATGTCGCGTCGAGAAAACAAACCAGAATGAATTTGTTTTTCCGACCGTTGGTAAAAAGATTTGAATTCTCGTTCTTGTTTTGAGCGCCACCTGGTTTTGATTAATGGTCGACAAGAATACTTTCTCGAGTCGCCTCAGTACTTTGAGGTCGCCACAAATGGATCTGTTCAAATTTCACACATCAGGGTAGGTACGTACACTACAATCCGAAATTTATAATAATACAAATGATAGCTGTCAGTTTGACTAGAGTGATTTTCGTTTCGATTTTAGTTGGGCTGTGAAAAACTAGTATTAACCATTACAACCGTAGCATAGCATGATGTGAAAAAAAATAATCAGATACAAACAACCTGTGTTACTGGAAACTTGACAGCTACGCCATTGGAGAGTGTCAAAACTAAGCTTATGAAATTCAGAACATTATTATCTAAAAATATTTTAATTTCTAATTATATTTTACGAAGAAAACCACTTCTTATTTTCCAGTGATCGACTTTTTTTTCGATGAAGTAATGATTGCAATTCCACCGAACTGAAACGGAATTCTCTAATAATTCCTTCAAGAAGTTATGGGGGTGACTTTCGATTCCATCATGTGTTGTGTTCCAATGGAGTTGTTCAATAATAGCTATAACTGGTCCCTAATGTTAATCATGGATAATCGTATTCCATAATTCATAAGCATTGTTTTGACACCAACTCGCCATTCCGAACGAGATTTAAGATAAACTCGCAAGAGTTTGTTTTTTGTGTTACGAAGTGATCGTATATTGCACAGGTCTCTTCAAATCAGGGATTTTATTCTCTTAGAGACAACAAAACTAATTTTTCAACCAGAACTACAACTAAAAAATGTGTGCACATTTAAACAGACATACGAAAACATCTCTCTCGATCGAAGATCGAGGCAATAGACATGACTTATTGTCCGCACAGAACCGTCGTTGACGCATGCAACAGATACACATTTACCCACCCCAAAGAAAAGGGATATTTGCTGGGTGTTGCACTTCTCAAATATGTGTTTAGTAATGAAAGCCGGAGTTTTGAGTAACTATTAAAAAAGAATTAAATGGAATTTCCTTTATACTTTGTGTCCATATACTAAGTGTACAATTGTCAACCCTCATTTAATAACCAATTTTTTCAAGTGCATAATAGGTATATTTTTACGTGTTTTTGAATGATTTTATAATTTTTTACTTTCTTTTATGACTTGTGTGATGAAAAAACCTCATATGAAGTTTTTCAAATGCAGGGAAATATCCCAAAATTATATAAAAAGGCATGTAACAGATTTTTCAGCAAGCATTCGTTTTTTGTCAGCAAACCAAAATACTCCTTAAAATACCATTATGGATTCTATTGGTAAAGGAAAATCAATAAGCAAGCAAGCATGAGCGATTATCATCAACGTTTTAAAACATATGATGGAAAAGGGCGAAACACATTTGAGAGGTTACAGCTCTGACCTTAAGAAGTTATTAAAGAAACATCCATAATAATTGGAGTATCTACATGCACAATAAGGAGGATTTTTAAAGAGTATGAAAGAAGCGGTACAGTCAGCAGTCCAAAAAAAGTACCTCACGATCATTACGTCACGGACTGGACAACTTTGACATCAGCGTAATAAAAAGAATAATTAACAATTTGCATAAAGAAGAAAAAATGATTATTTACTTAAATTCTCTACATCAACGAATAGCTTCGGAATTGCAGGTCAAAATGAGCATATCATCTTTACGCTGGGCTTTGCAAGATAATGGATACAAATTTAAGAAAACAGAGAACAACCGAAGAATTTTATGCGAACGAACGGATATAAAACTTAAACGCTACGAATATATTGCCCAAGAACGAGAATTCCGCTAGAAAGCAATTATTTATATAGATGAAAGGTATATTCATAGCTCACATACTCGACCCAATACTTGGACAGATGACAGCTTGGAGGTCTTAAAGCCAAACATTTCCAACAGAGATAATGGAAGTAAAGAGATACCAATCTTCGGGGTTTTTTTGTGGGGGTTCGCTGGAAGGAAAAATCATGGAAAGACATTGCAGAGGTTTTATCGCGAGGGAACAATCTACAATAGTGAGGGACTTCAACCCGATCTAAAAAACCTCCCGAAGACTGACTTTTGTATGTCTTCAAGGAATCGCACTTAGTCGTTAGACTAATCAGCAATTTATTTTTCACATGTATTATATTTTATAAAAATATAAATATTAAAAGAAATTCCGACGTTGGTCGGATTTCTATGATTTTTTTTTTGAAATTGTACTTAAGTTTCAGTATTTCTGTTTTTTTCATATATATATATCTTTAGCTACGTAGGTCAAGGGGTTTAACCCGTCTTAATCACCTGACTATATTGTCGGTTCTTAAAAGCTGTGCTATTTCTAAATTAACATGGCTGAGAAGCCTATCTCTGTGTCTTAGAGCTACATTTTTAGCTTCATCTTCAACCATTTCAATATATAGATCTCTATGTATATCGGTGTTACGTATGTACCACGGTGCGTTAACTATGCTCCGTAGTACTTTGTTTTGGAAGGTTTGTATTCTTAGTAAGTTTGTCTGCATGTGCATGCCCACAGCTGGAGCCCATAGGTCCATACTGGTTTAAGAATTTGCTTATATAGCAATAATTTATTGTAGTTGGATAAGGGTGAGTATCTCCCAATAAGCCAATACATTTTACTGTAGCGGATGTTTAACTCATCTCTTTTTTTCTTTACATGTGCTTTCCAGCGCAGTGTGGCGTCTAGAGTCATCCCTAAATATTAAGCTGTATTTGAATATTCCACTACATTGCTGTATACTGGAATGTGTGGTACATTTTTTAACGTAAAATTTATATGAACTGACTTCAGGTCATTTAATCTGATCTGCCAATTTTTAGTCCATTCTGAGATATTGTTTACTGCCTTTTGAAGCTTTTTTGTAGCTATTTCGACAGTTTCTCCTACAGAAAGTATCATCTGCAAAGGTAGCTAGAGTGATTTCGTCACTTTCTGGTAGATCACTAGTGAATAGGAGATATAGTACTGGACCTAAAACACTGCCTTGAGGTACACCAGCCTTAATTTCTCTTAATGTTGAGTACGTTGTTTCTTGTTTAATTCTGAAAAATCGCTGTAGAATATACGACTCCAGTATTTTTGAATACTGCTTCGGCAGTTGCTTTTGTAATTTATGGATCAATCCTTTGTGCCATACTTTGTCGAAAGCTTGTGATATATCAAGAAATACTGTAGAGCATACTTTTTTCTCTTCAAAAGCGTTTTCAGCGTTGGTCAATTGGTGAGTGTTTATTCCTGAACCAAAATTGATGGCTCGGTACTAGCGATTTGTCTACAATAATATTTTGCAGGCGTTTTACCAGCATCTTTTCGAATAGCTTGGACAACATTGGTAGTATCGATATTGGCCTATATGAGGTTACTTCGCTAGGTGGTTTACCCGGTTTTGGAATCATTATAACCTCCGCGACCTTCCATATGTTTGGCACATATATTAATCTAAATACAGCGTTTATGATCTGCGCTAGATGTTTCAGTATTTTTTTGAGAATTGTTTTAAAATTTCCCCCGTTATTAAATCAAACCCTGGGGCCTTTTTTATGTTTATACCTTCTTTTATTTCTTTGGCAAGTTCTTTAGACGTGACCGGTCGAATTGGTACATCTTCCTGGCACGTTTCTTCCATTCCTTGATAGTCTTTATCTTCATATGGTTGGAAGACACCTTCAAGATGCCCAGCAAAAGTATTTGCTTTTTCTTGACTGCTTTTTGCCCAGTTTCCTTCTCTGGTTTTCACTGGTGGGATGTGAGCTGTTGACCTGTTCATTTTCTTTGTTGCCTTCCAGAGCGAGTAGTCAGTACTAGCATCCTTTGTTAGGCCTGTAAGGTATTTTTTAGTGACTCATTTCTGAATTCAATTGTTGATTTTCTGAGTTTACTATTTAGCCTGTTTAGTTTGTTTTTGTCAATTGGAGCCCTTGTTTGTTGCCAACGTTTTCTAGCTTTTCTCTTTTCTGCAATAATTTCACATATTACAGGAGGGTATGAATTTTGCTTTATTTTGTTTTTTATTTTTGGAGTTGCAGCCCATGCAGCTTTTTGTATAATGAGTGTAAATAATTGCACTGCTTCCTCTATTTGCTCTTCTGTTTCAATAGCTATCATTTGGGTATTTTCTTCCAACTTCTCTCTGAAGTAGCTCCAGTCAGTTAGCTTATTAACTAGTGTTGGACTTTGTTCTTTCATTGTTATTTTATCGCCAAGTGTGAAAAGTATTGAAGAGTGATCTGACTGTAGGTCTGGCCCTTCTTCCACATTTATATTATTTGAGGGGATATTTTTTGTAATAAAGAAGTCGACAAGATCTGGGGTTTTATTCCTATCTGTTGGCCAGTAGGTAGGTTTTCCCGCCGAATGATATATACTGCCACATTCTTTAATTGTTTCAAGTAAAGCTCTTCCTCTAGTATTCGTTAGTCTAGATCCCCAATACTTATTTTTGGCATTAAAATCTCCTCCCGCAATAAATCTATTGTGAAATATTTCAAGAAGACTTTTAAAGTCATTTTTCTGTATTCTATAGCTAGGGGAACAGTATACTGATGCAACTGATATCTGCCCACTGTTCGTTTTTATTCTTATGGAGATCCCTTGAATCGCACATGACTGGAATTTGGTTTCTATATGGTGTTCAATCTTTGTTTTTTATTAAGACTGCAGCCCCTCCTTTTGCACAATTGTGAGGATGTGGGGTGTGATATAGTTTATATCCTTGCAGTTTAAAGTCTGTAGATAATTTTAAATGAGTCTCTGAGATGAGGCATTATATCGATTTGGTTAATATCGAGTATTATTTGAATCTCTTCCCTGCGATTCTCGATACCATTAGCATTCCATTCAAGGATTTTTATTTTAACCATCATGTTTGTCTTTTTGGTACAGCTCTTTTGTTGCTGCTCTGTCTCTCAAGAATAGATATTCTTTCTAATATTGTTTTATTACATTTCTCCATGGAATCCATTATATTAAGGATTTGTCTCATTAGGGTTTCCATTGGTTTTATATTATTTTTTTCAGTTTTGTCAGCTGGTTTTCCTGTGGTTTTTGATGCTACTTGAGCATATGTTATTTTTGCACCCGCAGTTGGTTTTAATTTTGTGTCTTTTAAGACTTTTAACTCTTGGGTATTGATTTTTGTTTGGGTGCTTTGTTGTAAGTCCTTTTTGCCCTTAGGTGCGTCCATATTTAGTCTGTTGTGAGGCTTCTTTTGCCTCTTGTCTTTAGCAAGTTGGATTTCTGTTGCAGCTGTACATCCTCTATAGCCAGCTGGATGATTTTCGTTGTAATTCGCACATTTTCGGGGTTCATCTTTTTTTTATACAGGCTTTAGTATGGTGACTTCCCGCGCATTTTACGCATTTTGAATTTGCGCTGCAGTATTTTTGTGTGTGACCATACTTTTGGCAATTTTTGCATTGTGGAACGAGTTTAGATTTCCTTAATGTGTGGATTTCAACTTTCATTCCAAGTATGTCTTTTATTCCGTAGATTTTCTTTATGTCTTCGTCATACTCAAAACTGAGTATAAAGTTTGGAAGTGGTACTTTGCTTTTAAATGTAAGCATATTGACTACTTCTATTATTTTGAACTTTTTCTCTTTTAGGTATTTTTTAATGCTTTCAGGCGAGTATGAGTAGTGTAATTTTTTTACTACTACCTTTATAGGCCTCGATTGCTTACTTTCATAAGAGTACCATTGCACTTTTTTTTGGTTTAGTATTTTGATGAGGTTTCTGTACGTTGCCTCTTCAACCACATTCATTTTTATATCATTATTATTAATAAGGGTTGTGCTTGCTTTTATTTTATTTTCCTCCAATAATTTGGTTAGGCTTTCATAGTTTTTTATTTGAAGCGCTATGATTGGTGGAGGTTTGATTATTTTTTTAATTTGGTTTCCTTTACCTGGATCAATTTCAATATTTTGAAAGCTTTCCATTTGGGATGAGATTTTCGGGGATGTACTTATCTTACGCTTTTTATTTTTATTCCCTATGTGACGATGCCCTTCCGTCTCTTTTTTAAGTTCTTCTTCATCGGTTGAGAACTCGACAGTCTGAGCATTTTCTTTTTTTTTGCCGTTGATTTGTTCTTTCAACAATTGCAACTCCTACTTCAGATTATTTGTTTCTCTCAGCAGTGCCTCATTGAGTTGCTTAAACCCATCTCTTTCTTCACAGGATTTGACAATTTAGCCTTAAGGTTTTTAGATGTTCTTTCGACCTTTTTACATCTTCCGAAAGGGTCGCTACTAGGCAATAAATGGTCCCCCCCAGAATCCATGGGACCGACCTCCGAAGAGGGTGGATTTACCAGTGTAACTGGCCTACCACCTGGGGTATTCAAATCTTTTGTTTTGTTCATTGCATGTTCATTTCTTTTTAACTTCTGTGAAAAGTTTAAACTTTTTGGATTTAAGTCGCCTTTTACGACAGGCATACCTTACCTCGGGAATATTCTACAACCCCCCTATCCCGAAGTGGTAAAATTACGCCATAAAATTAATCAGCCATAATTACGTATCTTACACATACTATCACTTTTATAAACAAGTGTGCGTGAGATAAGTTATTCCCCACATTTTTTGCTCAACATTTTTCGATTTTTCCCCGCCATCTCACCGACCACACCAAGAACCATCACAGAAAGGGGTGAAAATTTACATCGGAGTTAAAACAGCTGTAGCATTGCCACCACCACATCCAAGAAAAAATAAGAAATAAGCACCGCGTTCAGTATTGATTAATCAATTTTTTGCGATAAATCTTTCCAATCTTCCTATTTATTTATCTGATATTGTTTGTGTTGTGTTAATGTGTTTATTTTTGTAAGAAATATTGAAAAAAAGGATAAGAGTCTTATTATATTTACCTACATGCAATTAAAACAATGTGTGGAAAAGGATATGAGTTTTATTACGTATATCCGGAAAAATAGGGAAAATAGTAAATCTTTCGGGATATCAAATAAAAACCAAAGAGCAAGTATTTTATTTCAGAAAATGTAATAAAATTGGATGTTTAAAATAAAGGGTTCCAATATGTTATGATTACGTTTGCTTCTGTTGAAAATAACATCAAAATGTAATTTATATTGAAAAGTAGCACATCACTGTTTTGTGTGGCATGAACGGTTGACAATTGAAATAAATTGTTCTTTGTTTTGTACCTACCAACCAGGAAACACGTGTTTTAATTACTTAAGGTTTCCAATATTGCGTTTAAACTCTGAATAATATCAGTTTTGCTGTATGTTGAATGTGTTTAGCATGAACAAAGTAGGGCGGATATCTTTATTCCGTGTGTCAATTGCGTTAAAATGTTAGCCAGTGAATAATTTTTGACATTAGTGTGGTGCAGAAAAGTCAAAAATTAAACAAAAAAAGAGGATAAAATGTAACCCTCTTTTTAACGCAATTGACATACGGCCTTAACCATGAGCACAAATTGTACACCAATATTTCTTTTGCTGAAAAAAATTAATAATTAAGGAAGATTTGATGTTCTTTCTTTGGTATATTCTTATTACAAGAAACTGCAAAAAAATGAATTTTGTTCCACTTCTTTCGGGAAATTATAAAAAACAGTATTTAAATAAAATCCCATTTAATCCAATTAAAACAGCAAAAAGCTAATTTTTTGCTTAAACCTGCATAAAGGCCAAAAATAAAACAGTGGATAAAATTTAACCCGCATTTTTACACGATTGACACGCGGCCTTAGAAGTTTTCTCGTTAAATCCATTGATTAAAGATAATTCACATTTAATTTGGTTTAATTATTGTTGTTATGTGGAATATTTTTTTGCAAAGGAATAAATTTATCAGCAAAAAAAAAACAGTTCATCAAATATATTATTAAATTAATACATCCTCTTGTTTAAAAATGAATTATTACACTTAAATAGCTTGTTTCTGTATTTAAGGAGGAGTTGAATACATTCAATTCATATAATTTACAAAACAAATATTTACTTCACTGAATACATTCAAAAACGTGTGTTTTTTTTTTTTATAATTTACACGTACTCAAGGGGTTATGAATACCCTTTTATATGTTACCATAGTACGAGCGTTAGAGAAGGGGAAGAAAGAGAGGATAGGAAAGATTTTGGATGTAGTGGAGACTTAAACTCCATGGGTGGTGTCCGAACTAGCTTCGGGGAGTCACTTTTTCTTGTGTTCGTTAAATTTGAAGAAATTCAAGATGGTGTGCATACTTTTTTTTTAGGTATTACACCGACCTTTTATTTCTTTTAAATAAAAGTGAAATGGATATTGGTTGGGATTGAACGCGCAACCTTCCACTCAACAGACGAACACATTACACCTACACCGCGGCCACCACTAATTTGTATTCACCAAAGCATACAATTTTTAGCTGTCATATAATTATTTGGTTTGTTTACTTTTTTTTACTATTTTCGTTTGTTTGTGCAAAATTGAAGAGCAAAATATAACAAAAAAGTGCGCCCAAAAGTTTAAATAAAGTTAATTTGTGAAGTGCGACAGGACAAAGTGCGAATATATTTCCACGAACGCAAAAAAAATAAATGAGTGTCGATTAAAATGTCATAATAAAAATAAATCTACCACATTGCTAAACAGCTGTTAATGAAAGTGTTCAAACCCAAAATTTCTCGTCTGCTGAATTCTTTTACTCGGAAATACATGTATTCACAGACTGGAGTGCATTGGTGGTGGATTACAACAAAAAACAACTAACTATTGCGGGGAATCAGGGTGAGAGAGGTAGAAGTATAGCATCTCTTTACTTCCTTTATCTCTGATTTCCAAATGATCACGTTTGATTACAGCTCATAATGGTGGAAAAGGAGGATTTGTTACAAATGGACTACTGCTCTTTAAATCTGGAAGCAAGACTGGTGACTACCATAATGAGATAAACTTCAAAATGGTTAAGGGAACAGGTTCTTTGCAACTTAGAAGAACCGTCAGTTATTGTTATGGACAATGCAACATATCACAATAAAATTGATGGTAGGTACTGTCCCCAACTCGTCAACATTAAAGGCTGATATGATTAAATGGCTATCCGAAAACAAAATACCTCCGCAACCAGCTAGCTACAAAGTACAGCTATATGCATTAATAAAACAAAACAAGTCCTCCCGAAAGCTTCAAATTGATGACATCATTAAGAGTGCAGGCCATGAAGTCTAACCCCCTATCATCCGGACCTAAATCCTATAGAAAATATATGGGGAATCGTAAAAAGCAGAGTAGCGGCAAGAAATACAACTTTTAAACTGGACGATGTCAAAAATATTGCGGAAGAAGAATTCAACAAAATAACTCCGGAAAATTGGAACTCTGTTAGTGAAAAAGTAATACGCACAGAAGATAAATATCACCACGCAGAAATTGTATGGGATTGAATCAGATGATTCATCTGATGGAGATGATTTTGAAAACGACACATGGGATTCCGATGTGTTTATATAACAAATAACTATTTATAAAAAAAACACTATTTGATTTTTCAAACAATATATTTTATTGATACGTATTCATTTTCTTTCCTTTACATTTTATTTCAATTGTGCTATTTTTCATGATTTCTTTATTTTTTTGATTGCAATGTTTTACTTCGTGCATGAAACTTTTTAATGAGGTACTACAATAATTAATTGGTGAAACTCGATGACAGCTAAACTACGTACGATAATAAAACAATTACGTTTTCCAATATCGTTGCAAAAAAGATAAAGTAGACAAAAGCAAAAACAATTTCATGCGATCAAAAGTACCTTAAAAGAGAAAATATCACTTAAATAAATTGCTACTGCGCATGTTGGGATGTTTCTTTTGGTTTGAAACGGGCTATAGTACTCAGGTTTTCAAAAACATCGTTGAAGTTGACGTTGCTGAGTAGTTTGTTTAATTTAACGAAGTCGATTTTATGGAAGTTAAAACTATAAGATTTATAAGTGTGAAGAGTATTATTAATATTGCCATAGAAAAAGGAGAGGGAAAGAGGTGGATGAAAATGGTCTAGTTTTGATAGAAGGTGATTGCTGTCATTTAAAATAAAGGGTTCCAATATGTTATGATTACGTTTGCTTCTGTTGAAAATAATATCAAAATGTAATTTATATTGAAAAGTAGCACATCACTGTTTTGTGTGGCATGTACGGTTGACAATTGAAATAAATTGTTCTTTGTTTTGTACCTACCAACCAGGAAACACGTGTTTTAATTACTTAAGGTTTCCAATATTGCGTTTAAACTCTGAATAATATCAGTTTTGCTGTATGTTGAATGTGTTTAACATGAACAAAGTAGGGCGGATATCTTTATTCCGTGTGTCAATTGCGTTAAAATGTTAGCCAGTGAATAATTTTTGACATTAGTGTGGTGCAGAAAAGTCAAAAATTAAACAAAAAAAGAGGATAAAATGTAACCCTCTTTTTAACGCAATTGACATACGGCCTTAACCATGAGCACAAATTGTACAACAATATTTCTTTTGCTGAAAAAAATTAATAATTAAGGAAGATTTGATGTTCTTTCTTTGGTATATTCTTATTACAAGAAACTGCAAAAAAATGAATTTTGTTCCACTTCTTTCGGGAAATTATAAAAAACAGTATTTAAATAAAATCCCATTTAATCCAATTAAAACAGCAAAAAGCTAAATTTTTGTTTAAACCTGCATAAAGGCCAAAAATAAAACAGTGGATAAAATTTAACCCGCATTTTTACACGATTGACACGCGGCCTTAGAAGTTTTCTCGTTAAATCCATTGATTAAAGATAATTCACATTTAATTTGGTTTAATTATTGTTGTTATGTGGAATATTTTTTTTGCAAAGGAATAAATTTATCAGCAAAAAAAAAACAGTTCATCAAATATATTATTAAATTAATACATCCTCTTGTTTAAAAATGAATTATTACACTTAAATAGCTTGTTTCTGTATTTAAGGAGGAGTTGAATACATTCAATTCATATAATTTACAAAACAAATATTTACTTCACTGAATACATTCAAAAACGTGTGTTTTTTTTTTTATAATTTACACGTACTCAAGGGGTTATGAATACCCTTTTATATGTTACCATAGTACGAGCGTTAGAGAAGGGGAAGAAAGAGAGGATAGGAAAGATTTTGGATGTAGTGGAGACTTAAACTCCATGGGTGGTGTCCGAACTAGCTTCGGGGAGTCACTTTTTCTTGTGTTCGTTAAATTTGAAGAAATTCAAGATGGTGTGCATACTTTTTTTTTAGGTATTACACCGACCTTTTATTTCTTTTAAATAAAAGTGAAATGGATATTGGTTGGGATTGAACGCGCAACCTTCCACTCAACAGACGAACACATTACACCTACACCGCGGCCACCCACTAATTTGTATTCACCAAAGCATACAATTTTTAGCTGTCATATAATTATTTGGTTTGTTTACTTTTTTTACTATTTTCGTTTGTTTGTGCAAAATTGAAGAGCAAAATATAACAAAAAAGTGCGCCCAAAAGTTTAAATAAAGTTAATTTGTGAAGTGTGACAGGACAAAGTGCGAATATATTTCCACGAACGCAAAAAAAATAAATGAGTGTCGATTAAAATGTCATAATAAAAATAAATCTACCACATTGCTAAACAGCTGTTAATGAAAGTGTTCAAACCCAAAATTTCTCGTCTGCTGAATTCTTTTACTCGGAAATACATGTATTCACAGACTGGAGTGCATTGGTGGTGGATTACAACAAAAAACAACTAACTATTGCGGGGAATCAGGGTGAGAGAGGTAGAAGTATGGCATCTCTTTACTTCCTTTATCTATGATTTCCAAATGATCACGTTTGATTACAGCTCATAATGGTGGAAAAGGAGGATTTGTTACAAATGGACTACTGCTTTTTAAATCTGGAAGCAAGACTGGTGACTACCATAATGAGATAAACTTCAAAATGGTTAAGGGAACAGGTTCTTTGCAACTTAGAAGAACCGTCAGTTATTGTTATGGACAATGCAACATATCACAATAAAATTGATGGTAGGTACTGTCCCCAACTCGTCAACATTAAAGGCTGATATGATTAAATGGCTATCCGAAAACAAAATACCTCCGCAACCAGCTAGCTACAAAGTACAGCTATATGCATTAATAAAACAAAACAAGTCCTCCCGAAAGCTTCAAATTGATGACATCATTAAGAGTGCAGGCCATGAAGTCTAACCCCCTATCATCCGGACCTAAATCCTATAGAAAATATATGGGGAATCGTAAAAAGCAGAGTAGCAGCAAGAAATACAACTTTTAAACTGGATGATGTCAAAAATATTGCGGAAGAAGAATTCAACAAAATAACTCCGGAAAATTGGAACTCTGTTAGTGAAAAAGTAATACGCACAGAAGATAAATATCACCACGCAGAAATTGTATGGGATTGAATCAGATGATTCATCTGATGGAGATGATTTTGAAAACGACACATGGGATTCCGATGTGTTTATATAACAAATAACTATTTATAAAAAAAACACTATTTGATTTTTCAAACAATATATTTTATTGATACGTATTCATTTTCTTTCCTTTACATTTTATTTCAATTGTGCTATTTTTCATGATTTCTTTATTTTTTTGATTGCAATGTTTTACTTCGTGCATGAAACTTTTTAATGAGTTACTACAATAATTAATTGGTGAAACTCGATGACAGCTAAACTACGTACGATAATAAAACAATTACGTTTTCCAATATCGTTGCAAAAAAGATAAAGTAGACAAAAGCAAAAACAATTTCATGCGATCAAAAGTACCTTAAAAGAGAAAATATCACTTAAATAAATTGCTACTGCGCATGTTGGGATGTTTCTTTTGCTTTGAAACGGGCTATAGTACTCAGGTTTTCAAAAACATCGTTGAAGTTGACGTTGCTGAGTAGTTTGTTTAATTTAACGAAGTCGATTTTATGGAAGTTAAAACTATAAGATTTATAAGTGTGAAGAGTATTATTAATATTGCCATAGAAAAAGGAGAGGGAAAGAGGTGGATGAAAATGGTCTAGTTTTGATAGAAGGTGATTGCTGTCATTTAAAATAAAGGGTTCCAATATGTTATGATTACGTTTGCTTCTGTTGAAAATAACATCAAAATGTAATTTATATTGAAAAGTAGCACATCACTGTTTTGTGTGGCATGTACGGTTGACAATTGAAATAAATTGTTCTTTGTTTTGTACCTACCAACCAGGAAACACGTGTTTTAATTACTTAAGGTTTCCAATATTGCGTTTAAACTCTGAATAATATCAGTTTTGCTGTATGTTGAATGTGTTTAACATGAACAAAGTAGGGCGGATATCTTTATTCCGTGTGTCAATTGCGTTAAAATGTTAGCCAGTGAATAATTTTTGACATTAGTGTGGTGCAGAAAAGTCAAAAATTAAACAAAAAAAGAGGATAAAATGTAACCCTCTTTTTAACGCAATTGACATACGGCCTTAACCATGAGCACAAATTGTACAACAATATTTCTTTTGCTGAAAAAAATTAATAATTAAGGAAGATTTGATGTTCTTTCTTTGGTATATTCTTATTACAAGAAACTGCAAAAAAATGAATTTTGTTCCACTTCTTTCGGGAAATTATAAAAAACAGTATTTAAATAAAATCCCATTTAATCCAATTAAAACAGCAAAAAGCTAATTTTTTGTTTAAACCTGCATAAAGGCCAAAAATAAAACAGTGGATAAAATTTAACCCGCATTTTTACACGATTGACACGCGGCCTTAGAAGTTTTCTCGTTAAATCCATTGATTAAAGATAATTCACATTTAATTTGGTTTAATTATTGTTGTTATGTGGAATATTTTTTTTGCAAAGGAATCAATTTATCAGCAAAAAAAAAACAGTTCATCAAATATATTATTAAATTAATACATCCTCTTGTTTAAAAATGAATTATTACACTTAAATAGCTTGTTTCTGTATTTAAGGAGGAGTTGAATACATTCAATTCATATAATTTACAAAACAAATATTTACTTCACTGAATACATTCAAAAACGTGTGTTTGTATTCACCAAAGCATACAATTTTTAGCTGTCATTTATTATTTGGTTTGTTTACTTTTTTTACTATTTTCGTTTGTTTGTGCAAAATTGAAGAGCAAAATATAACAAAAAAGTGCGCCCAAAAGTTTAAATAAAGTTAATTTGTGAAGTGCGACAGGACAAAGTGCGAATATATTTCCACGAACGCAAAAAAATAAATGAGTGTTGATTAAAATGTCATAACAAAAATAAATCTACCACATTGCTAAACAGCTGTTAATGAAAGTGTTCAAACCCAAAATTTCTCGTCTGCTGAATTCTTTTACTCGGAAATACATGTATTCACAGACTGGAGTGCATTGGTGGTGGATTACAACAAAAACAACTAACTATTGCGGGGAATCAGGGTGAGAGAGGTAGAAGTATAGCATCTCTTTACTTCCTTTATCTCTGATTTCCAAATGATCACGTTTGATTACAGCTCATAATGGTGGAAAAGGAGGATTTGTTACAAATGGCCTACTGCTTTTTAAATCTGGAAGCAAGACTGGTGACTACCATAATGAGATAAACTTCAAAATGGTTAAGGGAACAGGTTCTTTGCAACTTAGAAGAACCGTCAGTTATTGTTATGGACAATGCAACATATCACAATAAAATTGATGGTAGGTACTGTCCCCAACTCGTCAACATTAAAGGCTGATATGATTAAATGGCTATCCGAAAACAAAATACCTCCGCAACCAGCTAGCTACAAAGTACAGCTATATGCATTAATAAAACAAAACAAGTCCTCCCGAAAGCTTCAAATTGATGACATCATTAAGAGTGCAGGCCATGAAGTCTAACCCCCTATCATCCGGACCTAAATCCTATAGAAAATATATGGGGAATCGTAAAAAGCAGAGTAGCAGCAAGAAATACAACTTTTAAACTGGACGATGTCAAAAATATTGCGGAAGAAGAATTCAACAAAATAACTCCGGAAAATTGGAACTCTGTTAGTGAAAAAGTAATACGCACAGAAGATAAATATCACCACGCAGAAATTGTATGGGATTGAATCAGATGATTCATCTGATGGAGATGATTTTGAAAACGACACATGGGATTCCGATGTGTTTATATAACAAATAACTATTTATAAAAAAAACACTATTTGATTTTTCAAACAATATATTTTATTGATACGTATTCATTTTCTTTCCTTTACATTTTATGTCAATTGTGCTATTTTTCATGATTTCTTTATTTTTTTGATTGCAATGTTTTACTTCGTGCATGAAACTTTTTAATGAGTTACTACAATAATTAATTGGTGAAACTCGATGACAGCTAAACTACGTACGATAATAAAACAATTACGTTTTCCAATATCGTTGCAAAAAAGATAAAGTAGACAAAAGCAAAAACAATTTCATGCGATCAAAAGTACCTTAAAAGAGAAAATATCACTTAAATAAATTGCTACTGCGCATGTTGGGATGTTTCTTTTGCTTTGAAACAGGCTATAGTACTCAGGTTTTCAAAAACATCGTTGAAGTTGACGTTGCTGAGTAGTTTGTTTAATTTAACGAAGTCGATTTTATGGAAGTTAAAACTATAAGATTTATAAGTGTGAAGAGTATTATTAATATTGCCATAGAAAAAGGAGAGGGAAAGAGGTGGATGAAAATGGTCTAGTTTTGATAGAAGGTGATTGCTGTCACAACACAGTTTTCAGTGTCAATTGAGAAGATTAGGTCAAGCTGTCTACCTAAATTGTTGGTAATGCCACTCAATTGATAAAGGGCAGATTCGGAAAGACAATCGGTGAAAAGTGTCTCGTTATCTGAGGAGGGATTTGAAGCGATAAGTGGGACTCATCGTCTGATCCATCCATCAAGTTAAAGACTCCTAAAATTTAGACAACATCAGTAGTTTTTACAACATTGAGGAGATGATCAATTGCGTCTATGCAAGCTGATATGATTGGGTGGGCTGGGTAGGTCGAATGTTGCATCAGAAGTTGTAGATGTTACTCCCACATGTACTAATTTTTACACAAATGAAATCAAAATTAGCGGTGTGCGAGATTGCTAAAAGAACACCGCGGCTAGAGGAATCGTCTTCTTTCTCAATACCATCGTTCCGAAAAACAACGAAGTCCAGGGTGAATAGTTCGCTGCTATGGTACTCGCAAGACAAATTGGTTTCGTTAAGTGCAAATTTGAGAGTTTTTGAAAGTTTAGAAATACGGACAAACAATCGGGAAAGGTAACAGTGACTTTGTTTTTAATTGGAACTTTATCAGATAAAGGAGCGTGTGTTAATAGTTGGTTGGGAGTGAACTTGTCGGTACTTGACCTTTGGAGGTGAGACCAACGTTTAGACCCGATGTAAGAAGCGAACGAAGAGAGATCGTTTGCTACTTGGAGTGATGATATGTTGAAACTCTCGTGGTATTTAACGAATAAATACATCACAGTATTCACATCAGTGGGGAGAATCTCTTGGGAGATGGAAATCTTTACATTGGTTTTCGTTTTTCCATCAATGCATATGGAATCAGCCTTATCGTGTAGATATGCAAGATAAAAACGGACATTATCGTAGATTTTTTTTATCTCTAAGTCGTGAAATGACATAGCGATTATCGTCACCTTACTTAAGTGGCGCTACAGTCCGGAATGAACCTGGGCCTCAGCTTTTCGAAGAATTTTCCTCTCAAATCTCATGCTTCAGCGGGCTTTACTACTGAATTGCCTTCTTAGCCCGAAGAAACAGCGGTTGGCAAGAGTAATTCTTCGTTTAATTTCTGACGAGATGTTTTTGTTAGAGTTAATAGCGGAGCCGAGATAGATAATGTCCCGTACAACCTCAAAGTTATATCTGTCAATGGTGACGTTCTGTCCAGTTCGTCGATGTTGTGTGTCCTTTCGTGTTGACAGCATATACTTCGTCTTGCCCTCATTTACTGCTAAACCTTTTTTGCCGCTTCCTTCTCTATACTAGCAAACGTGGCTATGACATCACGTGGGGTCATAATATAATAATGTCAATGTCGTCGGCGTATGCTAGTAGTTGTACAGATTTTTGGAAAATTTTGCCTCTGGTGTTGGCTCGTGAGTTTTTGCACAATCCTCTCAAGAATCAGATTGAAAAAGTCACATGACAGCGCATCGCCTTGCCTAAATCATTTTTTGGTATCGAATGTGTCAGTGAGGTCGTTTCCGACCCTGATGGAGCAGCGAGAATTCTCCATCGTCATCCTACACAAACGTACGAGTTTGGGCGGTATACCAAAACTAGACATGGCTCTGTATAGTTCGTCTCTATAAATGCTGTCGTATGCGGCTTTGAAATCGATGAATAGGTGGTGGGTATCGATTTGGACTTCTTGGGTTTTTCCAGGATCTGCCGAAGTGTGAAGATTTGATCGGTTGTGGACTTTCCTGGCCTAAAACCACAAAGATTATCGTCACCGGAATCTGTAAATTGTTTCGTAAGCTTAACAGTGGGAGGAAGGCAAGGATCCAAAAATGCAGGTGGGTTATAGGCTGTATTGTTTGGAGCTGTAAGGTAAGTTGCGACAGGTGAATGGTTGTGAGTGTGATAATGAATGAAATTAGAGTAGTTAGGTAGGTTGACTGGGGGAGTTTCATTAGTAATTGGAAGAGCAGGCGACATGTTGAAAGACACACGTTTGGCCTTAGGTTTTTGAGATCGTGTAAAATTTTGGAATTCGGGGGCTGTATTGAAATTAGGAAATGGGACTTTTAAATTGCCAATTTGAGTTTGAGTCGGGAGTATTGTTACCCTTGGGATAAGGTTGGATGGGGGGAGGCTTGGGCTTAGTCTTAAAATTAGGTTAGAGCTCGTCAAAGTGCTAAGGTTATTTTTATCCGGCTTGTTGTTATATCTGTCTATATATTTGCAGATACGCATCTTTCCAATGTTGAAATTATTACAGGATGGATTGCTGAACAGCCATTCATATTTGGACGGGGTATCAAATTTAAAGATGGAGTTACCATTGAAGTGGGGTGCCAGGAACACTGAGCACTGACTGATGGAGATACCTTATTTGAAGTAACCTAGTCGTAACCTGATCGTTTGCTGATCGTTTGCTGATCTTAGTTTGTCCAGCCTGTGCTGCCACTCGGAAGATGTCCATGTTGTTCCAAAATGTACCAGCCCGTCTGGTGTAAAGATTCCGACTTTTGGATAGGAGAGGCATGGTGAACAGTCAGCTTGTGACTGGGTCATCGCGGTCTCTTGCGATTGCAGTCTTTCGACATTAATTTTTTTCACAGTATTTCTGGATTGTTGTGGCGTGTTGGATATCCGCATTCTTACCTTTGCTTTGGAATTCCAAGACAACCTGTTGTCCGTTGAAGCAGCTTGTCTAGGTTCGCTTGAGACAGCAGGTCGGGTATTCATTCCGTGCCATTCTGATCTGGCTGTTTATAGTGTTGCTGTTTTTCGTCGTGTTATCAACACTCGCGCTTGTCGTTTAGTAAGTCTAATCCGGTTTGATGAGACCAGTACCCGATGGTTACTACTTGGAGGTTAAAAATTAGCACTTGATGTGTAGTCAAAGTTACAACCACTGGGCATTACCAAGTTAAGGCCAATCAGAGTCTATCCGCATTCCACAACACCTAACCATTGATTATTAGGATTGATTATTAGGAAAGAGATCGTGCTTTGCAACGTTGCCGGATTGGCGTCGACGTTGACGATACTCATAGGCTGGTGCCAGGTGACTTCTATCCAATATCTGAGTTGTCACTTGACGTGAGCTATGCTGCCAACCCGTACTTCCTTGGCGAAGAGGCCCCCCAGATGACTTACCGGTCTACAGGTAGCGGGCAGGAATCTGGACGTGGTGACCTGTACGGGAGCGGGAAGGCTGAGTTGATGTAGGTTGTGGCGGTTGGTGATTAGACGGCGCGGGTATAGTCGGTGTTGCGTCTTCGTCTTTCGCCAGCTTCCCTCGGATGTTGATAGTGAAAAATTTGTCGGTGCGTTCGGCTTTTTAGGGTCCCTCGAAAGGCGGGTCTATAGAAGCCTTGACCGAATGCGCACGAATGAGTGACTTGACGTCATTAGGTCTTGGTGGTAGAATGCGCGCAGCTGAGTATGCCAAGCTGTTTGCTGCGGTCTAGTTTGGTGCATCATATGCCGAAGGTTTTTGTTGAGTTCGCTTTGCTTGCGGCTGTCGATCGTCGGTGCTAGTAAGTCGGCTGGAAGTCTGAGTATTTTGCCGTAGACTAATCCAGCTGGAGTGGCGTTGATATCTTCCTTCAGAGTCGATCGCAGGCCGAGTACATCTCTCAGTTAATAGCGGCCTTCAGGGTCCGGTGGAATCACTCGATGATACTACTGGACTGAGGGTGGTATGAGGGCGCTTGCGCAGTTAACAGCTGTCATGTCTACCATTGGGTACGCTTCTGGCCACCTGGTGTAGGGATCGATAACCGTCAAAAGATAGTGATACCCTTCGGAGGCCGGAAAAGGTTAAAGGGTGTCGATGTTGATGTTGGCGAAGCATTCGTCGGGTTGTGCGTATCGTTGTAGTTCCGTTCTCGAATGACGATGTACTTTCGTTTTCTGCGTACCTGCTTGGCGTTGACAGCCTCTATACGTGACAACAGGTCTGCTGCGTGGTTATCTTCGCCCTTAATGAAGCGAATGTCTGTGGAAAATTCCCTGATGAACGACAAGTAATATGTTTGTCGTGGCGATGACTTCTCTGGTCGTTGCTTGAAGACGCAGATTAGCGGCTTTTGGTCTGTTAGGATGTGGAATTTACGCCCCTCTAATAAATCTCGAAAGTGGCGGACGACCAGGTACATTACGGTGAGCTATTCCTTGTCTTGTGATAAGATGACCGAGGAACTCTAACTGCGGTTGTCCGAAGACACACTTGGCTACGTTGATTGCTAAGTTGTGTTCCGCGAGTCTCATTAGCACTTCGATCAGGTGTTGACGTTGTTCGGCGATATTCGATGACGCGATGTAGATATTGTCCACGTAGGGAAAGCCGAATTCCACTTCCCGTAGCACTTCATGGATCAGCCACTGAAGATTTTGAGCTGCGTTGCGTAGCCCAAATGTCATGTGGGTGAACTCGTACAGGCCAAAAGGCGTGATAATGACGGTCTTAGGAACATCCTCGGGATTAATTGGCTCCTGGTGAAAAGCTTTTTGTAAGTCTATTTAAAAGAAAAAGATTAACCTCGAAGTATGTTAGCGAAGTCTTACAGGTACGGGAGTGGATAGCGGTCGGGTAACGTAATCCAGTTGAGACTTCTGTAGTCGCCTCAAGGTCCCCACGAACCGTCTGCTTTACGTACCATGTGAAGTGGGCTCGACTAATTTGATTTCGAAGGACGGCACATTCCTGCGCGCATGAGTAACTAAACTCCTTCTTGGCGGCGCTCAGTTTGTTTGGTGGCAGGCGACGTGCATGCGCCGAACATGGTGGTCCATTTTTTTCGATCTAATGCAGTGCTTCGGAGTTGGTACATGCCCCCTCTGGTGCGAGGCGTGTTATGTTCGGGAATGCCATTATGATGTCTGCGAATGGTGCATTTCGATCGACGAGCTGTGGGGACGGTTGATTGCTGATTATGACGAAGAGCGATTTCGAAAGAGCGTTGGTGCGTGAAGCGACGAGACGAGCTCTTTTAACGTCGACCATAAGGTCGTGATGCTACAGGAAATCGTCTCCGATGATTGGGGAGGTTACGTCGGCGACGATGAACGTCCAAACAAATGAACGGCGAACACCAAGGCTGAGCTCACGAGTTACCTCTCCGTAGACTTTGATGGGCGAACCGTTTACGGCGAGCAGCTGCATGGTAGTAGGGCGAAGCTTTTTGGTCGATGAGGATGACGGGATGCACGAGACTTCTGCACCTGTGTCCATTAAAAAGGAAAGATTAGTGTTATTTTCGCGTACGCATAGTCTGTTGATGGAGGATGAGGTCGGTTGGCGTTCCTTCACATTATCCTAGAGTGGACAATGGAGTCATGTTTGAGACCGCGAAAGCGGTATAGTTGGCGACAATTAGTTGCTCTCTTGCCGAAATTGCGACGGAACCAGCATTCGTCCAATTGTTTTATGGATTGCTCCCGTCTGCTATGGCTGGATACAGCGGGCCGTGATGGTGTTGCTGTGTTGGCAACTTTGAAAATTCCATTACAGGTCAGCGACTTCGGTTGAGGGCGAGGGAGCTGGGTGTTCAGCAGGCGTTTGTGCTGAGGAACTGAGTGCGACTGCGTTCAGTTGTCGGAGCTCCACGTTTTCCATAACTGTGTCCGCGATTTGTGTTTTGTCCGCTGCGGAGCCTTTTACCATGACGGTCACCGCGTGGACGGATTGTGGTAGGCGCGCTGCCCATAGGTCGAGTAACACGGGCTCGCTAAGTGAGCCCTTGGCTGCCTGAACCATCTCATAATAGAACTGGCTCGGTTTTTTGTCCCCAAGGGGCTTATCGTGGCGTACCGGCGAAGTCGTTTTTGCTGACTTACCGCGAAATAGTTGGTGAGCTGTGTACGGATGTAGTCGCACTTTTTTTGCTCCGGTGCGGCCTCGATTATCGGTCGGAGTTCTGTAATCCGTGCGATTGGTAACTGCGAGCAAACTGTGTCGAACTTGCGACTATCCTGTGCTATTCCTGATGCACGGAGAAAAGTAATTTAGCAGGAAGAACCAGTTATCGATGTCGGATTCCGCAAACGGTGGCATCTGGAGGCGAGTGTAATAGCTTGCAGCCACATCCGCATTATCACTTGCCACTGCTTGCGCGACATTTTCTTTGTCCCTCGGGCTTGGGTTTCCTTGTTCGTCGGAGGACATCACGTCGGGGTCACCACTTTAGTTGTTGCATATAAAAACGTCTTATCAAATTTACCAAATATTCTTTATTAAAGTCTAGAAAAAACATATGAGAAGGCTACAATCCACTGTTTGGATCGTTTTATACCCTAAACCATCCCATCCCTAAAACAAATATCCTCAAAATATCGTCTTTTTAGCGATAAAATATAGAATATGTCACTGTCACAACACATTGTTCAGACAGTTTATCAAAATCATTCATGGTTCGACAAAAAAAAACGTTTTTCGCCTGATTATGCTATGAGGTAGTGTATAGAAACGGTTTTTGTATGAAACGGCCTCCAAAAAATGGGCGTGGGCTTAAATGATATATGGAAGAAATGCTTATTTTAACGGATTCAATGATTTTACATCAATTTTTTTTTCGAAATATTTAAATTTTTACCGAAAAACGTTTACTAAAAAACGCCCAAAAAAGTGGGCATGGCCAAAAACTTTTTTAAGAACAAAATATAGACTTTATGATTGTCTAGATATGTTGTTCAGACACTTTTCAAGTATCTCTAACGGTTTGGCCCAAAACTACGTTTTTCTGAAAAGGGAGCGTGGCAGTGGGCGGATTTCAAAAAGTGTTTACGCTCGTTCTGCTGGCAGCAACGACAAACAAAATTTTAGCCCAAAAACTGGTGAAGTACGGATGGACGGATGGACGGACAGACATGGCTTAATCGACTCAGCTATCGATTCTGAGTCGATCCATATACTTTGATGTACACCTAGCTAAATTATTTCACTATGTTACAAACTGTGTATCAAAACAAATATACCCCTATGGGATAGGGTATAAACATATAAGAAGGCTACAATCCACAGAACGAAAAGCTCTATATCCTATGCCGTCCCATTCTTAAAATGAATATCCCTAACAAATGAGAAGGCTACAATCCACTTTGTGGATCGTTTTATACCCTATCCCATCCTTTGAATTAATATTCCTAAAATGTGGGTTTTATGGCAAAGAATTTTTAAAATTGAAACTGTCGCAACATATTGTTCAGACAGTTTATCAAAAACTTGTATGGTTCGACCAAAAACAACGTTTTTCTCCAGCGTATGGTATGGCGTAGGGTATACAAAAGGATTTTGTATGAAAACGCCCCCAAAAAGTGGTCTTGCCGAAAAACTTTATATAGAGGAAATACAGACATTAAGATTGTCTAGATACATTGTTCAGACTTTTCTTCAACATTATAAACGGTTTGGCCTAAAACTACGTTTTTCTAAAAAGGGGGCGTGGCATTGGGTGGATTTCAAATTTTTTTACACGTGTTCTGCTGGGAGCAACAAGAAATACGTGTACCAAATTTCATCATTCAAGCTCAAAATTTAAGGCCCAAAAAATTGTGACGTACGCACCGACAGACATGGCTTAATCGACTCAGCTAGCAATTCTGAGTTGATCCATATACTTTGAGGTATACCTAGCTCAATTATTTCACTATATTACAAACTATGTATCAAAACTAATATACCCCTATGGGTTAGGGTATAAAAAGGAGAGTGATTTATCGAGGCTGTCGTTTCGACAGCCGGGTTGGCGTCGATGTGGACGATTCTCATTGGCTGGTGCCAGGCGACTTCTATCCAACATCAGAGGTGTCACTTGACGTGAGCGGTGCTGCCAACGCGTACTTCCTCGGCGACTCTTAAGCCCCCGCCACATAAATTTAAATAGTACTTGTGGAGCGAAAAGAAAACACGACTGAACACGGCGACGTACAAATGGCTCTGTCATCGCTTCCAGATTCATTAGCAACTAACTCGTAGATTTCTGAATCGCTTTTACACAACCAAATTATTGCCGGAAATACCGTAGAAATAAAACACTTCTCTGTTTTATGTTTAACAATGATTTATTTGAACTCACTCTTATTTCTAGAATTATGTTATTTACAAAACGGTTTCTCATTTACCAATTCAATTACACTTATATGAAATTAAATACCAACGATTAATGTATAATCACTTTCCAAAATTCACTTAGGTAATTCACTCAGTCACTATCCAAATCACGTACACTATTCAAATCACGTTCAGGTCACAATTTAGACTAACTCTCTGGTTGTCGCTTCATCTATATTTATAACATTCCACATACAGATGGCATATTCTAGGAGATCCCCGCAGTTGCTAGATGGTTCAAGAAGTGGCTTTGACAGATACGCTTATATCGGTGGGCATTTATTCATTCCAATCGACAGTAGATAGATGTGTTCGATTTTCACACATCAGGGTAGGTTCATTCACTACAATCCGAAATTATAACATTGCCCTTCTCCTATACTTATTCGTTTCACCTTCATAACGATGTAACCGATCCAGATGCACTACCTTTAATTTTCCTCGAAGTCCTTTCTGTATTCGGTAGACGACGTCGTTTATACGCTTCACAATTTTGTATTTTTTTTTATTTCGGCAGTAGCTTGGGCGATAATCCTTGTTTACGTTGGGGATTATACAGCCAAACCAAATCTCCTTTCCGAAATACAGTTCCTGTTGCTCTGATATCGTAACTGGTTTTCATACGATCGCTTGCCAGTCTTATTGTTGTCCTGGTAATTTCGTGAATATCTCGGAGTCTTTCGCATAGATCATCAATGTAGTCATCTTCAGTGGTCGGCTCTACTGTTGGGGATCCGAACATTACTTCATTAGGCAACCTCAATGCTCGGCCAAATAATAGTTCATCAGGAACAAGGGAATGCAACGATCCCAGTTCCGTTGATTGTAGTCTACTACCTTGGAGACATGTTCTTTCAAGGTTCGATTGAATCGTTCCACCATTCCATCTGACTGTGGATGCAGCGGTGTCGTTCTGGTCTTCTTAATACATAACCGCTGGCAAATATCCTAGAATAATATGGACTCAAAGTTTCTACCTTGATCAGAATGTAGTTCCAACCGTGCCCCGAATCTGCATATCCAGTTGTCACCGATCTGTTCTACTACGGTTTTAGCTTACTGGTTAGCAATGGCGAATGCTTCTGGCCATTTGCTGAAGTAGTCCATAACAACTAATATGTTACGGCACCACTTTTCGATGTCTTCTCTTGCAGATAGCCAGTAGCATCGCTCCCTCACTTTGTCTAAAGTTTTATTGATTCCCAAATGTCCTCCCGATGCTCCACCATGTAGCTCCCGTAGTACATCTTTGACAATGGACCTCGGAACGACAAGCTATGATACAGAGGACTTTCCTTTGTCCCACAATTCCAATCTGGTTTCTCCATGTGTTCCGTCCAGGTAAGAATCGGTTCAATGTAGGGGTCTTCCATCTGCGCTTCTCTGATCTTTTCAGTCGTCCAACCGTTGCTGGGCTTCGCCTTAGTGGGTGCAGTGTTTGCAGTTCATTCCGCATGGTCGACAAGACAGTGCGCCAGCGTTAGAGTGCCCTTACGTCAAAATCGTAGCTTTGCAGCCGCTCAATCCATCTAACAACTTGACCCTCTGGAATTTTAAATTGAAGGAACCACTTTAGAGCAGCATGCTCTGTACGAAGAAGGAATTTCCTGCCATTGAGGTATTTATGGAAATGCTTCGTCGCCAGAATTAACGCTAAGAGTTCCCTCCTGGTCACACAATAGTTTCTTTGAGGTCTTGACAGAACCTTGCTGAAGTAGGCCACCACTCTTTCCTGTCGCTCGTGTACTTGCGATAAAACGGCTCCAACTCCAAAATTACTTGCGTCGGCATCGACAATGAAGGTCTTTTCCCCGTCGGGAAATGCTGGTATCGGCGCTTGACATAGCTGGTGTTTAAGTCCTTGATAAGCATTATTACACTCACTTGACCATTGAAAATACTTTGCTTTCTCCGTGAGTTGATGTAAGCTCTTAGCAATGCCAGCAAAGTCCTTACAAACTGCCAGTAGTAAGTCGCAAGCCCTAGGAAGCTCCTTAGTCGTTGTTTGTCCTTGGGGACAGGCCAATTTTTCACAGCTTCAATCTTTCCGGGATCGGTCCTCACTCCACTAGTCGAGATGATGTGTCTTAGAATTCGAACTTCGGATCTGAATAGTGCACACTTCTTTGGATTAAGCTTCAAATGGGCACTCCGAAGTCTTAGGAATACCTCCCGCAAGTTCTTTTGATGTTCTTCAGATGATTTTTCCACGACAATTACATCATCTATGTACACCATCCAGATTTTCCTAGTTAATCCTCGCAAAACGCATTTCATCAGTCGCTCAAAAGTTGCAAGAACATTGTACAAACCAAATGGCTTCACGTTAAACTGCCACAAGCTATTTCCTGTGGTGAAGGCCATCTTCTCCCTGTCCTTAGGTCCTTAAGGTGAGTCTGCCAGTAGCCGCTTTTCAAATCCAGTGTGCAAAACCATTCAGATCCCTTTGGAGTATCGAGTGTGTCGTCAATCCTAGGTAGATGATAATTTCCCTTCTTGGTGACATCGTTGAGCCGCCGATAGTCAGAGTAGAACCGAGTGCTGCCATCTTTCTTCTTAACCAGAACCACTGGTGATACACGCGGGCTATTGGAGTACTCTATCAGTCCGTCCCTTTGCATAGTCGTAACCATTTCTGCAACTTCAGCCTGCTGGGCTAATGGCAGCCGCCTTGCAGGCTGACGAATTGGTCTAGCATCTCCAGTGTCGATTTGATGTTGCATCAAGTGTGTGCGGCCATATTTCCCATCCTCTGTAGCAAATACATCAGCAAATTCTTCAATTAGGTTTTACGCACAAATTCGCTGCTCCTGATTCAGCTTGAGATTAAATGGTAGCACTGGTGTAGCAGTCTCCACCTCGGTTATGCTTGATATTGTGTTAACCGGAACACATTTACCAATCATTTTTCCTTTTTGGATTCTCACCTCGTGTGGTCTGGTGTTTAAGACTCTTATTGGAACCATGTTTTTCTTTGGTTCCTCCAACATTTTTACAACGATGTTGTTTTGAAAATTATCTTCTGCATCTGATTCAACAAGTAGGAATCGGTGGCTCCCAGGATCACCCTCCAGCTAAACCGATATAACAGTTGCCGATGACGGTGGTAACACTTGGTCCTTCCCGACTACTGTGGAGATCCGTTGGGATCTCCACATTTCGATATCTCGAGACCTGCATGCCAATATCCAAAATTATTTCATGAGTCTTCATGAATTCAACTCCAATAATGCATTCATCACAAATATCAGCCACCAGGAATACATGGGAGAAGGCGAGTCCCGCCAAGTATATCGTCAGCCGTACTTCCCCATACACTTGAGCTCAACTTCTGCCCCGCGAAGTTGGTTTTTAAGCATTTTCCGACAGCTGGTACAGCATTTGGATTGTTTTCACTGCCAGATGCTTCCCTCTGCTGTCCCCGACTGCTGCAATGTGGACAATTGCTGCGCTTTGATGGGTTCCTGTACTGACGCATTAGATGTCCAGTATTGTTGCAGTTCTAGCAACGCATTTGAGCCCGGGAACTGTTATTCGCTGAAACCTCCATTCTTTCCCAAGAGCATTCAATGGTGGCCAATTCTCTGACTCGATGAGCTCCTTGGGATGCTTGATCAGCTGACTCTAATGTCAGATCATAAGCTGCGGCTTAGGCAAGTGTGCGTTTTCCAGCCATTCGTACTGCTAGTTGAAGTTTTAAGTCAGCTATGGCACGAGTGAAAGCGTCCTTTGCCATCTAGTTGATGATCTCTTCACCAGACTTAGGATATGACAAATGTCCAAGGCGTTCAATATCTGCTTGCAGTTGTTGAATAGTTTCGCCTCTCTTCTGGAATCCGCTGCACAGCTGCACTCGGTACACTTCTAACATGTGGTGATCACCAAACCGCATCTCGAATGCTTTCACGAAAGCGTTATGTTTGCGTTGATTGCCAACGGAGATGGTTTGCAAAAGCTCCGCAGCTGGACCATTCAAAGCCAGTATAAGTGCGATGGCTTTTTCTTCTTCCTTCCAGTCGTTGGTCATGGCAGCAGTTCTAACTGTTTCTTATAAATTGTCCATCGCGTCTGACCGTCGAAAGTTAGAGGCTTCATTTCCTTCATTCGTGGACAATCTCCAGACATTTCCCGAACCGTTTGTTTCTTAACAATTTTAAGTTCTTTGGCTAGGTCTTCGACTTTCTTTTCGAAAGTCTCGAAATTATCCTCTATTTTTTCGACTTTCTGTTCGATTGTTGCTACATAGTTTTTTAGCTTCCCAACTTTCTCTTTTACACCGATAAATGTAGTTTGACTTTTTCAAATCGATTATCAATCACCGTAAATTTTGACTCGAGCACATTCCTAAACTTCTTACCCTGTTCCTCGCCCAGCCCTTCGAGCTGTTGGCGTTGCTCCTCGCGTTGTTGTTCATAATCATTCATTGTTTATTTGTTCTCCGAATGTAGCCTCTAGAAACTTCAGCATTGATGACATGTCGAAGCCTGCACTTACTTGTTGCTCTTCGAGATAAAAGAAAATCAAATTATAATCTTCACCACTTTGCTTTATTGCGTCATGAAGGCGAATAAATAAATCACTCTTTCATCCTATTGGGGAAAGCTGCCGGAGACTCAGTTCAGCTTTCAGCTCCGCAGTAGAGAGTTGATCTAATGGTTCGCGAACCATTACTAATTAATCACATCCTATATTTTTACAAACACACACTTACTCGTAAACCAAATTATTATTCGCTATTCTCGAATTTTCACGATTCACTATATTAACTTCAACTGTTTACTTTACTATGATCACCTCACTTTGTTCACTTCACTATGTTCTTTAACCGTTTCTCCGCAGTTCAGTTTTCTAGAAACTTCTCATCCAAATAAGGTTTTATCGCACTTCTGACACCAATGTAGAATTAAGCCAGGCTTTAAATGATAAAACACTTTTCTGTTGTTAATTCAGTTTTTATTTCCTTGATATATTAACTTAATACTAGACAAAAATGCTTAAATCTAACTTATCAATAACATATTTACTTAAACTAACTTATGGCCCTTAGCAGGCGCTGTAAGCTTACATCTAACAGTTTTTATTTTGCCTTTCGGCTTCAAGTTTCTTTTTTTTTTATTTTAAAATAAATTTATATTTCAAAGAATATTCAAAAAACTTTGATTAGCGACAATTTTATATAAAAAAAACTTAATCTACTTAAGACTACTTAATACTACTTAAATACTTAATACTACTTAACTACTTAAGACTACTTAACTACTTAAGATTACTTAACTACTTAAACTTAATTATAATCTGGGTGGCGAGCCCTCGCTGCATATGCCCCGAGGGGTCGCCATCCTGATCGAGTCTTTTGGTCCACAGGCAGCATGCAACCACCCATATTGTACGCCAATATGGTGCACAATCCCCGCCCCAGACCTAGTACTAGAATTCACTTGTTGAAGAACTAATTATTGGACTAAAAGTCCGCAAAGTCTAGAGGAAGTGCTGAATCACTTCCCTCGTGTAGCCACCAGAATTCGGTGCGCTGCCTTTCGGCCTCGGTCCTATCGCGACCCGATACCGCCGTGCTAAAGCGGAGGAGCTCCGGAGCATTGTCAACGTACCCGTCGCGGATTAGCCGTTTGTCACGCGCGTCACGGTAGCGGTGGTATAAAATCGGGATACCGTTCCTGTCTTGTACCAACCCTAACGAATCGATATAAACAAATGCATCTGGTGGAATAAAGCCAGACATGAGCGCACTCTCTATATATGTTTCATTGGGGAAATAAGCCCTGAAGATCTGGCGTTCGGTACAACCCTAAGCAGGGTCGGAGACAACGCATCTCGAATAGCCGTATCCTTTCCATGTAGGATGGTGATACATTGAACCACACGGGATAACCGTAAGCGATGATCGGACTTATGAGGGCCATGTAGCAAATGACTTTCACCCTTTAATCAAGTTGACTGTTTTGAAACAATCGCCTTGTCAGAGCATAAGCCCCATTAGCCCTGGCCAGACAAGCATCCACATTTTTGTTAAAATACAGAAACTTATCAAGCCAGATGCCAAGGTATTTGACTTCACTTCTCATCGCTAATGGCCGTCCATTCTGTCCAATGATACACTAATTTTTCCAGTTTTTTTCTGGTATCGTAAGAAGGCCTATGCAGTGGGGTCCTAAACAGATTTCCAGTCATCGCAATATCCCTTAAATTGATCGAAGTCACGTTGCAAAAGTATATTGATGACCTCGATTTTCGGACCTGATCTGTACGTCACTAAATCATCTGCTTACGCTATAGCGTGTCTGAGAGAACCTACAAGATCACTTGTATAAATGTTAAATCACTTTTATAAATGTTAATTTCAAAGACTTTACTCGAAGTTACGTTGCCACATTTGACAACGAACTTCGTTCCCATAAGCATTTCATAAATCATATATAGCATGGGCTTACGCATGCCCAGTCTGGTCAGCTTGTAGAAAAGCCCCTCTAACCATACGGTGTCGGCCTTCTTAAAGTCAACCAGACAGGCCCCTGTGCATTGTCCTTTGGATTTATTCCATTGGATGTCGGAGACTAGTTTCGACGCGGCATGAATAGTGTCATGCCTCGCTCGAACACCAAACTAATTTTCCGGAATAATTTTATTTTCCTCGACGCACTTAAGCAGAGCTCTATTGCCTATTTTCTCATATACCTTGCTTACATTCGGCAGAAGGCTTATTGACCGAAGATTTGCAGGGTTTGTTCTGTCCTTGTCCTTTTTGGGGATAGGATGTACCACCGCAGTTTTCCAGTGCACCGGATAATGTGCATTATTCAGTGCATTGTTAAGCAGCGAGGTGAAAATATCGACCGCTTCCATCGGAAGGTGCTCAATACGACGTTTGGGACCCCGTCCTCTCCCGCCGACTTTTTATTCTTCAGTGATACCAAGATGTCCAGGAGTTCATCTTTTTGAACGAACAGCATATTGGCGACTATGCCATTTGAAGGATTTTCGTTATTGAATACGGTAAAACCGTTATTCTCAGATCGCCAAGCTTGGAGTTCGGTACGTAGATAAAAGTGATTCAGAAAGGCTCTCTCCTCAATATCGCGATTTGGGTGAACAGGACTGTTTACCGTATACACGGTCTCGAAGATAGCGCCTATCGAATTCGCCTTCTCCTGAGGATCTTCGATCGTGAAAAATCCGTCGTTCGAGTCAACACTTTCCGGACTTATACTAACAGTCGTGAGCGTCTGTCTGTTCTCTGTCGTTTGGGAAATTCGGACACATGGAATGTCATTATGATCTTTTCGCCTGAATATTTTATTTATTTGCGGGAACATATTCGGGCTACTGGTTTTTATAGCCTGAATTTTCTTGCCCCAGTACAAACTTACAGATTTTCTATAATTTTCCGATATTAGCTGTTTAAGGTTTTTGATCAATGACTTCAATGTCCGAATCTCCGGGTCTCGTCTGTTCGTAAATTGTCTCTGCAGCCGTTTAAGCCTGGAGACCAACCTACATTTGTGTTTGTGGAGTGCATCGATTGTTGTCGATCGATACTTCTACGTCTGGTCGTCAGAACTATTTACCTCAGGGATAGCTAGATTCATTGACCTTGTGATGACCTCATTCATTTTTAATAAATTTTGGTCAATTTCATCGTTTTTCAGGTTTCTGTTTGTTGGAGGGATGATTTCGCTCAAACGTAATTCTCGCTTTTCGACTCTGGTGAAGCGCGGCCAGTTCGTCTTTCGATAGTCGAAAGAACGCACTTGGTCAAACTCCTCCAGTTGAGTTTGCTCGTTTGGGATACAGAATACGGCATCAATTCCGAGGTGGTCACTGTCATCGTAATCGAATGCTCATACACAGTTCCGCGCGTGTTCGTTATTTGTCAGTTCTAGTCTATTGTCCATAAGGGCTAAGTCCAGAAAAGAATTTCCTCTCGGAAAAGACGGGATATCCGTCGCGTACAAACTAAGTTTGTACTCAATCATATTTTGCTCCCTCCAATTTTGAAGCAGTCGATCTCTAGTGTTCGAGCTTGCATTTCCCCAAGCCGCGTGCTTAGCGTTAAGATCACCGGCCAAAAAGTAATAATTATCAGCGGATTGAAGCTGTAGGCAACGAAAATATGTCTCGAGCTCTGCTATAAATTGAGTTTGTTGAGTTGCTTCAGGTGCATAAAGCGACGCCACATACATTCTCCTCCGACTATGGAGAGGAATGCATACGATGCATGCTTCCAACACCTGGAACCTACGTACCTCCACGCTATATATAATGTTATGGCGTAAGCCTTTGCGTAATAAGACAGCGACCCCACCCCCTTGGGAGGAGTGGGGTCGGTCTCTCCTCACTACATGGTAGTTGCTGTATCCCAATTTGTGTTTCTGGTTTAGCTTAGTTTCGCTGACCAAAACTACATCCGGGAGTTGGTTTTTCAACAGGTTTGAAAGGACGGTTCTTCTCTCGACCCTGACTAATGAATTAACATTCTCAGCTAGGATCCTAAAGTTTACCTCATCCAGCGTACTCATCATATTCATGGCACGCTAGAGACGGCAAATGCTATCTCATGACAGCAAGAACCTCTTCATATCCAAATCGGCTTTAGGTGCTTTTTCAGCAACCTTAGGCCTGTTTAATGTCTGGGAGCTACCCGGTCCAGCTGCCATTTTGGCAAAGAACATGTTGGGCTTAACCCTATTTGTGAAAGAGCGACATTTAAGCCGCCTTTCTTCTTCTACAGCCTGTTTCCGAGCTAGCATACTCTTCTTCTTCTGTTAGAATACAGGACATCCCTTATAGTTAGCACGGTGCCCCGCATTCTCGCAAAGAACACATATGAGCTTGCTCATATCTTCTACTCTATCGCTACCTAGAGGACATTCGTTTAAAATGTGGTTCTTGTCGCACTAAACGCATCTAATCTGCATGTTGCAGTTAGAAGCGGCGTGCCCGAACCTCTGACAGCGCATACATTGCAGTATGCGATCTGTCCTTTTTAATTTATCCCATTTTACAGCATGATAGTATACGCGATTAAGTCTGCGTAGACTATCGATTTTGCTATTGGGGGTTAGTTGTACGAGGAAAAATGGTAACCTTTGGTTACCACCCCTACCCTTAACCGCGGAAAACGGCTTTACACCGACGAACTTAAGGTCGTCGCTATCAAAACACTTGAGCTCGTTTAAGAGCTCCTCCGTATCAACAACGGCGGGATCGATTCCCTTAAGAATGGCCGTTTTTAATTTTTCGGTTTTAGGCGTGTACGTGAAGTACTCTGCTTTAACCCCCTCCAGTGCTTTGCCTACTTTTTTGTAGTCCTCAATACTGTTACATATAATCTTATGTTTTTGGGCCGAGATATGCTTGACCGCAAAATCCTTAATGTATCTCTTACACAATTTTATACTATCACTAGTACTAAGGTCACTTACGTTGATGGGGGGTACTTCTTCCCTCTTTTCCTTTGGGGGTTGCATCTGCTGCTTCTGTTGTCTTTGCTGCTGGTGTTGTTGCGGCTGTTGTTGTTGTTGCTGCATTTGTTGGTGCTGCATTTGTTGGTGCTGCTATTGCGACTGTTGTCGTTGCTTCTTCTGATTCTGTTGTTGTTGTTGCATAGCAAACCGTTGCTGCATTGGTTGCAGTGTATTCTGCTGAAGCATTAGCTTCGCTTTCAGCTCGATTTGTTGTCTCTGCTTCTGCCTCCTTTCTTTTTCCACGAGGGCATCTTTTTGTCTGGCCTCACGAATTTTTTCGAGTTTAGCCGTTAACTCTGCGATGCGGGATTTAATCTCCTCCGCCGCATCTCTCCTGTTGCGGCTGTTGCCAATGCTCTTGCTGTTGCTGCTGTCGTTAGTGTTTTTATGTTTAACAATAATTTATTTAAACACACTGTTATTTCTACAATTATGTTATTCACAAAATGGTTTCTCATATAACAATTCAATTGCACTTCTATGAAATCAAATACCAACAATAAACATACCAAATAAAATCACTTTCCAAAATTCACTTGGTTACTTTTCAAATCACGTACACTTTTCAAATCACGTTCAGGTCACCATTTAGACTAACGCTCTCGTTGTCGCTTCATCTGTATTTATACCATTCCACATACAGATGGCATATTCTTAGAGATTCCCGCAGTTATTAGATGGTTCGAGAAGTGGCTTTGACAGATACCCTCATTCCAGTGGGCGTTCATTCATTTCAATCAACAGTAGATGGATCTGTTCGGTTTTCACACATCAGGGTAGTTTCGTACACTACAATCCCAAATTATAACAATACTTTTAATAAATCACTAATATTACTTTTTACAAAATAGAAAAAACAAAATTGAACTGGAGGAAATGCACAAGCTTACGATTCACAGTTTGACTTCTATCTGACGTTTATTTGTTTACATAGCAATGGCAACTTTAATTATTTTTGCTTAAACGCGATCCAGTACATTTTCGTAAATTTGTCTCTCTCTCTGAGAGAATTTAATTTTCCTATTTTCAAATAAAATAGACGAATATTATAATAATTTTCAATTTCAAAATATCAAAATATATGCATAGTTATAAAAAAAATAATAAAACATGTACTGCGAACCATAATGGTCATTAACGTTGACAAAGTAAATGACCATTATGTTCATGTATTTTTTTAAGTTTTTTTATTGATTATTTATTAATATATATTAGGTGAATACATAATAAACGTTAAAAAATATTATCTATATTATCCACTATATTAATCGCCGACCCAATTTCTTTCAGAACATATTTACCCTATTTAATGAAGTAAAATTGCATTTTTTTTTTTACCAAATTGAAGCGTACAGCTCATAGATCGGTCGAAAAGAATTATAATTTCAAAAAAGTTATTGCAAAATTGGTAAAATAATGTTTTTAAATTACCTTGGTTACAACAACAACATTGTAAATATACAAAGAAAGATAGCTTTATAGCTTAGCTATCTGTGCGGCGAGTGTCACGTTTGAATGATGGGAGTTAAGCAAAGAAAGAGAGAAAAGTATATGCGCAGGGGTGGGTTGGGTATGGGTAATTGGATAAGTCACATTTTTCTTTCGCTCAGTCGGAGTCCTGTGACTGTCTCCTTCTATTGTATGAATCAGAAATTAAAAAAAGAGAATCATACACAGAGAACTTTTCTATATGTGTATGCGTTTAACTCTAATGTAGCTTTAACATAGTGTGGGGTGAATGGTGTGCGTTAAGCGAATTAAGAAGAGAAGGGAATATGCGCACGCGTATTGGTGATTGGATTGGATACGTATACCTACTCTGTCTTTTATAAGTTATAGGTAATCATAATGTTGCCCGAATATTGTACAAAATTGTATTTTCTGTGGTTGCGTTGGGCTATTATTATTGACCTTATTTGTATAGTGTAGCACTATACATAGAGCAGCCACTGAGCCACCTCACCGAAACGAAAGTGTTTGGCGTGTGGGGGCGTGGCGGATGAATGTGTGTCGGGTTCGTTTGTGTTAAGCGAATGAGGGAGAGAAGTTATCCGCAGGTGTGGTTGCATTAGTCTGATGAACGGAAGTACATTTGGCTTCCGGTCATTCGAAGTCGGTTGTATCCTACACGAATTATTAGATAGCCATCCTACAATAATTGTGGTTTCACTGTGCTCTGATCCTGGTTTTGGCCAATTATTACCTATTCTTTGTTAAGTCATTTTGATTTCTTTTTTTTCGACGCAATATTAGGTAGATATGCCTCGGCAAAGAACTTTGACGGGTAGGCGTGAGAGGGAAAGAAATAGAGTTGATTATTTGTTACGTCACGAAGCCGTACCATACGTACCATTCCGTACCATTTTAGTGCCAATATCTTTCTCTCTTTCCTTCATTGCCTTGCCCAGCAAGTTTATCGTAGCGGTGAACTACGCTGGATAATTTGAAGAAGGGCGGTAACTTCGGACCGTTCCTTGCAATCGTTCGAAATTTCAAATCGGAAAGGGATGGCCTTCGTAGGAATGTTTTAGCAGTGAGCAGTGGCATGAAGATATTTTGTTTTCAAATTTAAAAATTATTTTTTACTCTTTTTGGTCGCAGGTACCTTACCTTTTCTGCCACATCTGGACTGGACTGTAAGAAGAATGCTATTATTTTATTACTCTTCTATTGTGCGCATTTTGTTATCTCATAGCAAAAAATTAAAAATATTATTGAATAAGAAATATAAAAGTACAGCATGAAAAAAAATTTAATGCAATCTGTTTCATTTCAGTGCTATTTTTGTTTTTTCAACGTTATAGAAGTTAAGAACAATATTAGTTAGTTACTATCTATTCCAGAACTGACACGAATACCTACCTACGATCAGTAATTTTTAAGATTTCTTTATTTAAAGACAGACATTCAAATTCGCTTCAAATCAAACAGAGCTACACCAATTTTATTTATCTATTGAGTAGATAATGATATAAAAAAAATGTGTGGTCGATTTTCGAGCACTGGGCGAACCTAGTATATTATTAAATGAAACTAAAATTTAATGTTTCTATTGACATTTGTAATAATGGTTTTATAAACGGTTTCAGCCAAAAGTGTTCAGCTTTGTTCAATAACATGTACGTCCTCATGGACCTTTGACGGTTTTTTTTTATTGTTGCTTACAACTTTAAACTAAATAAACGAGATGATTGTACAGAACCGGTGTATTTTATTTAAAACAAAATATACTTACATTTGAAAAAATAGTTTTTAAACCACAAAAATCGAAAAAGAACAATCTATTGTAATGTAATAAATATTGCAAATACACCCTAATGTATAGAATATGACGCCCTCTGTATTATAATGTAATAAGTATTGTAAACGCACCTTAATCTATCACGCCATCTGGATGTAACATCAGCGAATACGAGTGACGTGGCTAGCAAAGAAGAAGCAAGACGAAGGAAATTGCGGGTAATTGTTGAGGACGCCGACGTAGCTGGTTAGAGTTTTGTAATATTAAGAAACCCAATAAAGAATCTTGAAAATCAAAAAAAATCAGAAGTGTTAGAACTCAGGTGTGGGGTTAACTCAAAGTAAATAAAATAAATAAAAGTTTTAATAAAATATTTTTATCAACAATGGCGAACCAAAGGCTAACGAGGCAGTTCTTAGTGGATGCACTGAATTCTGCTGAAGTGGAATTCCCATCGACGGCCACGCTGGCTCAATTGCGACCATTATACGATGGTTTGATGGAGCGAACAAAGGGAACGAACAACGTGATTAACACTGTTGACGAAGTTGCAGCTGCACACGAAACCCTGAACATAGAAGATGTCACTGGTGTAGACACAGAAATTGTGAACGACGCTAACAAGGAGCATGCCGTCACCGCTTCTAGCGCGCTACCTCAAGTGGACATAATAAATTTGGAGAATCAGCTGAAAGTGTTGAGAATGCAGCATGAGGTGGCATTGCTACAACAGCAAATACGTGCAATGCAGTGCGACGAAAGTGACATACCAGGTAGCCGTATTCATCGCGTAGTGAACTTTGACCATTTAGAGAACGCACTCAACCCATTCACTGGAAAAAACAACTACGACATTCGCAAGTGGTTTAACGAATATGAGCAATACACTTCAACACGCTCTTTTACGCCGGACGAGATGTGTTTGGGTGTGCGCCGTATGCTAAAGGACACTGCGAAGGAGTTCTTAAATACTTTGGGTGTCGTCAACTATCAGCAGCTAAAGACATCTTTGATTGAAACATTCGGACGACAAGTCACGCATCGCGATGTTTATCGTCAGCTGGAGAATCGCGAAATTCGCCCAGGGGAGTCGTGTTTGGAGTTTGTTATCGCCATGAAGTCAACGGCTGCAAAAATTGATATTCCCGAGGATGAATTGCTTACATTCATAATTGACGGTTTCAATGATGATAGCTCTACTATAACGCTGATAAATGACTGCAAAACGTTTTGGAATTGTTGGCGAAACTCGATCGGTACGAACAGAAGCGGTCATCAATGTTCCACATCAATCTGCAGTCAAAACAAATCGCTGGTAAAACAACCACTGTTACCAGTAAACCGCAGTCACACACCGCTGTAAAGCCGCTGAACCTTTCCGATGTCAGATGTTATAATTGCAGCAAATTTGGACACTATAAGAGTAATTGTCCCAAGCCACCGAGACCAGCTAACGCATGTTTCAACTGTGGTGAAGTTGGTCATCTGCACTACAACTGTCCAAAAGCACAAAGGAAACACCAACGTATTGTTGCCGCTGTCACTCAGATGTTAGCTGATCCGGATAGTGATGATGAAGTGGCTGGTGCCATAAGCGTCATGCAGATGGTAAGTGTTGCCTTTTCAGTTGACCAGGTTAAATGCACTAAACCTATGAATGTTTTTTCTTTGTTTGATACCGGTAGCGCAATTAGCATTATCCGACGTTCCATTGTTCCAAGCAGTATTAATATTCCCAAAGTGTTAAAGGCAACCAAGTATTTTGGAGTTGGAAGAACCAAGATTTGTTCATGCGGTATTATACAGATTTACATTAAATTTCGAAATACAGTTAATAAAATACCAGTTTTCGTCCTTCCAGATAACTTGGTGACATTGCCGTTGATTTTGGGACGTGACTTTTTACAGATGTTTAAAATTCATCTAAAACAAATAAAACGTAATGACAAAAATAATTTAATCTTGAATAAAGATTTGTTTTCTAAACATTCATGTTTCCGTGCATCTGACTGGGTTGGCTTGGATGATGTAGTTAGTTGCCACAGTAACCCGATGATCTCGTCGGCTGCTGGGGGTATAGCCTTCGATGACATGGTAAATGGGAAGTCTGGTGATGTGAAAGATCCGTCGGTTGAGAAAAGTGTGAGGTGTCAATGTGTCTCCGTTCCGCCGTGTGATGTTAGTACGCCGACATACTATGATGATGATTTTGCTCCACAGATGTATAAAATCGATATCCCTAAATTTGAGATAGACATTTGTCCGCGGTTAGAAAGATGTCAGTCCGATGTTCTAATGGCAGTTGTTAGTCGCGCATATCTGAATCCTATTAGTGTTGTACGCAAGCCACATAATTATAAAATGAAGATTCGTCTTACTGATGATACACCGTTTCATTGTTCCCCCAGACCACTATCTGTGTACGAGCGATCCGAAGTACGAAAAAAAATTCAGGAATTGTTGGAAAGAAAAGTAATTCGCCACAGTAAATCGCCTTATGCTTCGGCAGTTGTGTTGATACAGAAAAAAACCGGTGATTTGCGTTTGTGTATAGACTATCGCGCGTTAAATAAAAAGACAATTAAAGATAATTTCCCTCTTTCATTGATAGAGGACTGTATCGAGTATATGGAAGGCAAACGCTGGTTTACCTTGATTGACCAAAAAGATGGTTTTAACCAGGTTGCCATGGATGACGATTCAGTCCAATATACGTCCTTCGTAACGCCAGATGGTCAATATGAGTACCTGAAAATGCCGTTCGGTTTGAAAAATGCCCCGGCTGATTTCCAGCGATTTGTACATCAGATATTTCAGGATCTGGTTGAGGCAGGGAAAATAGTTATTTATTTGGACTACATTGCTATTGCTACGTCTGACTTTGAATCGCATTTAGAAATAGTTGATGAGGTCTTGCGGCGACTTTATGAGAAAGGACTTGAACCAAGATTGAGCAAGTGCAAGTTCGGCTATGATGAGATCGAATATTTGGGTTATTTGGTCAATGCTTCTGGTATTCGACCCACAAACGCTCAAATTAGATCTATAGAACAGTACCCAATACCCCAAAATCAGAAAGAGCTACACACGTGTATCGGGTTGTTTTCATATTTCCGCCGTTTTGTGCCTTCATTTTCGAAAATAGCCAAACCGCTGCTAGAACTCTTGCGTAAGGAAGCTAGGTGGGACTTTACCGAAGAATGCTTGAAGGCCTTTAAGGAATTACGTGATAAACTAGTGTCTGCTCCTGTGTTGGCAATTTATAATCCAAAAAAATAAACCGAGTTACATTGCGACGCGAGCAGTCATGGATTTGGTTCAGCTCTGATGCAGCGCCAGAGCGGTGGGAAATTTCACCCAATTGCCTATTTTCGAAGACAACATCAGCCGCCGAAACCAAATACCATAGTTTTGAGCTTAAAACTCTGGCCATTATTTACTCCTTAAGGCGGTTTCGGGTATATTTGGAAGGTATTCCCTTTAAAATCGTTACCGATTGCAACTCCTTGACGCTTACCTTGAATAAAAAGCAAGTTAATTCTAGAATCGCTAGATGGGCCCTAGAGCTCAAAAATTGTAACTATTCGATTCAACATCGAAGTGGTACGTCGATGGGGCATGTAGACGCATTGAGTCGGTGCCAATTGGTTGCAGCTATTAATGGGGATGAGGTAGATTTTTACATTCAAGTAGCGCAGAACCGGGATACGAAAGTTAGGAAACTACGAAATGAGCTTGAGGCTCGATCACTAGAGCATTATGAACTTCAAGATGGCCTTGTTTTTCGGAAGTCTGAACCGAATCGTTTTTTGCTGTATGTGCCAATTGAGGTGGAAGAAAATATTATAAGGTTCGTGCACGAGAAAATTGGCCATCTTGGAATTGACAAATGCTACAATCAAATACGGAAAAATTATTGGTTTCCGGGTATGAGGAACAAGATTGATCATTTTATTAAAAATTGCATTAAGTGCATAATATACTCTGCGCCGGCTCGAATTAATGAACACAATATTCATAGCATTCCTTAGAATCCAAATCCATTTGACACACTTCATCTAGACCATTTTGGACCATTACCTGTTCTAACATCTAAACGAATGCATATTTTGGTTATTATCGATGTTTTTACAAAATTTGTGCGTTTGTACCCAGTCAATTCGACGAGTACCAAAGAGGTATGTGCATCAATGGAAAAGTACTTTAGTTATTACAGTCGGCCAAGGCGTGTTATCACGGATCGTGGCACTTGCTTTACCTCTTTAGAATTTTCAAATTACCTGCTTGGGAACAATATCGATCACATAAAAGTAGCCGTGGCATCCCCTCAAGCTAACGGCCAAGTCGAGAGGGTGAATCGTGTGATCAAAGCCATGTTAAGTAAGATGAGTGAGCCTGTGAATCATGCAGACTTGTCAAATAAATTGTCCGAGGTTGAATATGCCATCAACAACACTATACATAGTTCTACAAAGGAATCACCTAGTAAATTGCTCTTTGGGGTGGAACAGCGTGACACGACGGTGGACGAGCTTACTGAACATTTGGATGATAGTTTTAACCGCGGAACGGAACGCGATTTTAATAAGATCCGAACACAGGCCTTAAGGGCTATAGAAAAGTCACAAGACTATAATGAAAAATACTTTCTTAAGCATAGTGTACCGGCTAAGGTTTATTCACTTGGCGAGTTTGTAGTTGTGAGGCATATTGACACCACTGTAGGAATAAATAAAAAGTTTCTTCAAAAATATCGAGGACCCTATGTTATACATAAAGTCTTACCAAATGACCGATATGTTATAAGAGATGTTGAAAATTGCCAGTTGACACAGTTACCATATGACGGTGTCGTCGAGGCTGTGCGCCTACGTAGATGGGTAACACCTGTACCGAATTCGGGTGCTGTGGTGCCTGGCTGTAGAGGGCACACACCATCAACTTAAATTTCTTTCGAAAAATAATAACTAAAAATTGATCGAGGGCGATCATTTAGTCAGATTAGCCGAGTTGTAATGTAATAAATATTGTTAATACACCCTAATGTATAGAATATGACGCCCTCTGTATTATAATGTAATAAGTATTGTAAACGCACCTTAATCTATCACGCCATCTGGATGTAACATCAGCGAATACGAGTGACGTGGCTAGCAAACAAGAAGCGTGACGACGGAAATTGCGGGGTATTGTTGAGGACGCAGACGTAGCTGGTTAGAGTTTTGTAATATTAAGAAACCCAATAAAGAATCTTGAAAATCAAAAAAAAAAAGACTATCCAAAATTAACAAGCTAAATAAATTAAACCTCTTTCTTGGTTAGTGTTCACAATGGCATTAAGTGTATTTTTTCAATTAACATTCATAATACCAGAATAATCGAAACGAGCCGCTGGTAACCGATACAGAAATAAACGACAGTCACGACAAAGTGCGATTGTGTATAACGAGAAATATTCATGAGATCTGAACGAAAACGAAATCTTTCAGGATTTACGAGTATCAAATTTCAAAGAGAACGAAGTGATTCAACGCATTTTTTGCTATCTCAGTAGGGTTTCCACCTTTGGGCGGGAGCAGCAATTTCATAAGAATGTACTAAAAATGCAAAAAAAATATTAAGAAATAATAATAATACTTACAATGTAGTATTACATATCCCTTTTATAAAGCGAAAACTTTGTTCAATTAGCTTATTTAAAAATCAAGTGAAATTTTCATTTAGCTCAAAAACTAGTAAATAAAGTCATCTAGTTTTCAGTTTTGGATAAACTATTAATTAGATAAACGAATTTCAGAAAAAAATAGAATTTTAAAGTTTCGAAATATAAGGTAACACTTTAAACTTTTTTAATTTTGAGTTTAAAAAGCTATGCATAGATTTCACTTGATTTAAAAATGAGCTAATAGAACAAAGCATATTGGGTTTAGAAAAATATATACCATTTTCCATTGGTAAAAAAAAACAATTTTTTGTGATCTAGGTCTGTCAAAAGACCGATTTTGACAGTTTTTTTTTTATCTCATATCAATTTTGCAGATCTGGATTTTTCGGCAGATTTTACCTCTATCCCGTCGCAGTTTGACTAGAGTGATTTTCGTTTGGATTTATTATTATTTCGTTTGTGAAAAACTATTACATATTAACCATTAAAACTGTAGCGGTTCGATGTGAAATATAAATTAAATCAAAAAGAAACAACCTGTATGACTTGAAGGTTGACAGCTACACCTGTTTCACAGACACAAAATTACAACAATACAAAAACAAAAAAAAAACAATCTAAAACCGTGTTCCATTAGTAACGAAACAGATCAAAATCCAGGGGCCCTACTCTGTATTTCGTTTCGAAAGTAAATCCTATTCGAAATTGCTTTTCGTTTCGCTTTTGAATTGGCACTCTGTAACACTTTCGGAATGTAAAAAAATACTACTAGATGCTTTTTTCATTTACGGATTTTTTCCGTCGAGTCTCGATTTATTTGTATTGAGAACTGTCAAATAAATAAACCAAATCAAATACAAATATAAGTAGGTGCGAGTGGAAAAAGGAAAAATTTCGATATTTAAAGAAATAATTTTGCATAAAAGAAAAAAATGGATTCTGTTGCGCTATGGATGGACGAAAAAAATCGTGAAGAACGGATTGAGCGGAAAATTATACGGGACAAATCAAATATTATGGAAATAGTGTGATAAAAGGTAAAACTCGATTGGTAGTAAGGATTCATTTCACCGTTAGCTACTATTTCTTATTTTAGTTTTGTTCAGAACTTTCGCCTGTCGAAAGATGCTTTTTTATATGTTTTAAATTGCATACGAGATGAACTTGCTGTTGCTTTGAGATCAACTGCAGTTCCTGCAATATTAAAAGTAGCTGTTACTCTTAAGTTTTTAGCACAAGGAGGCTATCAGCACCAAATAGGACACGATTACTACATTGGCATGGCACAACAAACAGCATCAAGTTCTATTGCAGAAGTCTGTAGAGCGATAGAAAAAATATTGTGCCCAAAACACATAAATTTCAAAATGAGCGAAATAAAACGGCGAGAAGCTAAAAAATATGTCTTTTCGAAGTCAGGAATTCCAGGAGTAATTGGTGTGGTGGACGGAACACACATTCAAATGATAAGACCGAAAACTAACGAGCACTTATATTTCAATAGAAAATTAAAGCACAGTATTAATGCTATGGTGGTAATGAAAATATTTTTATTCTTTCAAACAATAATTAAGTTTTTATAAATTAAAGATATGTGATCATGATATGTTCATACAGGCAGTAAATGCAAAGTACGGTGGTGCATCACATGATTCTCATGTATGGAATCTATCTTATGAACGTGAACATTTAAAACAAAATTATGAAAATGGAGATAGGTCGTCTTGGATTCTTGGTAAGTATTTTAAATTTCTTCAAATCCAAATCGATATTTTTAATGGTCACTTTAAATTTGTTTATTAAAGGTGACTCTGGATATCCTTTGGAGCCATGGATTTTAACCCCATTTAGAAACGCTCCGGAAAATAGCGCCGAGTGCTACTTTAATGAAAATTTCTCTAAAGCAAGATCTTTAATTGAGAGGGTATTCGGTGTATTGAAACGAAGGTTTCGATGTCTTTTAGCAGCGAGAGAACTCCACTATTCTCCAGAAAAAGTTGTGCAAATAATGAATGTTTGTTGTGCACTGCATAATATATGTTTGGCACATATCGGATATCGGATGCCGTGTCTGAAATCCACGATGATGCATCATCAAACAGCATCGAACAACAACATGAAGTAGATAATCACCCTTATTCCACATGGCGTTTTTATTAAACAACAGATAGCGTTTTTTGAAATCGGTATTACAGCTGGCAAGTCTGAAGGCGTTTTATGTCGTTTAACGCTACGTGGCGTTTAAGTAGTGTGGAACGTAATTTCTTAAAACGTCATTGCAGTTATTCGCATTCTAACAGTCGTTTTAGTTGGATAAAACGACAGGTAAAACGCCAATAATTGTCGAATAGAAATTTGCAAACGACTAGGTGTCGAATTTTAGTTAAAATGTGAGTTTCGATTAATTTGTGTATTAATTTAAGGATTTTATTAATTGTTATTTGTTCAAGGGTGAAAATAACAACCCCAGAACAAATGAAACGTTTGGTTGAATTAATTGAACAAAATGTTTCGCTGGCAAGAAATTTCAAAAGAGGTATTCCCAGACCGATGATATCAAAAAACGGGTGGGAGTCGGTAGCTGTGACACTAAATTATTTAGGACCACCCGTAAGAACTCAAAAAGAGTGGCAGAAGGTTAGCATGTAAAATCAAAATTGAAGTGTAATACTAAATGTATATTCACAGGTCTTAGATTAGATTAGATTTTGACCTGATTCTTCTTCTGATGTTTTTCATTTCGCTTTTTGCAATTTCATCTTCTTTTTCGTCTTCACTTTCCCATGATATAAACATTGCAATGCTATTCATTGTTTTTGTAACATTATTTTGTATTTTGAATTTTAAATAGGTAAAATAAATGTTCATTTGAAATTTCAAATTGCAAAACATAAACGCCTATCTGTCATTTTTGTATCAGCTGTTGCTGTGGAACTCATGTGGAAAGCAAGAAAAATGAGAGAGGAGCCGTTCAGAGAATAGAATACCGACACTAAAATGAATCGACTCAAAAAGCGCCATTTGTCGTTTAATAAAAACGCCATCTGGAATAAGGGTGAATGCTGCCTACTCCAACATTGCTAAGAGAATACGCGAGCAAATCAAAATTAATTTGTTAAATCAGTAAACACAAAAAACAAAAGCAAAAAATTAAATTTCGTTTATTAAAATATGTATTATATTAGGTAACAAAAATAAATATTATATTAGGTAACAAAAATATAAAAAAAAACATAAACATTTATTTATTTCATTTAAACTAAATAACATTTGATCATCACTATTATTTTAGATGTCATTACTTTGCAATTTTAACATTTCTTTTTTTAGTTCAAGTTTGGCAAGTTTAATCTGGTTTTTCTCATAATCATTTTTTCTTTTGTGTTCAAATTTATCTTTAGCAAGTTTGTATTTTTTCTCGCATAAATCAATTTTTTTTTCTCATATTTTGCAATTGTTTTTAAATGTTCGTTCATGTCTTTGAGCATCCGGCATGATTTTGTCTGATATTTCTGTATCTGTATTTCAAAGGCTGATTCGTTTGCTATATTCTGTTCATCTAATTCGCTCTGCAAATCTCTTGCTTCTGTCGAATTTTCAGCATGAACACCGAAAACTGAAGCTTTTGGGATTCCGTTTACCGATTCATCTATTTTCACCAAATTTATCACTAACTCCTTTGAAGGCGTAAAGGATCAGTACTTAGCAGGTCCACCTCCTGTTCCAGAAATGCTTGTTTTGTTTTTTCTCGTTTTTGATCTATTATAGGTCTTATGATCTGCCCATACCTACAAATATTTTTATATTATTTACTGTTACAATCCTTTCTGTACTTTTATTTACCTTTTTCCAAGCAACTGCATCCCGCATTGGTGGCCCTTCTAAATTTAAATCGGACGCCAGCCTTTTCCACAAATTGTTGGATATTTGCTTCGCATCAGCGGTTTTTAAGTGTCCTTTGGCCAAATCTGGATGGGCACACATAAATTCCAACATAATTTCAAAACAGATTCCCTGTTAATTAAAATTTTATTTCTTTAAATTGTTTTCTTCACTGATATTCTTAAAATAAACTTACATTTTAAGGCACTTGAAAATCGTTCCGTTATGGCCTTTGTTGTAGAACAAAAATTTCCGTATTCGAATGCTTTTGACATTAGGAAACGTGTTGCCAGGTACCAAAATTCCGCTTTCGGATTTACTTTTCGAAAGTAGTAGATTTGTATTCCGCATTTGAAATACAGAGTACCAAATATTCTTTGTCGGAAAATTTTACTATCGGAACGAAATACAGAGTAGGGCCCCAGATTTACCAATAAAAAACGCCATAATTGTAAGTATTACCGTTATTTTTTTCCCATTTTTAGTACTTTTTTTATGAAATTCCCCCTCCCGCCAAAACAGGAAGGAGTTAGACCCCCTCCCATAGTAAAAAATGCTTTCATTAACCTGTTCAACAAAAATTAGTTATCAATTTTTGACACCAAGTTGTCGTACTCTCCCCTTACATTTTACTTGTTTTATTTAAAGGATGAATAAAACTGGAAATGGTTTAAATTGTTAGAGATGATTCTTTGACGTTTTTGAACGATGTGTTTATGAAAATTTTAGTAACCTCAGCGTTCATATTGACTGCACAAATTATGCATAGTGAGGGTGTTTAAATCAAATAATAAAAGAACTTCGATTGTACTTACGCAGATTTTTGACGACCGCCAATCTACCTATACATTGACCTGGAATATAAAATCATTCTATCTATAATCGCAGTTCTTTTAATTTCAATTTACCTTAATTTTATCTTCGTTTCTTTAGTAACAAAACAACATATTAACTTGGTATATTTTCTCGTCCAAAATATATACTATATATTTATTAAATTTAAATATTTTATTTTATTTTTACATACATTAGGTATCTGTATAGATATATTTCTATATATATAATATATATGTATACAAAAATATACATACATTTGTATAAAAGTTCCACCAATTAAAATACGGAATATGTTAATGATAATTAAATAAGATATTTTACATGATTTTTGTTTTTGTTTATAACTTAATCTATTTATAATATATGTATAATTTTATTATTTTGTTGTTGTTTGTTCTGATTTGTGGTCAGTTATGGTTCATTAAATAAATTACTTGTAGCAAAACTAGAGAGCATCTCTTATTCTGTATTTACTTTTTCTTTTGCATTTTAGAAACAACAAAAAACAAATTCCTTGTTAAACTGTTGTTAATGTATTAATACGTTTTAGAAGAACTAACAAAATAAACGTTTACTTATTTTCGATACTTTCTGTCTTACAACAATATTTTAAAAGTCATATAAAAATATTTTATTTGTATTGTGTTTCTTTTACATTGTGCGGACATTTTTTTTTATTTGCTTGTTCACATTCTTTAATAAAAATATATGTATGTATGCTTTAAAAAATACTGTACACTATAAATATTCTTATGCTCTAATTGAATGTTCCTAAATATATTATTTTTTAAACATAGGTTTTAGTTCCCCTTTTTTGAGTTGTATGATTTGAATGTATAAACTAGTAATGTCTTTTCTGAATAGGAATTTTGGCTATTAGCCCAGCTAAGCTCAAATTGTGGGATTTCATTCATTTGTTCTCATATTCTTATTTATAACTAAAAAAGAAATTTAAAATTTAATTGGGGAATAAAGAATTTTGATTTTTTCAAGGAATAGAGTTAACACTAACGTTTTTGTTGGTATAATTTGTGGTGAGTAGTTAATGGTCTGAGATTAATTGAGGCTAATTGACAATATTGGAAAAAGCTATGTTACTTCATAGCTGTATTTTATTTAAAAATTAAATATACAAAAAGCTAACCTTCGGATTCAATCTTGTTTCTTTAGGGAACGACTGAAAATGGATTTCAAATTATTTAAGTTAAAATGGCGGACCATAATAAACCAAACCAAACCAAAAATATCCTCAATTTCAAATAAATACAAATATAAAAGATATTTGATAACTTTTTATTAAATTATCTTAATGCAATCAGCTAAAAGTGTGGAACACCGTGAAGATATGTAAAATGTGCAAGCTGTCTCTAAACGGTCCAAAAATGTGTGGTATCGCTTTCAATATTGGGGAATAAGTAAAGAAATGTTAATATAAATCAGTAAAATGTCAGAGTTGGTGTATGCAAATGGCCGTGTTCCGATTTTAGAAAGGTATCTTGATGAAGCTCAGTTCTCATTGGTCAATCGACCAATTATAGTGCTTTCGATTGGGATAAAAAAAAAACTTTTTTTTTAAATCTTGATTTCAGAAAAACATTTGACAACTGCTTATGACAGCTTGAAGTTTGCACTTTGCAGTTTAGTGTCCAGTTATAGGACGCTCCCTCACATGTAGATGCTGTATCGTTTCGTTCGGTACGCTCGGTATCGAATGTATACCTAATACATGTTTAATGCGTTCCTCCTGATTCGCTCGGGATGTGCAGGAACGGGGCGGTATACACAAGGTATACCTAGCCGCGGTGCGAACAATCAGTAAACAATCCGTATGTACCGCGTGTGTTGTCAAAAATGTTTTCTGCAGGAAGTAATATTCATGTGAATTTAGTTCTTTAAATTGAAAAAGACGAGTTGCTGTACAACCATATATTAGTTGAGTATTCAAGAAAAGACCTAACTGAAAAGGCATAGAAAGAATTCTCAAAAACAAAAAAACAAAACAGAGTTTGTAAATAATTTGTTTGTCATTATTTAATTAAATGCAATTATTATACTGTCTCGATTGCTCTTGGTAGAACAAAATAGTTTGACAAATATTTTCGAACTGTTGCTCCCGAAGCTTCTGCAAAGTTGAAGTCTAAATACCGATAAGTAAGCAGACAAAGGCGGTATCGGTATCCTCTCGGTAAGGAAATATTATGGATATCGTACCAACAAGACAGCGAGCGGATATAGCTATCATTGAACAACTTCATTGGAACACAAAACATAATGGAACCGGAATTTCACCTCCATAGCTGCTTTTAGGAATCACTGGAAAATTTCGTTTCATTTCGGTGGAATGGCAATCATTACTTCACAAAACTAAGTCTTGATTCATTGGAACACAACACATGATGGAATTGAAATGTCACCCTCATAGCTTCCATTCATTTCGGTATAACTACTTATTATTCATAACTTCATAAAAATAAACCTCGATCAGTGAAAAAAAATTATTTTCTGCGAAAACTGTTTAAATATTTTTTGGATAATCGTGTTCTAAAATTTAAAAGCTTTGTTTTGACACCAACTCGCCAATGATTAAATTTATAAAAAAAATCCGCAAGAAGTAAAAGAAAATTTCCAATGAGGGTTTTCAATGCTAGATATGGGCCCAGTTATAGCTATCATTGAAAACCCTTATTGGAAATTTTCTTTTACTAGCGGCTGTTTTATAAAATTTAATCATTGAATTTATAAAAAAAGACGCAAGAAGTAAAAGAAATTTGAATATTTTTGGGGGTTTTCAATAATAGCTATAACTGGGCCCATAGCTTGAGTTTTATTCAATCTTTTGAAATAAAGAAAAATTGAATCAACATTAAATCTATATCATGCGACAGTTTCTTGGATTTCCACAAAAACAATTCATCATTTATTGTAATCATATAAATTTTTCTCATCCATTTTCATAAGTTCATTTTTCCACAGCTAGAAGATAAACAATGAGCTGTCAATGTCAAATGGCACACTACCACACACAAAAACGGATCAATCTCTTTCATATTCGATTGGGGCGAATAAAAATCTGAAATCAAAGAGCAAGTCTGAAAATCCCAATCGCACATGAGATGAGATCAACTCCGGCATAAGACCAGTTTCAAATCATACTCCAAAGTGCACACGATATGAATATGCCGACAGAATAAATTGTATACATAAACCCCATTTTCATTGTGTTATTATTTCTAATGAAATTAACATTTGAAAATGTCTTTGGATTGGTTTTCAACCTGGTTCTACCACAGAAACTAGGTTGAAGAATTTCAAATTTTTCTCTCCGTCCACAAAACCGGTTTCATACCAACTCAACTCATTGACATTGTCCGTGTTCCTGGTTCAAGATGGGAAATGGCAGACGAAACAAGTTGAAACTTTTCGCATGAGCACTCAGATATGAACGAAACAGCTGATTATACACGACCTGTCAATAAATATGAAATAGCAAAATAAGGGTTGGCATAGTTTGACGTTAACCTTATCAATTAGTTGCCTGTTTGCTTGATACTTATCATATTTAAAAACATCTGATATATCAATCCAGGACACTCACCAATCATTCTAAGTGAGTTCGAAGTTAGCTCTGGATTTAAATTGGCTGAAAATGAGTTAAATCGAGTTTGATCTCGAAACTAAGATGCTCTGAAAACGAAAAAAAAGCCATACGAGTTTAAGAACACAAAGATTTTTTTTAAACCTAAGGTTCTAAAAGAAAAACGTCTATTGTAATTAATATAACCATATAACCAATGGGAAAACCTAACATTGTTTTAATTTTTATTATCATTATTCAATTGTGCCAATTATTAAATTTGTTTAAAGTACGTATTTTTCCTATAAATTTGGTCTTATTCATAAATAATTTTATATTGGTATAAAAATATTAGGTTTGTTCCCTTTAGAATATTTTTTCATACTATGCAAATAAATTTCTGCAGTAAAATAATATTGTACGGTGCAACTGAATTATTATCTATCTATAAAATTTGCGGTATTATAACTTGAAGTAATGTAAAGCGTTATTAATTACCAACATGGTTTTTGACGATTATAAACAAATTTGCGGATTCTGTGTTATAACGTTCAGTCATAATCATTTCTGCTATGAATTGCATAGATCTTAGTTGTATTGTGAACAGTTCTATTGATAAACTTATTATTATAATAGTCAAACAATTTATACTTAAAAACAAACGAAAACAATTTATGTTCAGGCTAAATAGTACTTCAGATTCGTTTAACGTTATATATAACTATATGAAATAAGTGTCAGAGTTCACATTAGAAGTAAAATCTATTAAATTTCATTAATAACGCCAATTTGTTATACGATTGATAAATTATAACGTTTATCAATTATGAAGGTATGCCAACATATGGGGTGGTATTTTGAAAATAACAAATGATAACTATTACCGGTATCTAAAACCATCTACAACTAGATCATTGTTTTATACAAATTGTATGAAAACACCTGTTTAGTATGACTGTATCATAGTTTATGAATATATTTAAAGATTTCTTCAATGAATTTTTGAGTATATATATAAAAAATGTATAGAGAATAAATTTAATATTATTGATTTTACTTTGGCTAGTATGCAACGTAAAAATAACCTATTAGCCTAATAAACGTATTCCTTAACCAATTTTGGTGGAAGTAGTGATATGGGGTCTCTAGCACTAATAACAGTTAGAATTATATTTCCTTCAGTAAATCGAACCATTGTAATCAAAAAGAGAAGAGAGAAATTTGAACAGAACCTTAATTTCGAAATAATTATTTCAACAAATTGATGTTTGGGTTTTTATTGCACCAATATTTTCTATCCCCGATTTAATAAAAAAAAATACACTCATTCCATGGTTAATCACTGGGATATTTTTCTGTGAAAAAGCAATTAAGCATTTGTTTCTCTTACCTTTTATTAAACAGACGTAGTTATTTAGCGATTTAATAGGTGAGATCCGCTTAGGGATGAAACATTTTCAAACGAATCATAAAAAATAACCAGCTGTAGGTTCTTTTAACAGAAAGGGTAAGAGATTAATTCAGTAATTTGAAGGAAAAGTCTTAGGAATCACGTTCCACTTACGAATATTTTTTTTTAGATCTTGCGTTTTTTTTATAACTTACTCATGAGGTGAGTTATCCGCATCTTATTAGAGAAGAAGAATAGATATGAAAATTTAAATAAGAAGTTTTAAAAAAGTTTTAATTTATTAAAACGGGGATTTGATGCAGCTTAGAATTAGCAAAATTTAAATGTCTTCATTTTCATTATACTATTACGTTAGGTGGCTTATATCAAATACATGCTTCATCTGGTATGATTTTATAATCTTTGATTAGGTTTACTAAATTAAACGTAAAAGTTAACAAAGTTACTGCGTACAAAAACTCTAGTCATAAGTTAAAAATTACTTCTTGTACAATACTCGTTGTTTAGTGGTACAGGCCCCAGGTCTTGAATACGTCAAACTATGTCAAAAGTCCCTATAAATCCCACTTGTGCGTTGTCATTAACCGAGGTCAACTGTCACAATTTTTTTTCGCGTATATCTCTGAAACGGTGAGCGCCGTTCTCGAGTTATCGCGATTTCAAACACTAGGAAATGCAAATATGTACTCCTATCGGGATTATCGCGAATAATTCCCAAGGATTTTTTCCCATTCAGCAATGTAAATTGATTGCTTAATGGGTAAAATAATTCCCGATAACCCCTATTATGGCTAGTATGCATCGTATTGTATGGGATCGAGAGGACACATTCGTTGGTACATTGGACAAATATCTTCAATATCTAATTTGTGTACTAATTTTCAATTAAGACCAATTCAGCTCTTGTGCTGAATCAAATACCTACAATAAAACAGATCAAGATTTTTTCGAAATCGATGAGCATCTTACTGATATTACTCTCTTCTTGAAGAGAGGAAGAAGACAGTGAAGAAGAAGAAATAAATGACAACCTAGTAATTATGCATTTTCCTGCTGCCACAATTTTTATTATATAAATAAAATACTATCCCATGTATACTTTATCGGTAGGATGGATATAGTGGAATATTTCTACTAAGAAAACCATGTTTAAAAAAGCGCCAAGTACACTACCTCAGGTGGGTGCGGAAATGTGTGAGTATATAAAAGAAAATACGACTTTCTTATGGTTTGAAGAAACGCGATAACTCAAGTACAGTGTCGTAGAAAAAAAAATGTTTTATGTTTTTTTTGTAGACAGTTATACGATCTAGAAACATTGACATAGTATTTGTAATAACTATTATGTCTGGACTATAGAGGACATGGTTAATAAAAATGTATGAGAAGGTTAAAAAAAAAAACACATGAAACAGCTGTGGAATATCCTATCCCCTCGCATCATTCAAAAATTATATTGGAACGTTCAAAAACGTTCTAAGGTGAAAAGTACATAAAAGGATGTCTAAGTATTTGTTTTGAAACATCAGGCCCGTTCAGGTCAGAGTTCAAGTAAGGAATAGATAGGAAGCGTTCGTACGTCTTCCCCTTTATCCTATCTCTTCCCTACCTGATCATTGGTTGGGGTACTTCTGTGTGAAAAATAATGAATGCATGCAATCTTATCTCCAATATAAAGATCAAAAAAAGCTTTCGCAATAAGAAAAATGTCAAAGTTGAAGTGTGGAAAAAGAGACGAAAAACAAAATCGTTCCTTCACTTTAAACATTACATCTATGAAACAAGGTAATATATTAGAACAATTTATTTTCATATGTAAATCGTGTGGCATTTGAGTGCAAAAGCCTGACAACCATTGACTTATTATATATAGATTCATTGACTTATTATATATGGACTCATTGAGTTATTATATATGGATATGTCCCAAAACAGCACATGCTCCGTTGTTTCACTGCGGATTAGCAAATAAACACATGCCGCCGTCAAGCTTAAATATCCATAGTAACATGCTAAGGAAAGAGCACATTATACCAAGAGATTCATTTCCAAAGCTACATGTAGCGTCATCTATTCCAAAAATGGAAAACTACAAAGAGTGATTTCAAAAAAATTCTGCAATAACAATGCATTTCTTTACTTATTGACCCATAAACTGAATAATTTTTGTAAATTTATTTCTTACTAATGTTTTATGATCATTTACATAATGTTTTATGATAAGTTTTGCAATGTGATGAAGCAACGTTTTTTTTTTGTGATTACTTAGTTTTCCGCAGTGAAACAGTGGCGTGTATATAGTTTTGGAACATATGTGATAGCCAACTTCACAATGCATAGCAGTCCATATATAATAAGTCAATGTATGGACTGCTAGTAGGCAACTAATCACGGATGCGTTGATTTGCCCCCTGAACTACCTGAAGAATCGTACATAATTTTATCCAAGCAATGACAGCTTCCCAATTTTTGCAGCAGAGAGAACATAATTTAACGTTATTCTTACGGTTTATTTTAAGTTTGTCATGAAATTCAGAGATATTTTTTGTTTTCTATATTTCGTAACATTTTTAAATTAAATTTATTTACTTTTTATATCACTTAATTATCAATTTAATTGCATATATTATTGACTTAATCTTCAAACTGGAACATTACTTTTATTTTATCAAGCATGTATCGATAAAATTATCAAATAACTTCTGAAAAAAATCCTGCTTCAAAACGTTGTTGTTTATGCTCATGTTTTGGTTAGTGGAGACTTATTTAATTTTTAAAATATAATCTGTGATGATCTCGAGACGATGAAGGAGGGTGGGTCAGAAAAATACTTGGGCGATACACATCAGCATCCTATTGAGAAAACGTTGAATGGAACTGCTTATTTTATTACCAATAGAAGTAATATTTAACCATATTAATAAGTTGAGTTTATACATCTCATTCCAATTAACTACTCATTTCTTTAATAAACTTGAATATTCATATACGTATGGAAAAGCATTCTTAAAATTACTCATTATAAATATGTAGTTTACAAGTCTATATGTATATTCATTAGAAACATTTAATTTTTGTTTTGTTTGTTTTTCCTTTTAAAGGCACATGGTTGTGTTCCACTTTTGTTAATTTTTCAAATAGCTTTTAACCTGAATAAGTTGTGTTTCACTATAGCGCAGTTAGTGTTACTTCTGTTTATGAACTATTTATTAAAAATTTCTGGAGTGTTCCACGATTTTAATTGAATAGGATATATTTTGTATACAGATTTGTGTTTTTTTTATGAAAAGCGTTAAAAAAATATGTAAATATATATGTATTCATATAAAAAAGTCTACATCTATATCTTATAAACTGTAGTTCAATCTAAATTGTTTTTTTTTTTATAAATTTCTTTTTGTTTTAAATAAAATTCATTCAGTCTATACAAAACCATGAACGGCTGAGATTCTTTTAAGAAAAACACATTTTTCTCAAATTCAAGAGAGAAAATGTTTGTGTGCTTGTTTTCTTTACAAATTAATTATTTAAGATATAATAATTTACACGATGACATTTGTTTTCTCTTAAAAAAATTGGGTTTCACATTACAAAATCGTTTTATATTTTTAATATAAAATAATTGTTCTTGTTTGCTTCTTTTGTTTTATTTTTCATGAGTGTTATACATATATATATAACATACATATAGATGTGTATATATAAATATATAAATATAATTTGTTTAATAATAATATAAAATAGTCGTTTTCGTTTATGTTAAATATAAAAAAACGTCAATACATCGAATTTGTTCCACTTACTTTACTAAGAATGGGCCCAATGCATCAATCTTTTAATGCTTTGAAAGGTTCAATGGGACATCTGAAAATAAATAAATTATTATGTTATTAATAATGAAATGATTCAAAGAATAAAACTTCTACGACGAAATACTTATTGATATTTGTGTTATAAAGTCCGACAAAAGTAGGTTTATATAAATCGAAACGATTTTCAGACATTGGCTGATGTAGAAGTTATTCTTTTTGTCAAATATGACAATTGTAACTTTTTTTTAGGAAAAACTGAACAAAAAGATTTGCTAAGATATGTGCCCACTTATCTGTTTTTTGTATTTTTTAAATATAATTTGGTTGAATTCGTAAAATGTTTATGCGTACATCTTATATTTGTCATTGTATTATGCAATCGATATTATAATTACGTATGTCGCAAGTAGTTCGGAGATAGATGCTTTTGAATTACATAGGTTGAGAACGATGTTTAAGAAAGCCTCTCCCACTTATAGAAACAATTTCGACAAGATGAAAACTAAGCACTCGCAAACTTGACGCATCGCTACTCGTCCACTTTATTAGCAACCACCAACAGATAAACAATTTGTAATAGTGATTTGAACCTAATTTGAATCGCTAGACTATTTAATTTAATTAAAGTAACTTTTGTCTTGATCTTTTGGTGATCATAGTTGGTTCTTAGAGAGATCTTATTTAATTTTGATTTGAAATCGTCGTTGTTTTTTGATGGTTGCTAAACTGTGATACATCATATATTGGATGAGTGCTTGATTGCTGCTCAGTCGAATACAAGAGAAGGTAAAACGTGTCTAATAACCTAACTGGTATGTGGGTTCTTGGCTTTTGGCTATTCGTCTTGGAGATTACCTGATAGACGTATATCCTGTGTTGCTGCACGAGTGTTTCAGTTCATTGATTTTTCTGAGAAATCTGTGACTCGTTTTCGGTAGAATAAAAAGACAATATGATTTGAATAAAATGGATGTGCTTAAGCAATCACGCGGCCATTTAAAGGGTGTTATATAATTTCGCCCAAAATCTTCCCGACGATTTTCTCTTGAGGGTCTTGAAACTCGTTTAGGACGTCTATCCGCCACGAAGGAAGACTTTGGTGCAAATCAGACCAAGCTTTTGAATTAAATAAAGAAGAAGTACGGTGACCCTTAGGAGGATTTTGAGGCAGTTGAAACCAAATATATTGATGCAAAATGTGTATTCGCTATAGCCATTCGCGGAAAGCTAGACCTGCTGAAATAGATCTTCCCAAGTATCACATAGAACTGTTCTCTGGTGATTATCGTGCGTGGCCGACTTTTCGGAACATTTTTCTCTGACGTTTAGACTGCCAAAAAATCTGTCAGGTACTGGGAAAAATTTGATAGCAAATATAACAAGCCCTTGTTCATTATTTTTTTGTAAACGGTACGCACTTGCGAAAACTAGTCGATAAAGGCCCCAGAGAATATAGACCCGTGGTTAATATACATGTTATTGAATAAAACGAACCATAAAACGCATGGGCTTTAGAGCAGAAAAATTCTAAAGACTCAAACATACATGAGCTAATTAGTGTCGGGACCTTCGGTTTACAAAACATCATGATCCAATTTTAAAGATTCCATGCTTTTCCCAAATGATCGCAATTTGTAGATACATATGTCCATTCCCTTACGTCGAGCTTTTGCAAGGGATCAAAAAAATTGATCCGTCGAGATGTAGAGATCAAGCATGTTAATCGAAATGTGGAACTCTCGATACTGGATCTTTAGTAAAGAGATTAGAGATTAGGCCTTCATCGTAGCTACACTCGCTTGCCCATTTCTGGAATTTCATCGCTTGTGGCTGCTGTTAACCATGGTGCGCCCTGACATTTTCCTAACGTTCTCGATTTGGTTGACATCATTTGGCGGCATAGGCTTTTATCTTGGCAAAATCACCTCACAAACACCTCTTCTAAAATTCAAATATACTATTATTATTATTATTATTTATTACAATATAAATAAATTTACATTCTAATTTTATACATTTGTAACAGCACTAGCAACATAGGCTTTCAGCTGGAATATTGAAAAAATTATACGAGTATGATAAGCTCTGGGGTCGATCTGAGGTTGAAGGTACTACGACTTCATAAGTTCGTAATCACCAATTCTCAGGTCCGTCAATCACTGATCGCCCCGAAAAAACGGCTAAGCATGATAATTTGGTTATATTATAGATTCAATTTTTAGTCTTGACAGAATTGTGCATACATTTTTTATATTTTGAGACGATTGTGTTGACAAAAGGTCTATTAGTTTTTGGTTATATAGTATTGAGGAAAGATATATAACTTAAGAACAGTCCGATACAGAGCTGGTAAACTGGAGGATTATCTCTATTAGAAGTTAGCTGTGTGTTAATTGAGTGTGCCCGAGTCGAAGTCGCATAAAACAATTGTTCATTTGAGGTATTGTGTCAGTTGGGTACATCGTTGCATCAGCCTTTTGTTTTATGACTGAGAAGTGGTGGATGTATGTTTTCCACTCCTCCTTTCTTTTATATTCCCATTCCCATAATGCTTCTTCCGAAGCATTATTTGCTGCAGTGTCAGCGAGCTCATTACCTTTGATACCTGTGTGATTGATATTTGCTATCTGAGTATCTTTGAGGATTGCATGAGCTTCTGTAGTGTAATTTGAGAAGTAATTTGGTAGTCTCTCAGCGTATATTATATCGCCTACTTCTGTGACTATTGCGAACCCATTACCAATATCAGATTTAGAGCCGTCTGTATATAAAATATCCCATTGGTTTGTTCTGAATTCACTTATTATTTCATGGAAAAGCTGCAACATTTTTTGGCATCTGCGGTGATTGGTGATTTGTATGACTGACAGATTTTTAGAGCAAGCCGTGCTGTAAGGTCTTTGCGGTGTTCAATGGACGGAAGAATGGCATATTTTTTGATTGGCGTCGTAGCAAAGGCTTTCAAACTAGTTCTGATTGCTGCATGGTAAGATGGTTTGATGATTTGTAAGGTTGATTTTGCACATTTTCTATATATTAACAATCCATAGTCAATCTTTGATAATATTATTGACTTTGTTATATTAATAAGTGTGTTTGGGTGAACAAAACTATTTTTAGAAGATAGGAATCTGATAATGTTTAGCCTGGTTTTAAAGCTGTTTTTTTTTTAAGTTGAATACAATGATCTTTAAAGTTAATGTAAGCATCAAATATTATGCCTAAAATATTTAAACTAATTACATTTCGGATTTGCATATTGAGTATATTAATATACAAACACTGCACCATTCATTTAAGTCTGCCAGGATATTTTGAAATAAAACTTTGGATCGATTTATATCGTTTCCCTTTGATAATAGGATAAAATCGTCTGCATACAGTGTATGATTTTTTTTATTATATTTTGATATAATTTCGCTTATATATAAGCGATTATAAATAATGTTACGGAGAGGGGAGAGCCTTGGGAGATACCATTAGCCAAATTATATATACTTGAAAAGTAGTTATTCGATTTCACTCTAAATTGTCTGTTTGTTAGAAAAGTTCTTATGTACGAACATATCTTGGGACCAACTTTCCATTGCATGAGTTTATTCAGAATAATATGGATACCAATTCTATCGAATGCCTTTTCGAAGTCGAGTGACAAGATGGAAACACGGTTTTTATGTGACAGGGCTGAAGTAACGATTTCGTCGATGTCGGTGCGAGCGAGTCGGTGGTACTACGTCCATGTTTAAACGCAACTTGGTTTGTGTTTACATAGTTGTTTTTTTTTTTTCAATATACCAAAGTAACAGTTTAGAGACTATTGTGTTTTTTTTAACTCTTTCCATAGAAACTGTTTATTTGTTCGTAGTGTATACAATTCAGAACACCACCACGACACTATCGATTTGTGAAGTTTGTTTTTATATACTAATTTCTTACAACTCGATGACCTTCAATTAGCCGATCCGGGCTCTAAATATCAAACAGATTTTACCGGCAATGTTATAACTCATAATTCGATTTTCGGTTGGGTAGTTACCGGTAATGCGTCTCATTTTGTTGCATGTTGTAGTCAACATTGATGTTCTGCTTAAATCGTTTTGGGAGATTGCAGAACTACGTTCCCCGGTGAAAGATGAAGATACTGCAGATGCGTATTTTCTAAAAACTTACTCTCGCGCACCTGATAACAAGTATATCATCGAATTACTATTTCGTTCTGATGATGTAAGGTTTAGTAACACACTTTCACGGGTGTGAATTGCACGAATTGGAATGTCCAATTTCTCATTGTGATTGCGCAAGGAATATTGTAAGTTTATGAAGGAGTATGGGGAGTTTGGATACATGGAACAAAATACAAAACCGCGTTACCGAAATGAAGTTGAGCCAACTACAGTAAATTGCGAGTTGTTTTTGATGATTCACACGAATGGTCTTCATTAAATTTTGTTTGTTCAATTATGTCTTTTGTGTCGACATTGTGAAGATCTTTCGCCAAAATCTGGCACAAAAAATCGCGATTTTCAAAGAATCATTTGAGCGCAGCGACTTATGGTATCACACCTGCTTCCTATTTATCGTTGAGAGTTCTTAGGCAACTAGCTGAGGACTATATATATAGATTTCCGCACAATTCGTGCATTGATGATTATGCGACAGGTTCGGATTCGCTGTCTGAAGTTTTAGATTTGAAGGAGCAGTTGATTATGTACTTGCATGTGGCGGCTGGAGCTATGCAAATGGAATGGAGCTCAAATTGCTGTTCTATTCAGTATTCCGATTGTGCTCAAACTTATTCATTCGACGTGGAAGAAGGTTTTGAGTATAGTTTGGCATCCTTATCCTGATATTTTTATATTTAAATTATCGTTGGAAAATCAACCAGTACCTTCAAAGAGAAAGCTGTTGTCGGAAGTAGCAAAGATATTCGACCCATTAGATTTCCCCATTAGAAATCTCGTAGAAATCACCTTTTAGGATGTTTAATCAATGTCATTTGTTCTTCCCTGGGCGTGAAACCAGTAAAAATATTTGCCTTTAGTGATTCAAAAATAGTCTTTGACTGGCTTTCTTCAGCCGTAGCAACACCTAAATGATTTTTCACTAGCCCTCTTCTCGTGATGATCTGACAAGTCATCCGAGCAGTATCAATTATCAAGAAAAGCTTATCTCAAAAATGTATACTTTGATCGTGGATGTTAGAGCGCTTGGATTAAATACCTGGATTTAACGTGTCCAGGACCGAAGAGGAATGGAATACCTCCAACGGGTCAGGTACCCTTTAAGTAAAAAAGTGAGTATACCGAATCTACAATTTTAAAACTTAATACTATTTTATGTGCTCATATTCCGGATATTTTAAGCGATAATAATTTGGCTAAACCAGAATATTGATTTATTTAAATTTAACGTCCAAATAATTTTTTTTTGCAGATGATTAGAACAGTAAAGATAATTTTACTATGAACTATCAACTAATCATCTGGTCTTCCGCTTATAGTATTCAGTTTGTGTACAATTTGGGTTCCATTTGGATATGTCCCCTGAGTGTAATAATGAGTGTAATAATGCAAACCAACGACTTTTAGGATGACGTTATTCGGATCATATATATTGTGTAATTTAAATGAAGAGAACATAAGTCGAAATGGACAACCTAATCAATTCACTCACCTGAACTATGTTCTTATTTAATACTAATAGGTGATATTGTATCGTCAGTCGTTGGTGGTGATCGATTCAATAATGCAGGAGGTGGCGGCGGATGCAATCCCAATTGCCCACCCGCTGCTAAATGCATTGGTGCAAATGATGAGTGTTGCATATGCGATGGTGTTGTAGCCGCAGCTCCATTATATGGAAAGAAGGGCATTACTTGTGGTGGCAATGGACCTGCAGCCGATGATGGTAGCATTGCAGCAGCAGCACCGGCCGCCGCTGCAGCGGCCGCAGCTGCCGAATAATGATGCATCCACAGGGGATTACGTGATTCAAAAATAGTCTTTGACTGGCTTACTTAATCACCCCGTCGATGGAATCCATTTGTCGCAAACAGGACTGCAGAGATTCTGGATAGTTTGAAAATTTGTTTTAGTGCAATAACTGTTTTCGTTAACGTCAAATTAATCGACCCAAATTTTGTCAGATCTACAATTTTGTCTACTCTTTCAGATCTACTCTTTTCCTTTGCCCACAAAGGTTGTGATTATGCTGGATCAATAAAAGAAAGAAAGCCAAAGTTTACAAAAGGATACTTTGCGCTGTTTGGGTGCATGTTTACCATGGCCCTACGTTTAGAGGTAGTATTTATCGATCTAACAACTGAAACGTTTGAGCAGCTGTAAACTTCTGCATGACATGGCATCGTTGGAGTATCGAATCTGAAATTGCTCCATCAGCGCCCTAAATGCAGGCCGACCATGAGAGACTTCAGAATTGATGATTTAGTCGAATGAAAGCGGCTAAAGTACATCCATCCAAGTGGGCCCTAGGACGAGTTGAAGAAATACATCCAGGACAAGATGGACATGTTTGAGTGGTATCAATACTTACCAATGGCGGAGTATTCATGCGTTCTATGTCAAAGCTAGCTATTGTCCCACGTTCCTGAAATTCTTTCAGGAGGAGCGGTTTGTTTAGAAATGTGCCTACTTAATTTGTCGTTTGTATTTTTTAATTATTATTTGGTAGAATTTGTTAAATATTTACAAATCCAAATCGATAACCACCACCTATTCATCGAATACGACAGCATTTATATAGACGAACTATGCAGATCTAAGTGTAGGTTTGGTAAACCGCCCATTTGTGTAGGCTGACAAGGGAGAATTCTAGTCGCAAACGACTTCTCCGACTCATTCGGCACCGAAAAGGAGTTAGGCAATGCGCGTTCATGTGAGGCGCCGTCTACGATTGAGGATTTTAAAGCCAACTAGTGCGTCATCTCCTAAAAATCATTCAAAATGTTCAGACGACATAATGGAAAATTGGAATTTTTAAATAAAAATATCGGTTACGGTAAGCATTTGAAAAAAAAAGATCTTTAAAAAGAGTTACGAGAGTTTTTCCCTTGTCAGCAATGTAAATCAGATTGCTGAATGGGGATAGTTTCTCGGGAAAATTTATTCACGAGTGTGGGCGGACAACCTTGGATATAATGTCAATGTTAATAGTAACAACTTTGAGGTAGTAAATGAGTTCATCTATCTAGGAGTTAACATCAACTCCACGAATGATACAATACGACGAATATTGTCTCTAGGAAACCGATGATGTATCAGTTAAGCGAAGCAAATGGGATCAAAACTCCTATCCCGGATGTCCAAATGTTTACTCTACCGGGCCATTATCCTATCAGTCCTACTTTACGGCGAGTGGAGGAGAAGATACTACCGCGAACTTTATGAGCCGTATTGAGACATGAAGCATATAGCGAATGAACAATAATGCTCCAGACAAAATAATTTCCGAATCCTAGTCTTCAGGTTTGAGACGACAAGAAAGACCGAATCTCCGGTTTAAGGATCAAGCGATCGCAGATCTGAGGGGCTCAGTGGCGCGATGGTTTGTGGGATGAACTAACGCGCAGAAGGGTGGGTTCATTACCCAGCCGTAGCAACACCTAAATGATTTTTCACTAGCCCTCCTCTCGTGATGATCTGAAAAGTCATCCGAGCAGTATCAATTATCAAGAAAAGCTTATCTCAAAAATGTATACTTTGATCGGGGATGTTAGAGCGCTTGGATTGAATACCTGGATTTAACGTGTCCAGGACCGAAGAGGAATGGAATACCTCCAACGGGTCAGGTACCCTTTAAGTAAAAAAGTGAGTATACCGAATCTACAATTTTAAAACTTAATACTATTTGATGTGCTCATATTCCGGATATTTTAAGCGATAATAATTTGGCTAAACCAGAATATTGATTTATTTAAATTTAACGTCCAAATAATTTTTTTTTGCAGATGGTTAAAACAGTAAAGATAATTTTACTATGAACTATCAACTAATCATCTGGTCTTCCGCTTATAGTATTCAGTTTGTGTACAATTTGGGTTCCAATTGGATATGTCCCCTGTTGTAACCAATGAGTGTAATAATGCAAACCAACGACTTTTAGGATGACGTTATTCGGATCATATATATTGTGTAATTTAAATGAAGAGAACATAAGTCGAAATGGACAACCTAATCAATTCACTCACCTGAACTATGTTCTTCTTTAATACTAATAGGTGATATTGTATCGTCAGTCGTTGGTGGTGATCGATTCAATAATGCAGGAGGTGGCGGCGGATGCAATCCCAATTGCCCACCCGCTGCTAAATGCATTGGTGCAAATGATGAGTGGTGCATATGCGATGGTGTTGTAGCCGCAGCTCCATTATATGGAAAGAAGGGCATTACTTGTGGTGGCAATGGACCTGCAGCCGATGATGGTAGCATTGCAGCAGCAGCACCGGCCGCCGCTGCAGCGGCCGCAGCTGCCGAATAATGATGCATCCACAGGGGATTACGTATCGCAGCCAATGTCGATACATAAGGATGATAGTATGGATTTATTTGCGGAATGTATGACGATGATGGTGACGGCGATGGTGACGAAGAGGAATGATGCGGACTTGGTGATCCATTTGGTGGCGGGTACATGTAATAAAGTGAAGATGCACCAACACCGAGCGGTGAAGAACGTTGCATCATTGCCGCTGCGGCTGCTGCTGCTGCAGCTTGTTGATGATATTTACTTGCAGCAGCGGCGGATTCTTGTGTTGGAGTTCGCCTATTATCCGGTGACATGGCTGTGCGCTCTTCCCCTTTGCCAAGGCTGTTGCCAACATTTTTCAAATGCTCTCCAAGTCCGGGACTCGACGAAGAAGACGATGGCGAAGCAAATTGTCTTCGTATAGACACAGTCTTTTTTGGTACAGTTCTTGGGGTGGATGATGGTGATGAAGCGGTCATTCCGCCTCCTCTGGGTGAGGATGAGGATTGTGGTGCTATAGGCGATGCTTCCCGGTGGTGATTTGTTGTCGCGTGCGGTGACTGAGTGCGAAATACGCTCGAGCGAAAATTCTGTTGACTGGGTGACTTGGCTCCCTTGAGCTTCTGGTGGTGATAACTATCACTCGCATGTTGATTATTTGGCGAAATTGACCCAGAAGGCGGTACGTATTTCGGCGACAGCATGTACGGCGAATAGAAATGATGATTGGGCGAGGAGTTGGTTACATTTTCTGACTTAATTTTGTACCCGTCGATTAAAGATGAATTCGAGTTTGAGTTCTTCGGCGAAGAGAGATATCCATGCGGTGGTGTCAGTCGCGATGAGTTTCCGGCACCATATGACTTATTGGTGTGCGCCTCAGGCGGTGACCGCATGTTTCCGTATGAGGCATCTACGTTGGGACTGCGATTTCGTGACTGATGTTGATGATGTAGTTCACTGAGTGGGGAATATGGGGGAGATCGTTTTTTGGCACTACCACTCGTAGAGGATGTAAACGTCGAAGATTTGTTGCTTGTGCAGCCTTCGGGTGATTTGGGTGATGCCAGCATCGCTCTTAGATAAGACGGATCGTTGTAGCCGCCGCCGACACCGCTTTGATTTCCCAAATGCTCCACTTTTACTCTAATATTGCTGGCATTGCTGCTGCTATTGTTGTTATTGTTACTAGTGGAGGTACTGTTGCCACCGAGTAACGAGTGAATGCTGTAACTACTGTATAGCCGTGTTGGAGTGGTATTCGTCGTCATATTGCTGTTGATGTTATTGTTACTAACCGCCTCCGTTCGGCTTCCGTTTGTCACATAATTACTGCTTGATGATGGCACCACAACGCCCCGACTCGTCGGAATCGGTGTTAATGGCAGCGTTCCTACAGCTGCAGCTATTGAAGAATTACCTTTGGCACGACTTCGTTTACTGTTGATAGGGGGCGTGTCCTCCAGTGACACCTTCTCAAACTCCCTGAGTATTCTCTTGCGCGGCGACACGTGCTGTTGATGGTAATGCAACTCTGACGCTAACCTTGAAGATGTCGAAGGGATATGATGGGATGGATGACTCTGATGAAGATGACTGTGTGAATGACCGTATTGTTGTTGTTGCTGTTGAGGGGCTCCGCCAATAATTTGCGTTTTTGACAAATGAAAGAGACTTGTCGGCAATCGGTCGATTAGTGTCTGGATGATCGTTGTGAGCTTAGCTCTAGTTTTAAGTCTTTTTTCTCCATTCATGGTTCTGGCTGTTATGGTTGCTTGGTTGTCATTCGTTTTAGTGACTTTTAATTTATCCAACGTGTCAATTTGCAACTCTGGAGTGGGCGTTTTCGAAGAGTCTCTACCCGAATGTTCCTTTTCGCCACTTAAAACATCAGAGCTTTTCACATCGTCTGTCGAAGCCGTGCCATCTTCATCTGACAATAATGGTTCCAGTTTAATCTCAGCAGCTTTGCTACATCCATTCTTTATGACTCTAAACGGTGTCTGACACACGGATTTATCTAACGGTCGACGGCGTTTTAATCGAGCAGTCTTCAGAGTATTCGAGGACACTATGATTTGTTTTGTACGCTTGAAATGGAAACACATTTCCTTTGAAATATCACGACGAGGTGTTGATTGCTTCCAGCAATGATCTCGCTGCCAAGGTGATGACTGTATGGAACTGTTATCATCCGAAACTATGAAACAAAAAAAAATTAATTTAAACTAATAAATTCAGAAAAAGGTACTTACAGCTTAATGATGTTGAACTTTCATTCTTTGGATACGTAGGCGTAACAGTCGACGATGTGGCCGATGGCGAACGGAACTGCTTCCTTGGAACAGACACCCAACCGGATTTTTCACCATCTTTGGCACGAGCCAATTCCAGAATAAATTTTCCATCTAAAATGGTTTAAACGTTTTGTGGTTTTTATTTACATATGTAATATTTTGATTAGAATTTAACTTATAAATGCAAATGAAAGTGTTTTTTTACTATTCATGGGTTCTTTTTCGGACATGTTTGTCTTACAATTCTTCAATCGTAAAATTCAATAATACATATTGCTATGAACATTTTGTTCATAGGTGCTTTTAAGCCACGCGCACTTCTTGGGGGTTTTCTTATCAAAATTGTTTTAAAGCATATGCAATACTTTTATGACTTCATCATATGGGTATATTTATCAGTCCGTAAATATTGTTATAAACTCTTAAGCCCTAGTTTGTTTTTCACATAGTGGCTAATGATTCGACATCGATACCATCGGCGATGTTATGTGTCTTTCCGTGTTGACAGCATATACTTACACTCATTTACTGCTAAACCCATTTTTTCCGCTTCCTTCTCAATACTAGTGTATAAATGCGGTCGTATGCGAATTTGAAATCGGTGAATAGCTGGTGGATATCGATTTGGGCTTCTTCGGTTTTTCCAGGACCTGTCGAAGTGTGAAAATTTGATCGGATATGGACTTTCCTGGCCTAAAACCACACTGATTAGGGCCGATCAGATTTTTGGTAAACAGTTTCAGGCGTTCACATATTACGGCAAATAGGATCTTGTGGGCGATGTTAAGGAGACTTATGCCTCTGTACTTGGTCATTTCCGACAACCTTATTAAGTTTGAGTTTAGATATTGCTATCTTCACTTCACTCAGGTCGGGTGATTGGCAGTTTTCGCTGTGGTATGGCGTTAATCGAGAGGTTAAGGGATACGCGTTGCGCGACGATCTTGGCGGTCCCTTGCGATTGCAGTCTTTCGACATTATTTTTTCAGAGTATTACTGGATTGGTGTGGTGTGGTGGATATTTGCATTCTTATCTTGACCGCAACAAGGTGTGGTCCGAGTCGATATTTGCTCCTCCAAAATACTGGATGCAAGCCTCTTGTGTATCGGAATGTGATCAATTTGGTTTGACTGTTTGTAGATCCTTATGAATATCGAGGTGAGGAAACGGTGTTCTGGCCATTGTGGTATCTCGTTCCGTAGAGAAGAGTTAGCCTAAGTCCGTCACCAGACGTTGTATGTTTTGGTACAATACTTCTAAAGATATCTTTTCTTTTTACCTTTGCGTTAAGATCTCCCAGTACGATTTTAACATCGTACTTAGGTAGTCGCTCATAGGTTTTGTCAAGGAGCTAATAAAAGCAATCCTTAGCTATAGAATATTTATCTCCCGTCGGGACGTGAAAGGCTTGTGTTGGTGAATTTGGCCTTGATGCAGTTTGTTACAATGTATCTGCTAATGTCTTGGAAACATAAGACTTCTTGCCTAAGTCTGTTATTGGTCACTATAACACGGTCCGTATTAGAGGTCACAGTTTTTCACCCTCTTTTTTCCCAGCCCATCCCATCGTATTTTCTGGATGGCACTAATGTCTGGTTTGTAACAGTTTAGGGCTGCCGCTAGTTGTTCGCTTGCACCTATACTGTTTAATGTTTTCACATTCCAGGAGCAGATAAGAACGTCGTTATATTTTTTCGTTTAGCCGGGTCGTCAAAAATAAAATCAGTCCATTTCGAGGCTATTGGTTGCTTCGTAACAATTTATTTTTTCCATGGTTGGGTAGTTAACCCAGAGCACAACCCCAACCTGGAGAGCCAGTTCCACCTTTTTAGATATCCTTAGGATACTGGAACATCAGTATCCACTACGGGATTGAGCGCTGCGGTTGGCCTTTCGGTTCATCCGCCACCATCTCTGTTGAAGTGGCCTGACTCACCCTTGAAATTCCTAGACAACCTGTTGTCCGAATACGTCGAAGCAGCTTTTCTAGGTTCGCCTAGAACAGCAGGCTGGGTATTCATTCCGTGCCATTCTGACCTGGCTGTTTATAGTGTTGCTGTTTTTCGTCTTGTTATCAACACTCGCACTTATTGTTTAGCAAGTCAAATCCGGTTGGATGAGACCAGTACCCTATGGTTACCACTTGGATGTAAAAATATGCACATTTGATGTATAGTCATGAACCACTTCTATAGAGTGGTAAATGGCGATGACAACCAATCTTCTCTGTCAGACATTATCTTCGACGGCAGCAAATACTAACAACCACTCGACCTAATGAGGAAGGACTAGCGGAAGCGCTAAAATCCTGCAAAGCTTACATTACTGCCATTCAGGAAATACGAGGGGGTGGGCAGGGCAAAAAGAGAATGAAAAACTGTGATATCAACTACGGACCGTGTTATAGTGAGCAGAAACATCGACTATTCGGATGCGGATTTGTTATAAGTGCCAGACTTCGGCAAGAAGTCTTATGTTTCCAAGACATAAGCGAACGCATTTTAACTATCCGCATCAAGGCCAAATTCGCCAACATAAGCCTCCAACGGAGGCAAAAGATGATATAGCTAAGGATTGCTTCTATGAGCTCCTTGACAAAACCTATGCGCGACTACCGAAGTACGATGTTAAAATCGTGCTGGGAGATTAACAACATACCACCAGCATCGAATGTCGAAGAACAATGGCAACGATGCCAACAAGCCATTAGATCAGCCGACAGATGCTCGCAGCCAAAAACGATGCCTACAAGGCTATGCTGCAGGTGAAGACGAGAGTTGCCGTTGAGCTCTATAGGCAGAGAAGAAGGGAAGAACACCAACATTTCAGAAAGAAGAAAAAAAGCGAGCGATCGAGGATATAGAGAGGTGCCACTCCAGGAACGATGTGCGCAAGTTTTACAAAAGTTTAAATCGTCAAAGCCAAGGATACAAGGCTCGAACAAAATCCTGTCGAGATAAACAAGGAAATATCGTAGTTGAGACACAGTCGATGCTGAGGATATGGAAGAACCACTTCAATATTGGCAACAACAGCGGAAACTGCCAACCACCCGACCTGTGTGAAGTGAGGATAGCAATATCTAAACTCAAGCTTAATAAGGCTGCCGGTAATGACGGCCTTCCCGCAAAGCTTTATGAAGCCGGCGGATATGACTTGGTAAGAAACATCTACCAACTCATAAGCCAAATCTGGTTGGTAGAAAGTATGCCTGAAAAATGGAACATTAGTATCGTTGTCCGATCCACAAAAAAGGAGACCCTCCTAACTGCGCCAACTACAGAGGCTTAAGTCTCCCCAACGTCGCCTACATTATCCTATCTGCAGTAATATGTGAACGCCTGAAACCGTTTACCAACAACCTGATCGGCCCTTACCAGTGTGTTTTTATGTCAGGAAAGTCCACAACAGATCAAATTTTCACACTTCGGCAGGTCCTGGAAAAAAACCCAAGAAAATCGATACCCACCACCTATTCAACGATTTCAAAGCCGCATACGACAGCATTTATAGAGACGAACCATACAGAGCCATGTCTAGTTTTGGTATACCGCCCAAACTTGTCTGTTTGTATAGGATGACGATGGAGAATGCTCGCGTTACATCCGGGCGGACCTTACCGACACATTCGATACCAAAAAAAAGGATTTAGGTAAGGTGATGCGCTCTCATGTGACTTCTTCAACTTGATTCTCGAAAGGATTGTGCAAAACTCCAACACCAGAGGCACAATTTTCCAAAAATCGGTACAACTACTAGCATACGCCGACGATATTGACATCATTGGTCGGACTCAACGTTATGTCATAGCCACGTTTGCTAGTATAGAGAAGGAAGCTGCAAAAATGGGTTTAGCAGTAAATAAGGGCAAGACAAAGTATATGCTGTCAACAGGAAAGGACACACAACATCGACGAATTGGACAAAACGTCACCATTGACAGATATAACTTTGAGGTAGTACGGGACTTTGTCTATCTCGGCTCCGCTATTAACTCTGACAACAACATCTCGTCAGAAATTAAACGAAGAATTACTCTTTCTTTGGGCTAAGAAGGCAATTCAGTAGTAGAGCCCTCACTCGAACTACTAAGGAGATCCTATACAAGGCCCTGATCATCCCAGTCCTGCTCTACGGCGCTGAAGCATGGACCGTCTCAAAAGCGGATGAAGAAATCCTTGGTCGATTTGAGAGGAAAATACTTCAAAAAATCTTCGGTCCCGTTTGCGTTGACGGGCTATGGAGACGAAGATTCAACCAATAACTATACGAGTTGTACAGCGACATGCCCCTGGTCAAAAAAAATCGGCATTGGCCGTTTAAGATGGCTAGGACATGTAGAACAAATGGACACCAATACTTCGGCTCGCAGTCTTCGATTCCCAGTCTGACGTTGGACGCAGTAGAGGAAGACCTCGCCTTAAGTGGCGCGCACAAGTAGAAACTGACCTCAACCAACTTAGAGTGCGCAACTGGAGGCAGTTATCTAAGGACCGGGCTAATTGGAGAGGCATGTTGTTTGAGGCCCAGGTTCATTCCAGACTGTAGCGCCACTTAAGTAAGTAAGTAAGTATTCATCGTTTTCAAAACAACATATGATCGCATTTATAGAATCGAACTATACAGAGCAATTTCTAGCTCAGATATACCACCCAAACCCATCCGTCTGTGAATGATGATGATGAAAACTCTCGCTGCTCTATCAGAATCGGACACTACCTCTCCGACACATTCGATACCAAAAAAGGATTTAGGCAAGGCGATGCGCTGTCATGTGACTTTACCGATCACATTATTGAGAAAATTGTGGAAAACTATCGAGCCATATATCGGTTCTATGGATTAAAAATAATATTTCAAAACATTCAATTCAATCTGTTTTGTAAGTTTCCAAATCTGCAACAGACGAAATATACACTGAATAATATAAACTATAAGGCTCAGTTTTGTCTCCGACTCTTTCTTTTTATTACAAATGATTTTGAACATGTAAAGGTGGAAAATTCGTTGTGAAGATTGGAAAATATAGGATAATTGCGTGAATTTTAGGTGGAGAAGTTAACGAGATAACTAATAGATGGCGCTGTGCTGCGCCACAGATGGAGTTATACGTTGACTAAGACTCTGCGCAATTTGACAGGTGTCCTTTTCGCATTGTCATTTTCTATTGAGCAATGTGCTATTTTTTTTTTGCTGATTCGAGTATTGCGTATTATTAAACTGATTCCAGACAGTCGTAAATCAGGAAAATAAAACAAGCATTACGATCAATTGAAATTCGATACGATATTATCAATTTGATAATTTTGCAGAAAATAAAATGGCGTTTTTTTAAGAGGATTTTCTCTGGAATAGGGTTAGTCAAAAACTACTTTTTTTTTTTTTAGGCAGAGTTATTTGCTTGACTAAAGCCTCCTAATATTCGATCAAACCTTGAACGACGTACACGTCGTGCAATAATTTGGCAGCATGTCTGTGATAATCAAACGGAAGAGAAACTTGCAAAAAAAAAAGAATGCAGATGTGCCCATATTACACAGGTTCGCGCACCATCACCAACTCATGTTTACTAGAAGAAAACCAGTCGTAAATGAAGACTTGAATAGCGCTGCTTACGATTACGATTCCAAGATCGCCTACAAAGATATTCGCTGCGTTGACATCGGTTCATTGTCTGTCCTATGCCAGACGTCTATTGTATGCAACCCCCGGCTTATGCTATGCTGAATACAGGGTGAAATTGCCCGTTTTGTATCATCTGTCAGAGCCATTGTATTCGTTTCACTATGGAAATAGAATCCAATCAAAACATTTTCCATTTCAAATGACGTAATTTGGAGCCAAATTTGATGATGGACCCGGCTACAATCAAGAAGTTGGAATTGAACTGCTTGTGTTTGGCAATGGCCAAATTCCTGTTGACGTTTAGAATGGGTTGATATTGTAAAGAGTTCACTTGTTGAAGGAGGAACTCATCACCAAAGTGTTCCCCGTGAATATCATAATTCAAAGTCAAATCTATGGAGAATTGCATTCGCACGAATCCGTTGACAGCGTGGTCGACGACGATAAAGCGACCTACTATCCGACGGAATTTTTAAACTCGCCTGGAATGTTCGTAACAGGAACCCCGCCTCATAATTAAAAGCTGAAGGTGGATTCGATCGTAATCGTGTTGCGGAATCTGTATCATTCGAAATCGTGCAGCGGAGCGCATTTTTCAGTAAAAAAAACTGATGAACAATGTGATTCAAGCAGTTTTTAGATTTCTAGATAAATTTATAGGTGACAATGAAATAGCGAACTCTTAAGTTTCGCTTGAATATCATCAAAATATCTCCTGTTTTTCTTTGTTTTATCGATACTTCCAAAACCAATGGTCAAATGAAAAAGCCTGTTGCATTCTGCCTATTCTGGTTTTACTGACCACAGTCAGTCTGTGGCTTCGCACTTCTTCAATATATTTTTGTTCATTTCTCCTTGTGAGCTTTTTGTAAATAATTTTTTTCTATATTTGTTTCTTGGTAACGAATTACCAAATTACAACGATTTGCGGCATATTGTAAAAGTTGGGTTCTGATTAGTTTTACAAAAATGAATAATTATTATTTAAAGTTTACCCACTTCGTAATTCAAGACAAATACGTATAATAAAAATTGCAGATGATATTTTCCTCCTACTTATATTAATGCACTGGTATTTGGAAAGCGAGACATGTAGCCAGAAATGGGGCTCATCGTTGAACAATATTTTATCGTTATTCTTTAAACTTTTAAAAAGCGCAAAGCTGAAGCGGTGACAATTCGAAAGAATGGCAGGCTGTAGTCGCATACACTCCGTCTATACCATACATGTTATTGGAAAATAAAAATTGGGTTTCAAATTTATTGATTGATGTGTATTAGGTAGCCCGATTATTAGAACCGTAAGCTGTTTTAAGCACACAAAACACATTCCTTTGAGAACGCTGAATTTTATAACACAACTAGATATAATATTTATTATAGATATCACGCGTTATCTGTCATTAATTGCTTATTGGAAATATTACCTCTAATATCAACCGTGGACATAACACGGATTCAAATATATTTAAGACAACCGTGTGAATTTCTAGAAGGGAGACGGAAAATGTTAAAGATTATTGCATGCTTTCGCATTTTGTGTAATTAAGTCTCCTAAAAGGAATAAATTAAGTCTCCTAAAGGAATTGTAACGTTAGACCTACGTCAGGCGTTCTATAAGGTAGCCATTTAGTCCTTTCATCTTTTTTTAAATTACATTCACGATATATTTTATGTTTGCAAACTTTTAACATTGACGGATGATTTCAAATTATTTTCTAGTATATAATATGTAGTAATTTAACAGTTTATAGGTCTCAGTCTAATCCATACAGCTATGGAGCTTAACATCTTGAAATTTGAGTAGTATTTTACAGCATTTCGAATAAATGTACAAAAAAATAAAAGAAATTAAAATGTATAATAAGAAATTACATTTCTCATACACGCTGTTGTAACACTTTGTATTGCCACTTTTACATATTTTCTCACGTTTTTGATTCCTTCTTCAGGTTTTGAACATCAGAGAATATGCTTGCACATAAATTTGCTATTGGGTTCAAATTACTGCCTTTTGGTTTTTCTTCGTGAGCGATCTTCCTCTCTATGTCCTCATATAAATTAACGTAAATTCTGTAACCAAAATCTATGCGAAAACTTCTTCCTTCGGGTCCGCATTGATTGAACGTTAATCCAACAAAACGTGAATCCAACAATCATAAGAGTAGTGAAAAGTTATTATTTATTCGTGTTTAATCGTTAATCATTTGGTTGCGATCCCAGTCCATCGTAATTATATCTGTAATAGTTAGCTTTTCAACTAGTTTTTGCAATCCAATTTATAAAGTGACCAAAATGACCTCTAAACAATTAGTAGGAAACGCAAAGTCGCGATTTACTCGTGCTTTGGAATTTATGTCAACAAAACAAAAGTTCTATTATTTAAACCCATTTTTAGAAGGAATCGCGAAAGATCATTCCGGTATCTGAGTCAAATTATATTGAAGCGTGGGAAGTGCTAGATGAGCAGTACAGTCGTGTAAATTTACTGATGGTGCTGATGAAATTATTCGACCAAGGATGAACATGAACCGTGGGTTTTTTTTATTAGATAAACTTGATGAGGATGCAAGACACAAACATTTCTTGTGTCACGATGAAATGCATTAGAGTCTTGTCGTCCAAGTAAACCCATTACAAATCGGTCAAACATAACGCGCGCCAAACAAACGCCTTCAATACGTGGTCATTTGAGTGAAACTCGGGGAATAAAACTCGGTGTCCTAAGAGTAGTAAGTAGTAGTAAGTAAGTAATTCCTCAATACAAGGTGATCACATTCACAAAGTCCAATTCTACATAGCCGCCGAACATAAACATAACTCCTAGTAAATCAGCAGAATCATCTAATTAATCATCTCAAAGTAGTAACGACATACCAATACCCATATTCTTGGGAGGCCGCGGTGTAGTGGTAATGTGTTTATCTGTTGAGTGGAAGGTTGAACATTCAATTTCAATTCACACACATTCACCAACAATTCTTGCCAAAATTCAAGATAATCAGGGCCACTTTATTGATTGCAGAGTATTGCTTGATACAGGATCGCAGTCGTTGTTCGCTGTTCGGTATCGCGATTTAACAAGGCTCACTTTCGTTTCGATGCTTAGTCTTAAAAAAGTATTGAATTGGCAGATCCATACTTTAATGTATTCATGTCTGAGCTGATAGATCATGGAACATAATCAATCGAGACATATTCATGGGTCACAGGGTAAGCCACTGGGTTAAAAACAAAACTTCAATTGGTTGGGTTGTTACTGTCGATTTGTGTAATACTAATAATCCTATTGCACAAATATCTACATTGCATTTTACAGTAGATACTGATGCATCATAGAAATCATTGAAACTGATGCATCATAGAAAAACCTAGCGATAATTCAGCTGAAGTTTTATTTAAAGAAAATGTCGCTCGTTTAGAAGACGGACGATAGGCGGTCCCACTTTTGCTCCACAGACCATCTCCAACCATTGGAAGTGCTCTTCCTGATGCCATATCCCAAATGTACTCAATGAACGACCATTTCGGGTCAACTCTGAACTACAAAGGCAGTATGCTCAATTTATGGAGGAGCCTATTGAACTAGATCATATGGAATTATTCCATATGAAGAGGTGTTAGCTGGTAATTGCAAATGTATGTATGGTTATGTTTTCTTCCAAATCAATATTTTTTCGCTGCTGAATAATCAAACGGGCTCAGTGGCACGATGGTTGGTGCGATGAACTATATCATAATGTAGTTTAATTTTAAGTAAGCCTTTCTTATTGTTATTTTTGTTATTGCTCTCTACTAGGTGGATATTTTTTTTATTTGTTGTTAACATTAAAAAAAAAGGACAACGACGATCGTATCTGCACCTGGAATGTGAGAACCTTAAACAGGAGAGGTACAAGCGAACAACTACAGGAAGCCCTAAACTGCTACAAAGCTGAATTGTCGGAAAACATAGCCTACACGACAACACGTCTGGTAACGGACTTAGGCTAATTGACTTCGCTTCGGAACGTAATGCCGTTATAGCCAGCACACGGTTTCTTCACCTCGATATCCATAAGGGACATGGCGGTCTCCAGATCAACGAACGGTCAACCAAATTGATCATATTGCGATAGACAAGAGGCACGCATCCAGTATTTTCGATGTCCGTACATTACGAGGAGCTAACATCGGCTCGGACCACGGTTAACGGATACGCGTTGCACGAAACACTTGAATGTGGATACCCACCACGCCACAACAAATCCAGATATACTGATCTATGGATTGCAATAGACTGCCAAGTGTTTCGTGCAACGGGTATCCGTTAACCGCTCGATCAACACCATACCATTAGCATCGAATGTCGAAGAACAATGGCAACGATGCCAACAAGCCAATAGATCAGCCGCAACTGATGTGCTAGTATTCTCGCGCCCGAAACTCCTGGTTTGATGAGGAATGCCGACAGATGCTCGCAGCCAAGAACGAGGCCTGCAAGGCTAAGCTGCAGGTGAAGACAATAGCTACCGTTGAGCTCTATAGGCACAGAAGAAGGGAAGAACGAACACCGGCTTTTCAGAAAGAAGAAAAATGAATAAGAAAAGCGAGCGATCGAGGATATGGTGAGGTGGTACTCCAGGAACGATGATTGCAAATTTTACCAAAATGTAAAACGCTTTTTCATCGCACGCAACCAGCTGGACTGGATCTATCGACTGATATATATTAACTTTATATTCTCTATCGAAAATCTATTGACATGCTCCCAAAGAATCGCTTAGGAAACGAAATTTGTTAATATCGAACTCTCATAAAACCTGTTTATACTTATGTATTTAGTTGTTTTAAACTAAATTAATGTTTATTTGAAGTAGTGGCTATAAAGTTTGATCATCATTCCATGTTAAATACTTATGACCCAAAACATATTTTCTTTTGTATCGTTGATAAGATTTTAAGAAACTACCCAAAAAAATTACGGCGAAACTGTATATTTTGTAAGTATATAACATAACAAATTTTTCTACAGAATTTGCATCGTTCATACAAATTTTTAAAAAATGGATAAACTCTTGGTTAAACTATTTTGAGAATAATACTTTGATTGTTTCATGTGTTAAAATGAGCGTGGATAAAATGATGTATATTTAATTCACGCTCAATCTTTGGCGGCGTTTTAAAAAAAAATCGTAAAACCTATCCCATATAAAAATGTCTATTTTGTCAAACCATTAGAGATTAAAATAAACATTCTGAACAAGGGAATGAGAATGTAATTTTCTATATTTCACCGCATTCAGTTTTAGACACCCCCTTTTTTGGGTATGTACAATTTAAATATGGGATAGGGTATTCAGCTTTATAATAAATTTATTGAATAAAAATTACCATTTAAAGTCAATATTAGCTAGAAAATGAATTTATTTATTTGATAATCGTCTGTATATACTTACTAAAAAATACAAGAACAAAGTTAACATTTCTTCATATCGAACAAATTTTTAGAATGCTATCTTAAATGTATATCTGTTAATGTTCTCATGATTTTAGTTGTAATTCTAATACATTGGCGATCACTAGGATGATTCCATATATTTTGCAATCGATTTTCACTCTTTATTCTGTTGGAAATGTTGTACGATGAAACTTTTACTACATTTAAATAGGTAAATATTTTCCCAGCAGGGAGTCATAAAAAAACGACCCCTTAAATTTCTCAATGAACTACTTGAAAAGCGTATAAAAAGTTATAAGACTAAGTTGTGCTCACATCACAAAAAAACGTTGAACATAACTAATTTTATTTCGTTTAAAAAAATGGGTTGCGGAAAGACTTTGACATAGGGAGACTCTATGTCAAAGTCTTTCCTTAAGCTTAAGCTTAAGCTTAAAAGACTTCCTTGCAATTTCTCGGCCTGATTAAGACTATTGTAGACAGTTATCTTGTGGATCCACAACACTATGGGAACAATCAAAAAGAACACACGGCAGAAGCAACGACATTGCAACATTATGGTTAATTCTACGGCTTGCCTCAAATTCTACTCTACCAGCGACTAAAATAGTAACGGTTCGAAGGATAATACGAAAAATTGTTACTATACAGACAAGAAAACATACAAAAAAAAAACAGTTTTGAAGCAAGCAAAGTGTTGAAGAAAACTCGAATGAAACGACTCGCCACCTGGCACAGCAATTGGAGCTTTGTCCATCAACTTTATAAAAAGATTTTGCGCGAAGATCTTGGCTTAAGACCTTACAAAATCCAGCTTGTGCAAGAATTAAAGACGCTAGATCATGCAATTAGTCGTGATTTTGGTGTATGGGCCGAAAATGAGATTGATCTCGTTTTTCATCGCAAAATTTTGTTCAGTGATGAGGCGCATTTTTGGTTGAATGGCTACGTCAAAAAGCAAAATTGCCGCATTTGGAAAGAAAATCCACATGAGACGCCATTACATTCACAAAAACTGACTGTTTGGTGTGCTCTATGGGTTGGTGGAGTCATTGGGCCATACTTACAAAATGATGCTGGAGAGTCAGTTACCGTTAATGGAGACCGGTATATACCCATACCGAATATTTTGTTCCCGAATTGGATGGCATGAATGTGAATGAGATGCGGTTCCAACAAGATGGCGCTACATGCCACACAGCGCACGTCACAATCGATTTATTGAAGGAAACATTCGATGAGCGCATAATTTTGCAGAATGGACCTGTCAACTAGCCAACAAGATCGTGTGATTTGACACCATTGGATTATTTTCTTTGGGAATATGTGAAGAGCGACTTCACGCCAACAAAGCAGAAACGTTAGGGGACATACGTCCCCAAATGCTCGAAAAAGTGGTTAAAAATTGGTCCTTTAGGCTTGACTTTATTCGAAGCAGCCGCGTAGGTCACATGCCCGAAATCATATTTAAACATAAATCACATAAATTCCATATCCTTTTAATAAAGCCAACTTGATTGACAAACGATTTTCTTGTGTTTTGTTTCAATTCAAAGTTCTATACCTTAAAAAAAACACCCGATACAACAACTTAGGTACAAAAATTGTTCATGTTTTGTCTAGGACGTAAAGCCAAATTAAGTAACTAACTAACGTCAACGAAACGTATCATATCCGTCCGAGATTTTATATAAGTGGACTTGATTTAAACAAATCGGAAAGTCGTTTTTAATGCTTTGATGCAATATAAAAACATTATTTCTAACGATTAATAAACTTAAAAAAAAATAATATGAACTAAGTATTAATTAATTAGTTTTATTAGTACCTACAAGAACTTCAAACGACATGACAATCTAAGGAATCTAACTCGATTTAGCCATGCCGTGTGTGATCGATGTTTAGGCCTGAATGATGAAAGTTGATGTATGAATGTTTTGTTGCACAAATCAGAAGTAATACATTTCAAAATCCTCTTACTACCACACTTACTTATAGAAAAAAGAGCATTGCCTACAATCAGCGTTTTATGTACTGTTTGAGGGGCTCTTATAAAAGTTTAAATTTTGTAAGTAAAATATTTTAATTACCCAGAATTTTTGGTGATGTAATTTTCTAATGCAATCGTAAAAGTGAACTTTCATAATTAAAAAGAAAATTGTGTCCTTTTTTAATAACAATTTGAAACCTATTTTTTTTTTTTTTAATTAAAAACAAAGTTGCTTTACATATTGTGACAAAATCACAGCTTTGCAAAACTAATTAAAGAAAAAAAAAACATAATCAAGAGTTTACAAAAACCAACATACATTCCCGCAAATTTATGAATTTTTAACTCATTTACTATCATAATTGTCTGCTTTTGACAGAGTTTTAACCAAATTTTCAATAAGAATAATATTATGGAGCATACATATATCTTACATACACCTTATTATAATCGTATAAAACCGCAAAAACAGCTTCAACGTGGATTATTGTGCAAAAGCAAAAAAGAGGTGTCGTATGAATGGTGAGTTAAAAAAAATAGATATTACATAACAAAATATTATTTAATGATAAATGGAAACTCTAAAATATGTTATCGGAATGGGTATTTAGCTACAACTTATTTCAGATACGACTGCCATAAATTGTTAAGCAATTCAAAAGCAAATTCTAAATTATATAGATAAAAAAATTTCAATATGCACCTTTAAAAAATTGCAACCTTCCACCGATGCCTTGCACTGAACCTCCTCCTACGGCTCCTGCCGCCACTACCGCCGTCGACGAAGTTGGTATCCTGCCAACAACTTCAGTCGCTGCTCCGCCAACCACCAAAGTTTTACATGTCGAATAATCCTTTCCGCCACCGCCATTATTTTCCACTGAAGACGACGACTCTATCTTTATTCTGGCCATCCCACTGACATTTCGACTCGATAACGCTGTCGTCGTCGTCGTCGGTGTTGTTTCATTGTTATTACTTGTGCTATGTTGATGATTGTGATTGCTACCCGAATGTATTGGATTAGCGCGACTAACTTGTATCCTATTATCTGTTACACCCGCCACAGTTGCAGTTCCCGATGACACTGACGATGCACTATTCGATGACGAAGACGATGACAAGGATGAATTAGTGATAGCACCATTCAAGCCATTCTTTATCGCTATTGCTGTTGCACTAATAGTATTGGTCTCATCGCTCATTTTTGTACATGTTGTTTCATTTTTATGATTTTTCGGGAATGGCGCATTAATTGCTAGAGATGATGATCGTTTTATTGAGGTAACTCCTGGCTTAGCTTTTAGTTTCGTTGTAGACGATGCTGATGCAGAAGCCGCAGCGAGATGATGATTACGATGATGATCACGTTTAAAAATAATATCTTCAATTTTCATCTCTTAGTTTCATGTTTGTGACAAATGCTATAGAGTTTAAGCATGAATAAAAGCATCAATCATTTGAGTGGAATGATTTGTTTTCCTCACTGCAATGGTCATCACATGCTGTATCTAAGGAACAAGTTGTCTACGAAGGGTGTTGCTTGCTGCGATGATTGTCCTCGTTCGTTTCCGCTGATTTTCCTATTCTATTACTTTTTGCTTCCTTTTAGGTTCCACCTGCTTTTAGCATGATCTGTTAGGGGGATGTGGAAGCAATAGATTTTACATTAAGTGTCGGTCGCGTAGGTGGTTTATATTGGTAATGTTCTATTGGAAGTATCCTAATTTGACCGACAAACAATCGTGTTAAGATGACTTTATTCCCAATTACATTTCTTCGTAAGATTTCGCGACGGGGGCATCAAAGAACACACCAAAAGAGAGCATGAAATTATAAACGAGAATAACGAGAACGACGACGACGGCGACGAGGAAGCAAACGAGATCATAAAGTAGCAAGTAAAAAGTAGGTAGTAGTACCCGCGACAGTGTTCACGACGATTGAATTATTCCAATTTCACTCTGTTCTCACTGACAGTCACAAAGCAGTGTCTCTGTCTTCTGCTACTAGTTCATTCACACCCAAGTCAATCCAACTGCCATTTTGTTTTCCAAAGATGTGCGGCCGTATAGTAAGCTGAATTGAATCTGTTCGCTCCTTTCGGCCTTCTGCTGCACCTTTACAACTTTCCACCCTCGCTTTAAGTACTTTTGTTTTGTGTACGTTTGTTAACAATTTCACAAATCCTTTGTGCATTCACTTTTCCAACTTATTGATCATTTAATAATTCAACATGTTTTCCAATTATCAAACGTTTACACTACACCCCAAAAGCAAAACAAAATAATTATGCTCGGATCTGTCAAATGCGAGCAAAAGAGAGCAAACATATACACCAACAAATGAACAGAGGGAGATAGAGCCCTCCATCCAATGAGCACGACACGACAACTTCCTCTTTTTTTCTTTTAAATTTTCTTGCTTTTCTAAATTCAGCACAAATTCACTATATTCCAGCCACAAAATAAAATCACTTTAATTATTGTTGACATAACTCTTCTAGCTCAATGGACACAAATAATATTCATTTCCGGAAAGATTTCTTAATAAGATTTCAAACACCCTGCAACCGTTCCACTGGCAGCCAAAGAGTGCTGAGGGAAATTTTATACTTTTTTTTTTTTGGTTTTCGTTTTTTGATTTGATACTGTGTCTGACGACTTCGGCAAAATTAAATTCCAATTTTGTTCACCTTCAGGGCTACAAATAGATCGCGAATTATAGTTACTATGATGTCAAACACATTACAAACCGGGATAATACAATTCTGGGACGATTAAAACGATGAACAAATTGATTATTATAAAATAAAAAGGTGCCCGCACGCAAAACGGAGAAGAATGCAGCACAGAAAATTACTTAAAAGTTACTGACTACCGTGGAGAGGAAGAAATAGAGAAGACACCAACACAACTGCATAAAAGGGGGACGAGGACGACTGAGTAGTCCATTTCCCAGTATGATCCTATGGGTTAAATAGGTTGGTGTAGAGCGATCTCTGTCTAGCGCCCATTGAAGAAAGTTTAATCACGTATATTTTCAGTGTAAATGCGGTGCTGCCATATCGTGGGAAAATACCTCTGAGCGTGGGAAATTGGGATATTATCATGGGAATCTCACGATGTGTCTTCATTTACATGAGAGGAATATCCCAAAGTTGGGAATTTTTAAATGTGGGAAATAGACCGAACACTGTTTAGTGTTTTGGTAGTGATATATTTTATTTATTTCTTTTTTTTAATTTAAAATACATTTTTTATTTATTTTTTTCAGAGTTTATTTATTTACATAATATATATTATCAAAAAATTATAGCCTAAATAAACTTTAAAGCTATACATATCAACAGTTGAAAAAGTAAATGATCATCGTGGTTCGCAAAACCTTTTTTTATATTGTTTTTTTTTATGACTATGTATATGTAAATTTTTATATTTTGTAATTAATTTTTTTATTATATTTGTGGATTTTTTTTTAAATAGGAAAATGTGAATAAAAACCTGTTAGAAGACTTTTTTTTTAATTATATAAAAGAAGAACTTAAAAGACTAACTTAACCTATCAAAACCTATATAGATCTATCTAAACTTATCTAAATCTATCTAAGCCTATCTAAATCTATTTAAAGCTATCAAACCTATCTAGGCCCTGTCATGTGATCTTTATTCCATCGGCTTTTTCTTAAGCTTATGTTTCGGTTTCAGTCCTCCAGTCTTTGTCTCTATTCAACCTTTTAGTGTTACTTTATCAGGTGCTAGTGCAGTATCTTATTCGAACAGTATTCCTACACTCTGACTCAAAAGGCCCGTAAAGGATCCTTTTATCTGTTGCTCTCTTTGCAACGTGGCATATGCACCCAGAAACAGGAATGTCTCTGGCGGAAGGTATCCACTTTCTAAAGCATTTCTGAAATATCCAGTATTCGGATAGAATAATCCAGTGATTATTTCGAACTTGCCGAACGAGAAAAGTGATTCTTTACAAGGTTCTGTATGACATTGTCGATTCTACACGCATCGGAAGCATCCAAGTCTTTTGTTTGAGGCGTAGTGTCTAAAATCGGAATTTGCACTCCTATACATCTGCATGCATGCTCTCAGACATTTTCGATCCAACTCTCGGAGCTTTTCCATATACGATCGGTTAATTTCCAGCACACAGGACTCGCATAAGTCAGAATTGGACGAACGAATGCTTGCTAGCAAATGTTCTTCACATCGGATCTTAGATAGTTGGAATAAAAAAGGCTTTTAAACAACATGAATGCCGCCTTGCCTTCCCTAATCAAATATTTAGGTGCTCATTATAATACAAAAGTTTGTCGAAATGAATTCGATCTGAAGACCATTGGAACTCGTTATTTTTAAATTTCTCCAGTTGCGTCTCAAATCTGAATTAACACGTCTCATTGTGGTGAGAAACAGTATGGTTTTCACATCTCGTATAGTTAATTTTAAGTTTCCATTCAGGGTAGAAACCTTGAAACCTATCAAACATGCTTTGAAGTTGAGTTTAGATGTTTTCAATTGTTGAGCCGCTTGCATGCAGTATATAGTGTCTTCGGCAAATGTCAGTGACTTATCGAGTTCCCTAAGTACATCAGAAATGTCTATATTAAAAACCTGTGGAGCAGTTACTGTTCCTTGCAGAAGACCATTAGTTGCGACAAATTGCTTTCCGCGTATCATGGATACTATCATCTTTGTTAGATGAGAAGCAAATTCATATCGATCAAGTTTTTAAATTAATCCTTCGATCCAAACCGTGTCAAAGGTTTTTTTCGATATCTACCAGGAAGGTAGTATTAGTTGTTATGAAAAGCTTTTCTCAAATCCGCCGTTCGGAGTCGGCATAAAACAAGAGTACACACGCACATGAATGGTTGTGAGAAAGCTTGGCCCTCGGTACTAACGAGGCTGTTGCGCCAAAAAAACAACAACTTGAGAAGGCTACAATCGTTTGGTACTCTATTCCACCCCATATAAAAAATATGAAGACCATTGTTCGGTTAAAACCATGAAGTGTGCTAATTCTATCTCTTGTAAGTTTTTTTTATTTCCACGTTTATCTAGAAGGTGCAACCTTGTTGTTGGTAAAATTGTCTAACTCAAGTTTTGAACGTATAAACGCTTTATATATTGTGGCCAGATCAGAAACGCTGAAATATTTTTTTACGTCGATTATGGAAACCTAAATATTTCACTGCGTTTTTAGCGACTTGGAATATGTGCTCGTTACTAACACACATACCAAAGATGGAAAGCTTTCGCATTTTTCGATTTTCGCTTAAAAGACGAGTACAGCATTGTCGATGCTGGAGCTCTCTCTTGGATTTACCAAAAAAATTCATAGTTTGGATTATATATTTTGAAGAAATTCAGTGACATACAAATATTTTTCGATATGATTTATAAATAAGGTTAGAAATGATGACCTCCACATAAGTAAACACGCTTCAAATATTAAGCCTTTCATTCCAAGTTCCTACTACATCCTAACGAAACAAAAATAAAATCAAATGAACATAAAGTCTAGAATAACCTCATCAATTTAGTCGATTTCTACACATCATTTGCAGTTCAAATCTGCGGTTGGTACGAACTCCCTTCAAGATTTCACCTTTCTTCTCGTCGGTGCGTGATGTAGTTCGCGACTTATACATATCTAAGTGTCGCTTACGTCGATCGTCCAATTTATGCGCTACCTTAGCCGGCCTTTCAATTGCTGTGCTCGTGTTAAACCTTGGTCGAGTATCTGGTAAGCTCGGCTGGAAGTGATGGGAAACTGTTGTACTGGCGGTTTTTTCTGTTGCATTTGCTTTTGATCCTATTAAGCGAAGATCAGTTTTTAAAGTGTTTAAAGTTACATCTAACCTTGGGTTAGGCAGTTTGGGTTTTGTATTGCTAAAGACGGTGGCCCTCGAACACATTTTTGTAGGAAGTTTGCTACTTATTGAAAAATTATGTAGTACAGAGAGATCAGACTTGGTATCTACTTTCAAACTGTGTTCAATCTCACAAAGTTCTATTCGCTGGCGTGCTTTTGGTATTGTTTTATTGATCCCTGTAGAGGTTGTATTAAAATCGCGAAGTACTGAATTCTTAGCCCGGGGTCCCTTCTGTACCGACTCTGAAAGTAAAAACAATTTATGTTATTAGTGGCAATATTGTAAAATGGGTAACAGCAGCATATTTTAGGTAAAGAGACTCCTCACCTGGTCTTGCTTTTGTAATAGAATTCGATAAGTAGTTCGCGCGTTCAAATTTACGAGCTACATTATCAATTATAGATTCCATCTTATGGAAGTGTTGTTGATGAATTGCAGCGAAATTTGGCATTTTAGACTTTGAGACCGGCTGTTGTAACTTAGATCGCTTGTTCGGAGTGTCAACTAAAATACAGACAGGTATTTAATTTACCAACCTTACTGAAATTGCATAAATTCCAACTTACTAGTGGGTTTCCTTTCTTTAAAATACGCAATAACATCACTTTCTGTTTCAGTCACCGATATAGAGCGCTTACGCCTTTCAGTGATATCTAAATAAGGAAACATGAATTTATGTTTAGGATTTTTTTTATAGAAAATGTAATACAAATAAACAAATATAAAAAAAAATAAAAATTGTATGTAAATCCTTAAACCATTAAGCCAATTTCGAAAAAGTAAGTCCTGTAATAATACTATAGACGAAAACTGCAATAATTTCGGTCATTATTAATTTATTCATTGAACAAAAATCAGAATTAATGAAGTCAATTAACTATTTAAATAAAATGACCAAAAATGTTAAAAGCATAAAATATCTAGAAATGATTAAAGACAAATAATTTTAAATGAAGCATTGCGTGGATTATTTAGTATATATGTAAACAAATGCATATGCAAAAAGATTGCATTTTTTCAAACAATTTTTAAAAAGAATAATAATGCAACCAAATTGTTAATACTGTTCTTTTCAAGTTCCAATAGAGATCAAATCAAAAGGTTGCAAAAACTTCAAAGGAAGCAAATATTGAACGCAATGTTTAATGTTTTCAAAATAAAGTATGCTCCGACATATTCAAAATGGGTAAACAGGTATGCAATACAACTGCACAACCTTTGAAATGCTGATGATTTCCAAATAGGTTTTTGTGAAAAGTAAAAACATGTGAGAAGGCTTCAACCCGCTGAGGAAATCTTTTTCCATCCTTAAAATGGGGATCAAATATAGTAAAAGAGATTGTCAACACATCTTGTTAAGTTTAATCTGAATCTATTTTGTTTCGACAAACAAAAATGGTGTAGGCTATAATGGGGTAAACAGAGAGACCTTGCTAGATCTACTCAACTAGCGATTCTACGTCGATCCATATACTTAAAGGTAGATCAACCGAAATTAATATGCCCCTATCGGATAAGGTTTAACAAGTGGAGGGTGGGTATAATAAGTGCTGGGTGTACAACTGGACATACGTAAATTCCTCTTTCACTGTCAGTTAGGCGTAAGATCAAAATCGAAATTTTGGTTAATGAATATTTGTTCCAAACTGAATTATGGAAATTGCATACAGTATACATTTCATTAAATTTGACCAAATAGCTTATAAGAAATTTACATATTTCTTATGCGGCCTAATCCAAAAATCCGTTTTATGGATTTTCTCCAAAAAAAAAATAAGTATAATCAAAATCGTTTGAGCCGTTCTGAGGAAAATTTATAGGTTATGTGTAGTTTTGTTATGGGAAATACATACTGTTAAAAACTGACTACGCGTAAACAATATTGGCTTAGAATTGTAGCCAAAAAACTGTGTATACGGCCAAACTGTTTAGGTTGGGCACAGACGGACGGAATCGCCATACCACTTTTATGGGTTCCCCTATCATCAATTGTTAGAATTAGTAAAAATTTCATTGCTGGACATTTTGACGAAAACAATATTTTTCTCTTTTTAAGAGAAGTTAAAAGTAACTGAACTACAAAATGTTACGACTACTACTGCTACCAATAATTATATTAATATTGATCCTTACTATTGGAGACATCTTCTTTGATAACAGTTTTCATCAAATCACCATCGTATATTGAGACTGTTGTATTCGCAGGACTGTGAAATGTTACACACTTCTTAGGTCGATCGACACTAAAAGAGAAGGATCTCTTACGGCATCCATTTAACTTAATTTCTGTCGGTTCCGTTAAAAGTCTAGGTGTACCTTCCCTGTCCACTTCTTCTAGTGGCTCAGTGAATATATCACATGAAATTGGCTTGTTCAATTTGAACGGAGTCGGAACTCGATTCATAGATGTACGTGCTATTGGAGATTGTGCTAATCCTTTTTTAATGTTTTTCAATGGTGTTGCGTTTGCATCAAATGTGAGATTGAGATGTGCAGCCGAAAGCTCCTTCAAATCAGGGCTTTTAACAACATTAAAGACATCTTCTACTACACTATCTTCATCATCGTCGTCAGAACGCACCAACAAGGGTGACATGATGCATCCCGGTGAATTAACGACAACAGATTTCTGTGTATCATCGTCTACTTGTTCGCTGGACTGTTCTGTATTTGAGCTTTCACTGAACGAAATCATTATACAGTCACTATCGTCGGCCTTAGTAGATCGTTCTGCTGACAATTGGACTTTTGTTAAGCCTACTGGTGGAGGTATTGACAGAGGGTTGTCTATAATTTCCATAGAATCATCATCTGCTGTAATTGGCATTGTTGCCATTTCCGTATCGCCTTCTTCTTCTCCTTCTTGAACGGAAGTATCTGATAATTTTTTAAACTTTTCCATGTTGTGAACTATTTGGTGAAACTGCTCCGTTAGTTCCTGAAAAAATAGTATTTTATAGAACAAGAATGGACAACTTAATAACATGAATTTTAAATGCAGTTTTTGAATTTCCAATAAATTTTTAAGAGTGGAGACTTTAATATGCTCTAGTGCGTGAATGACTTCAATAACTTATTTATCAAGGTTATGCATACTTAAAGTTTAAACTACAATATCTATATCTATACATAGTATAAAATAAAGTCCCGAAACGTGTATGAATGCTTTAATCGCGATAACTGCTGAGCTGATTTAGATGTGGTTCTCACTGTTATGATCTGTGCATTAACATGGACAGGATATAAAGTATTCAAAAGTGCTCTATCACTTACTCAACAACAGGAGTGGGCAACGCAATAGTATGTATTTGTTGATGATAGTGTAGAAGTTTTGCTAGGTACTAAAAGTATAGTTTTTATATTATGTGTGTGCACATGTATATAAATCACACGGTAGGAATCCAGAAAGCCACCTTCACTATCGTAAACGATTACCATTTTTAAAGCTTCGGAATGAGTACCCAGTTTTAGTCGTTATTTATTTATTAGTGTATCGTTGTAGAAATTGAATTGTACTCGTGTTTAGAGCTAAATAGCGAGTTTTGGTATACCATCAAACTAGGAGGTTTTGTAAGAATAGGGAAATTAAATTCATAAATAAAAGTAATTATTGCTTTGTAATAATAGCTTCCAGTGTGGGGTAATCCAGACTTGAAGTTAATTGTCTTATTTTTAAATGTTTAGTAAGGTAACTTCAAATACAAAATATGCAATGAAATTACGGTTGGCTTTAATAAAATACGTTTTGCTTAACCAAAGAGTATAGAACTACATAGAGTACGCATCACAGCTAAAAATGTTGTTGCCGTTTCAGACGCAGGCGGTAAGTGTGAAGGGGAAATTTCGCCGATCGTATGCATCGGCTATGCTGTTGTTTGATGCTAGGTTGGTAATGTGAACTTTGGACTATTGTCAAAAAAACAACCAAAAGCTCCAATTTTTTTTAGCTATTTTAACTTTTATTCATACTTATAGTATTCACGTAAGATACACCATAGGTTCAAGATATTGTCTGATTGGCACGCATTCAACATGACTTGGTCTTGCAGAATATGCAGAGACTAAAATGAGCAAAAGACAATAACTCATAAATGGAATTCAATTGGTCAAATTAAACAAACACTACAGTTTAAGTTTATATAAAGAACTCTTAATTCTGCATTAGATTATCAAATATTTAATACATACAAAATAGTTACCTCTGGTTGTAGCTCATTTGCTTCTGCGTTATCATTCAGTCTGTGTGTACCTACACAAGGCTCTTTCTCTTCATCCCCCGTGACAATGATTTCATTAACAGAAGGGTGAAAATTCTCATGAACTCTTTTTATACCATCCACATTTGCTTCATTTAAACCCTCCATTATACTAGCTTCCAAAACTTGTTTTCGACGTTGCAATTTATTTTTCTGTGCGCGCTTTGCTTTCTTCCTCCGCTTAGTTGATGCACGCCCAATAACAGCGGGTTTCCACTTACTTTCTGCTGACAACTCGTCTTTAAACTCTTCAACAAGCGGACATATAAAACGCTTAGCAGTTAGACCTTTGTGTGCAATAATATTTTCATATTCCTGCACTGGCTTGATTGATTTTCGAGCACTACGCCGAGGCGTTTGAGTTGCATCCGCATCATTCGTAGACCATCTCCGAGAACGACTTGGAGTTTTCATAGACTCCGCAATTTCTATTTATTGAAGAAACACATTTTACTGTAGAAACAATTGCCAAATTCATATAACTTACCTGCGTTGCTTTCCATTTTTTTTATTATTTTGAACAAATAATCTCACAGATAATAGAACAATGACAAAAAAATGGACAGTTAGAAAATAGAAATTATTTAAAGAGGCGTCTTCAACAAATCGTCAATCGAACACAAATATTCGTTGTTTGAAATTTCGGTTATATGATTCAGTTTTAAACTATTATTGCCATTTGGTTGGTAGCAGTGCAGGATTGAACACATTCAGCATTATTATATATACGAAGACACAATAGGCGTGTTCAACACTTAACCAACGGAATTCTCAATGATTACTCTCCGCAGGATTTTAAGGCCGTGTGTCAATTGCGTTAAGCTTTATCCACTGGCTAATTTTTGACATTTCTGCAGGGGTATAAAAAGTTACCTTTTTGCTGTGTCAATTGGATTAAATGGGATATAATTTTAACACTGTTTTCATTAATTTCCCAAGAGAATTATAACAAAATTCCTTTCCTTATAATTTATTGTAATAAAAAAATGCCGAATAGATTTCCAGAAAGATCATTAAAAATCCCTTAATTATTAATTATTGTCTGTAATGGAAATATTGTTGTACAATATGTGCTGATGATTAAAGATTTCCGCCCTACTTTGCACATGTTAATCATATTTCACATATAGCGAAAAAAATGTAATCATAACATTTTTGAAACCATTTTTTTTTTAATTCAATTTTAGTTTATTTTACAATTTGCATTACATTTTCTGATAACAATATGTTCTTTACTTCTTGTTTGATAATCTGAATATTGTACTATTTTCCAGTCACATGTGAACACTGATAACGAGGAATAAGACATGAGCGTGCTTTCCATCTCTGTCACCCCTCAGTAGGTATACCAAATATCAAAAATTAGCCACTGGATACATTTTAGCGAGCTGTTGAGCTGGTTAAAATTTTGAAGTCTCTATGCACCATACCAGCAAGATACAAGATACCAGCTACAGATACGCATTCTGGTCTGCCCTATAGTGTGCAGTTAGGGCCCAGTTATAGCTGTCATTGAAAAACCTCATTGGACATATTCTTTTGCTTCTTGCAGCTTTTTTATAAATTCAACCATTGGCAAGTAGGTGTCAAAACAAAGCCTATGAATTTAAGAACATGGTTATTCAATAATATTTCAAGTTAAAAAGTCAGAAGTTAAAAACAGGCAACCCGCCAGCGCTTACACTATGTGCATCTTCGTGGATCTGTAGCTTGAAGTTGAATGGAGTGCAACTTCATGCAAGAAATGTATCTCTCTTCTGACAGCGATACCAGACACCAGCTATAGATACGCACTCTGGACGGCCCTTAATGTTTATCATTCCATCGAAATGAATCGGAATTTTCCAATGATTCCAATAAGAAACTATGGAGGTAAAATTTCGCTATAACATTGAGAACCCTCATTCGAAATTTCCTTTTACTTCTTGCGGGTTTTTTATAAATTCAATCATTGGCGAGATGGTGTCAAGACAAAGATTATGAATTTAAGAACATGATTGTTAAAATTTTTTTTAAATTTCTAGTTATAGTTATAGTTTTCGCAGAAAATCACTTATTATTTTTAATTGATCAACATTTATTTTTATGATGTAACGATTCCCATTCCACCGAACTAAAATGGAATTTTCCAATAATTTTTATAAAAAGATATGGGGGTGACATTTCAATTCAATCGGTACCTAAGGGCCCAGTTATAGCTAATATTGAACAAATTCATTGGAACACAACACATGATGGAATTGAAGCCATAGCTTCTTATCTTAAAACTCCGAAATGAATGTTGATCTGTGAAAAATAGAAGTGATTTTCTGCGAAAACTTTACAAATCGTTTTCTAGAATAACGTCCCCAAAAATTGAGCGTGTTTTAAAATGATCTATATACGAAACATTCATAATATTATCACCAAATATTTCCATCTATATTTTTTTCAAGTTTTCTGAAATCGTACCAAAAAGTATTTTTCTAAGAAAACAAAAAAACTTTATGTAAACGAAATGTAGATATTAAGATTGTGTAAATATGATATTCACGCTAGCCCTCTTCGGGTTAGGGGTTAGAATATACCCAAAGTAAGGCATGCCCATCGTAGAAGGCGACTAAAATCCACTCCCATATACCGAGTTTAAAGTGTGTACAAAAAAACAAAAAAATGCAATGCTTAAAACGAAAAGATGTAATACCCCAGGTGGCAATCTAGTTTCACTGGAAAATCCACCCTCTTCGGAGTTCGGCTCTACGGATTCTGGGGAGAGCCCAATTATTGTAATTTTGTAAACCTTACGGAAAAAGTTCAAGGGTAACGAGGTGACCTACATCTGGACCTCAAAAAATTGTATGCGTCTCCAGGAGCTCGACAACGCCAGAAGTGTAGGCTCACGAAAAACGTGACTCAGAAAAAATAAAAACCCTTGAGGACGAAAACGACGTTCTTCGAACTAGGCTAAACAGCTCTGCGAAAAGCTTCGGAAAGAAGTTCTCCACCTAAAGGATGAAAACATGACTCTTAAGAGTTCATCAATCCCCACCTGAATTAATAAGCCACGATAAAGAGAATACTAATAATGCGAAACAGCTAAAACAACGGCCCCCAACTCCAATTAATGTGATCGGCATAGACGACTATAACAAGTTGCATACCTTGATGAAATCGTTACCATTATCAGGCTACCAAGTGACTTCATTAATAAAAATACATGGAAAGTCTGCGTAAAAGATCCAGAAAGTTACCGTCTATTATCTCGGAAAGCTAAATACCGATAAAATTGAATGGTATTCATTTGAGAATAAATCTAAAAGGCCTTTACGCATTGAGGGTTACATGCGTCGTGCCTAAAGGATGGCATAGTTAGCGATCTGAAAAACAGACAATATAAAGTTATAGAAGCCGTTAACATTGCCAAGCAAAACAAACAGCTAAAAGAGGGTGAAGAAAATTTAATAAAACGCGCTCTGAAAAGTCTGAAAAGAATTTATGAAATAAAATCATAAAAACAATACTTAATATTGTTGTAAAAATTAAAATTAGTTCCTCAGTGCAAGTGCTGGCAAGGATATAATCATACTCAAACCTATTATCAGAAAGAGCCGCGGTGTGTAAAATGTGCCGGAAATCATTTGACGGTAGATTGCGGGTCAGATAAGAAAACGCCTGCTATTTGTATTAATTGTAAAGTTACCCGAAAGTTACCGCGGCTGCGAAGTAGCTATAGACTTGCAAAAAAGACGGATGAAACTCACTAATTAAATTTCACAGAAATTAAATTTAACCAAAAATCAGCCTTAAAATTCGCCTAAACTTATGTCAAAGCCAAAGCAGGCAACAATCGAAAAACAAAAAATTAAACAAATACCTCGGCCAACAGAAATACGATCGGATCTTGTACATCCAAAACCAAATGTACAAACTTATGCCTAAGCTACAGTATCCGATAAAAATATTTCACCAGATACCGTTTCCATGTTTTTTCGATTATTCTTTCAAGACTTGAGGGACAAAGCGAAACGAACAAACTTATTTTCGACAGGCTAGTAAAGCTTTAAAATAGTATTCGCAACAGACGTAATCTACCTTCAACATGACAAGATTTTATAAAATTCTTACGTGGAATGCCAATGGCCTTTGGCTGAAACTTTGAGAACTTGAATTGTTTATAATTGTTTTAAGTAATTACCACTTAAAGATTAAAGGTTATTTTGATTATCATGCTCTGCATCCATCAAACAAGGCTAGAGGTGGAGCATCACTATATATAAAAGAGTGTATCGAACATTGAATTGATTTTAAATTAGAAACAATGCAAGTTTGCTCTATACAAGTCTATATCTATAGCCGACACAGTCGAAAAAAACTGACGTCACATATCAACCACCATCTCCATACATCCACTCGTTAGAAAAGGAAAACAGGCGATTCAACTTAACGAACGGTCCAACAAGGAATACGAAACAACGCGAAATAATGAACGACAATAATCATCGGCAGTCGACGGCAGATGTTCAACAAGAATAATAGATACGACGACGCGTATAAAATTTATAAATTAATAAAAAAACCTTTTTATAAAATCAATAAAAATGTCTTTTACGGCAAGAGCACTAAAAAGTGGTGACCCCGACGTGATTTCGAAATTAAGTGCCTCAAATCGGCAAAGTAATTTCGTGCAAACAAATCGCCAATAAAAAAAAATTGGTAACATCGTTCAATATAAATTTTTTGGTTATTCTTTACGAAGCGCTAGTGCTCTGCCATAAGTTGCAAATTTGAGAGAACAACGCCAACAAAAAATTTGAACGTTAAGTGGCTCGACTCTCGAAAATTACAAAATATCTACTCTCGATCGCCATTTTGGCAATCTTGACGGCAGCTAAAAAAACAATTTCACCTTCAGCGTCATCTGCATTCGTGAAATTTTTGCAAAAAGTAAATTTCAGTAAAATTAAATAAAAGTAGCTAGCGTGCGCAAAAAAAAAATCGATTTCAAAGCAATGAACGTGAACGGTGATGATAATGGTGACGGCCGCGGACATATTGTCGGTGATGAACAAAATGTGGAAATTAATGCATATGCAACCATTCCCCTTATGCCAATGCCAAAACTCATCGAAAATTTACACAACGCAGAACTTTATTTCGCCAGCTTGGAATTTTGTTTTGAGGCGAGCAATCTGACCAGTGACTACAAGAAATACTGCTCTGTAATGGCACAGCTTCCTCTAAATGACCTCGCCACAATCCAAACAGAAATCGGCACAGTTCCAGCGTCAGGTAAATATCTTCTAGTCAAAGCAATAATTATCGCCTTTTATTCCGACTCACAGCAAAAGAGATTTCGTGAAGCCATAAACGAAATGCAACTCGGCGACATGAAACCTAGTCAATTTTACCAGAAATTAAAGAATTTAGCTTCCGATTCCCTGACTGACACCGCACTCATCGATCTGTCGGCCGCACGTTTACCAGAAATGGAGCATGCCGCCGTCATTCAAATGAAGGAATCCATCTATCAAAGACCGACTCTTCGCAGCTGATGGACTGGTTGAATCAATTCGATTGCGTGCTATCGGCGAGCGCGGTATTCGCCAAGCGACTTCGCAGCCACTGGCAACAGCTGCTAAGGTAAAAACATCACCAACGACACCTCCAGCCGAGATCAATTTACTCGAGAAATTGAGCAACCAAATCGCGGAGCTGGAACGAAAGTTTGCATCATCGAACGTCGACAACAAGTCTCGTAGTACACATGCAAATTGTTGGTATCATTGGAAATTTGGCACCGAAGCGAAACATTGCCGCAAGCCGTGCAAATTTGGGGACACGTGCGCCCCAACGAAAAGCGAATAGAGCCAGCTGCCCGTGTTAGATTTAGGTCGCGAACAGCCTATATCCAAATCCATCAATCGACTGAAAATACACGACAAATCAACGAACATCGGATTTTCAATTGATACGGGTGCCGACGTATCAGTCATCCCATTCAATCGATCCACAGGCAACTGCAAATCATCGGAAATGAAATTGTTCGCAGCCAACGGCACCGAAATTAAAACATACGGCACAACGACACTGAAGATACACCTCGGATTGCGACGTGACTTCGTGTGGACGTTTTTAATCGCAGATGTAACAACTCCAATCGTTGGTGCCGATTTTATTATGAATTTTGGATTACTAATCGATATGAAGGAAAACAAAATGATCGATCCACTCACTGGACTAAATTCAAATTGTATGCCGATTGCTGTCAGTGAGACGACCGAGTACAAAACATACTGTTTAAATTCAATTTATGCTGAGGAATACATACTGATTACGAAGTTGCCACCGCCAGGAAGTGAAATTCCTACCACCATCGTGCATCGAATTATTACTATAGGACAGCCAGTTTACACTCGACCTCGACGATTGGATCCCGAAAAATTCGATGCAGCCCGAAAGGAATTTGAAATTCTGATAAAAGCCGGAATTTGTCGACCTTCAAGCAGTTGTTGGGCAAGCCCTCTACATATGGTCAAGAAGCCAGATGGTTCATGGCGCCCGTGCCGAGATTATCGCGCGTTGAACGCCATCACGCTGCCGGATCGCTATCCAATTCCATATTTGAACGACTTCGCTGGCAATTTGCAAAGTAAGACCATATTTTCTAAGATCGACTTGCAGAAAGCCTTTCATCAAGTTCCAGTCGCCGAGGAAGACATCGAAAAAACAGCCATTTGGGTTGTTTGAATTTAAATTTATGACGTTTGGCCTTTGCAACGCCGCGCAAACTTTTCAGCGCCTAATACACGAAGTTTGTCGCGGCCTCGATTTTATGTTCACTTATATTGATGACTTGTGCATCGCTTCAACAACACCAGAAGAGCACCACCAACACCTCCGAACCAAGCGAGAGATCCAGTTCCTTGGACATAACGTGTCACCTGATGGGCTTTTACCGCTGCCCGACAAAATCGAAGCCCTTAACAACTTTCCGCTTCTGACGATAATCAAACAACTTAAAAGTTTCTTGGCAACACTAATTTTCTATCGCAAGTTCCTGCCAAACGCCATCGAAACCCAAGCGAAACTACTTGAGATGATCCCAGGGAACAAGAAGAATGACCGACGACTGCTGACATGGACGAACGAAACGAGGAATGCATTTGATAAATGCAAAATCAATTTGTCTAATGCTGCTTTACTTGCCCATCCATCAAAAACAGCAGAACTATCTCTTTACGTCGACGCTTCGGACATCGCTGCAGGCGCAGTACTTCACCAAGTCGTTGACAAAGACTTACAACCACTCGGTTTTTTCTCCAAAAAGTTCGACAAGGCCCAACTTCGCTACAGTACTTATGATCGCGAACTTACAGCGATGTAGTTGGCCGTTAAGCATTTCAAATTCATGCTGCATGGAAGACGATGCCACATCTACACCGATCATAAGCCGCTCACTTTCGCCTTTGCTTAAAAGCTTGAGAAGGCAAATGATCGACAAGCACGACAGCTCGATTACATCGGTCAAACCACCACCGACATTCGACATGTGAAAGGAGCCGACAATGTAGCAGCAGATCTGCTGTCACGGATCGAAAGCCTGCATTCAACCGCTGAAATCGACTACGAGGCCTTGGCAGACGATCAAAAAACTGACGAGGAGCTGCAGCAAATTTTGTCCAAAGTTAATGACAATAACTCGATTAAACTTAAACTTTTTATCGTTCCAGGCAGTGCCAAGCTAATTTTTTGCGATTACTCCACCAGTGTCATCCGACCTTTCATAACGAAAAAGTTCCGAAACCAATTCATTCGGGCAATTCATGACATATCGCACCCTGGAACACGTGCCACGGCTAAACTGATGACCAAACGATTCGTTTGGCCCGGCATTCAATCCGACGTTGCTAAATTCGTTCGAAGCTGCCTGAAATGTCAACGTGCTAAAATTGGTCGCCATACACATTCGCCACTGGAAAAATTCGACGCCCCATCCGAACGATTTTCTCACATTAACATCGATTTGGTTGGACCATTTCCGCCGTCTGATGAAAACCGCTATTGTTTCACCATCGTTGATCGATTCACCCGCTGGCCGGAGGCCATACCGATTCGAAACATGACAGCACCGACGGTCGCAAACGCACTCATCTCCGGTTGGATTTCGAAATATGGCGTGCCAAAGAAAATTACATCTAATCAAGGCGCCCAATTCGAATCAGCACTTTTCGAAGAACTTATGCGAACCTTAGGAACTCGTCATTTCAGAACGACTGCATACCATCCGCAGTCCAACGGACTAATCGAGCTAAAATCAGCGATTCTCTGTCACAACACCGAAAAATGGGCCGCACATTTGCCCATGATTCTACTTGGCCTTCGCTCAACGTACAAGGAAGATTTGAAGGCATCGCCGGCCGAACTAGTGTATGGTAGCACTCTCCGTATACCTGGCGAATTCTTCGACGAGTGTTCAACAAACAAGACAGTGGCACAAACAGTCATCGACCTCCGAAATGCCATGAGTCTAATGCGTGGACAAAGAAAAGGGGTCGGAAGCAAATTCTGCAGTCGCCACTGCACCGAAGGTTGAAAGTCGAATGAAGAAATTTCCCCCGTGAGAGTATAACACGCAGCTGGTTAGATGCTGCCAGCTCGACCGCTCAGCTGAGGGTGGGTTCGCGGGTATTCAACTAGATTGAATTAAAAAAAGGGCGCCACACAATCTTTTTTTTGAGGAATTGTGAAACCTGGATAATTATCTGACGGTGTTTCTGAAAAAAGCAAAAAGATTCCGAACGAAATTATACACGGGGTTAGGTGACGTTATAAGAAACTAATTTATTGCTGCACAAAAGCAAACAGATAAACATAAAATAAAATTATTTGAGAGATATTTGGAAGATGGAAAATCTGGAATATAAAATGGCCCACTATCGCGTCTGTTCGCGGAATTTACCAAAATGGCGTCGAACAAGGGGGTCGCGTGTCCCGTATATTTTATTTCCGGGATTTCCGTAACGGAATGCCAACGGATCTATTTCAACAGTTCTCAATTCGGGTTCACTAACTTTAATAACTTTATCACAAGCACTATACTTATCTTCTCTTCCTTTCCGCTATATCTCCTACGCCCTTCCTGGCGTTCTCCGATTTCTTCTAGTCACTCAGGGAGCCTAGCCTGCCGCTAACTCCTTATGATCAGGACTGGGATGATCAGGGTCTTATATAGGATCTCCTTAGTAGTTCGAGTGAGGGCTTTACTACTGTTAAGTTTAGAACGTTAAAGACTCCAAACTGCTGGTGGGGGGAAGTCTAAAAGTGAACTCTCTAATAAATCTTTTACGAATGAATCAGTTTTTTTTTTTTTTATAATTTACACGTACTCAAGGGGTTATGAATACCCTTTATATGTTACCATAGTACGAGCGTTAGAGAAGGGGAAGAAAGAGAGGATAGGAAAGATTTTGGATGTAGTGGAGACTTAAACTCCATGGGTGGTGTCCGAACTAGCTTCGGGGAGTCACTTTTTCTTGTGTTCGTTAAATTAGAAGAAATTCAAGATGGTGTGCATACTTTTAGGTATTACACCGACCTTTTATTTCTTTTAAATAAAAGTGAAGTGGATTTTGGTTGGGATTGAACGCGCAACCTTCCACTCAACAGACGAACACATTACCACTACACCGCGGCCACCCACAAGCTTAATGCTCCTATCTAGCGGTATGGTGGTTAAGGACGTTCGTCCGAAAGTCACCATGCCTCGACCAAAGTTCGCATATTACGGCGATACTCCTAAAACTTCGTGCTGGGCCGTACGTATACTGCACGCTACCTTGGCTAACTGTAAGTCCCAAAACCTATGGTTTTCTGACACATACGCTCTTAGCGTTGTCTTTATAATTTGGTTTATTCTTTCCGCCGGATTTGCTTGCGGATGGTAATGCGCTGTATACCTAATCGTGGACCCATACCCATCGCAAAGAGTATTAAGCTCCTTACTTCTAAACTGCGGACCGTTATCACAGATGACAAATTTAGGAACCCCGAATAACAAGAAAACGTTGTCTTCTAATTCCCTACAGACAGATTTGGCCGTCGCCGACCTTAACGCAAACAAAAGTGGAAATTTAGTAAAATAATCAACGACCGTAAGAATGTATATAAAACCCCTACTCGATTTAGGTAGTGGACCAACAAGATCGACAGAGATCATCTCCCATGGATGACTTGTCCCTACCCTTTCCGTCATCAACCCAGCCGGCTTCTCGTTGACCAGTTTAACACTTTGGCAAACTTTACAGCACCTAACATATCTTGTATTATCTGACCGCATCTTCGGCCAATAATATTGCTCTGCTATCCTATGAAAAGTTTTCTTGACACCCATGTGTCCTGCTAACGGATTGTCATGATACCTTTTTAAAACCGTAGTCCTATCTGGCTTCGCAACTACAGTTTTCCACTCTGAATTGTGGTCCTGTACTAAAATATGGTTTGCTCTAACAAATTTATACAAAATACCCTGTTCTACCCGCCATGATGGGAAGTCTAAAGGCTTTTGTTGAATCTTTTCGATCATCTTTGCTATCCATGGATCGGAACTGTGCTCTAAAATCCCGGCCACTACCGGTACGCTTCTCGAAAGCATATCTGGCACGACATGTTCCTTGCCTTTCCGATGGATGATCTCGAAATCGAATTGCTGTAAACGGAGAGCCCATCGCGCTAATCTACCCGCAGGATCTATCAGTTTGCTAAGCCAAACCAAGGAGTAATGGTCGGTGATAACCGTAAACTTAACTCCCTCGAGGTATGGTCGCATCTTCTCTATTGCCCACAGCACAGCTAAACATTCCTTTTCGGTGGTAGAGTAGTTTCTTTCGCATCGATTGAGCGACCTACTCAAATAGCATATGACTTTCTCACCCTCATCAAAGTTTTGACTTAGTACAGCCCCAATCCCAAAATCCGAAGCATCAGTCTGAACGACGAAAGGCCTTGTAAAATCCGGGCACGTCAGGATAGGCGCTGCTACTAAGCACTCCTTAGCTGTTCTGAAGCTCTCCTCACAAGCATCACTCCAACAGAACTTTCTACTCTTCTGAAGCAACTCGGTCATCGGCTTTACCAAAGCAGCGAAGTTTGCTATAAATCTCCTATACCAGGATACCGTCCCGACGAAGCTTCTCACTTCTTTGACGCTTTTAGGTGTAGGAATGCTTACCATGCTCTTAACCTTCTCAGGGTCGACATGCAAACCATTGCGATCAACAATATAACCTAAAAATGTTAGCGAGGATCTGCAAAAATTGCATTTCTCTCGACTAACCTTAAGCCATGCACCAACTAATCGCCGAAATACTTCCTCCAATATCCCTAGATGCCTTTCAAAAGAGTTGGTTACGATGATGATGTCATCTAGGTAGACAAAGACGTGCGGTTCCAGATCGGCTCCAAGCACGTTATCTATAAACCTCTGCCAGGTCGCTGGAGCATTGTGCAACCCAAATGGCATCCTCCTAAATTGAAAAAGGCCTCTATTTGGGACAGTAAAAGCCGTATAAGGCCGCGAACTTTCCTCTACGGGAATCTGCCAATAGGCCGATTTTATGTCCAAAGAGGAAAGATATTTCGCATCCCTAAGTTTATCTAGTGTTGCTGAAATATATGGGAGAGGATAAGCATCCCTTTCAGTAACTTTATTTAGCTTCCTATAATCTACACAAAACCTATACGAATTATCTTTTTTTTTAATCATCACGATGGGTGAAGCCCATGGACTATTGGATTTCTCTATTACTCCGTCCCTAATCATTTCTTCTAACTCCTTATCTATACTTGTCTGAACAGCAGGCGAAACCGGATAATAGCGTTGCTTAACTGGCTCAGCATTGGTCCTGATTTTGTGTTCCACCAAGTGTGTACACCCAAGACCTTCCGGCATATCGGTAAACGCCCTATCTATAAAATTCCCTAACATTTGTTTTTGTGTCTCATCTAAATCTGGTAGTGCATTTTCTTCTCTTATCGAAGCCAACATACTTTGGTTCGAGAAACTCCATTGTCCTGATGACAAATCCGGGACTATTCCCGATAAGGCCCAAAAATCGGCGCCTAAAATCAAAACACTGGGAAGACTAGGAATGACGAGACACTCTAACAAAACTACTCTACCCTGAACTAATAATGGTAAGGAGACAAGTCCTTCGACATCTATTCCTGCACCATCTGCTAATACCACTCTACTAATCGTATTTTTATTGAAACCTATACCTAAATCCTTTAAAATTCTGCAGCCATCTCTACAAATTATTGATCGCGAAGCTCCTGAATCTAAAAGTCCTAACATTTTAATGCCATAGATGCTTACGCTAACATATGGTCTCCTATCATTGCTGTTTGCTTCAAGTGTAAACCCTAACTGGACAACTTCCCTTAAAGCCGACTGCTTACCAGCAGGCAACCTATCAGATATCAACGGCGCTCGCGACCTGCTGATCCGCTAGTGCGTTGGCCATTTCCCGAAAGATTCGACCTTGAGTTCGAGTTGGAATTCGAACTGGAATTGGAAAAACGAGGACAGTTTCTCCTGATTACCCCTTGCCTACCACAACCTACACAACATCTTGGAGCGGAACAGTTACTCGCATAGTGGCCCTCTTGGTTGCAGTTGAAACACCTAACAGTTTGGGAGTTTCGACTGATAACCGCCACTACCGCTGCATCAACAACGGGTTCTTCCACTACTGGTTCCGCGACCGCCACATACGCTAAGTCGGGTTCCAGTAGATTTCTATTACGACTATTTGGTGGAGGAATAAAAGTATCACAATTAACCCTTACTGCTTCTAACCGTCTACCCAGCACAACAAGGTCCTTAACTGACTTTGGATCAGCCAGACCAAGTTGAACCTGGTAGAACGGGTCCAAGTTTCTTTGGATGATTTCTACCTTTCTTCTCTCCGACAAGGGCTCCGATAATCTCCCAAACATGTTGGACATCGTATGGACGAGTCTAATGCGTGGACAAAGAAAAGGGGTCGGAAGCAAATTCTGCAGTCGCCACTGCACCGAAGGTTGAAAGTCGAATGAAGAAATTTCCCCCGTGAGAGTATAACACGCAGCTGGTTAGATGCTGCCAGCTCGACCGCTCAGCTGAGGGTGGGTTCGCGGGTATTCAACTAGATTGAATTAAAAAAAGGGCGCCACACAATCTTTTTTTTGAGGAATTGTGAAACCTGGATAATTATCTGACGGTGTTTCTGAAAAAAAGCAAGAAGGTTCCGAACGAAATTATACACTGGGTTAGGTGACGTTAAAAGAAACTAATTTATTGCTGCACAAAAGCAAACAGATAAACATAAAATAAAATTATTTGAGGGATATTTGGAAGATGGAAAATCTGGAATATAAAATGGCCCACTATCGCGTCTGTTCCCGGAATTTACCAAAATGGCGTCGAACAAGGCGGTCGCGTGTCCCGTATATTTTATTTTTCCGGGATTTCCGTAACGGAATGCCAACGGATCTATTTCAACAGTTCTCAATTCGGGTTCACTAACTTTAATAACTTTATCACAAGCACTATACTTATCTTCTCTTCCTTTCCGCTATATCTCCTACGCCCTTCCTGGCGTTCTCCAATTTCTTCTAGTCACTCAGGGAGCCTAGCCTGCCGCTAACTCCTTATGACTCTGCCTGTATGTTCGTCCTTTTCCCCCTTTTTTTTTGTTTTCCCGACAACTACGGGAATCCACACTTCTAATCAAAACTACAAAAAAAAAAAAAAAACCTCGATCCAACTTTTTTTTTGATTAAACTTTTCGTACACTCCGTTCGTTTCGCTGGTCAACCAAGAAGTGGTTTTTCTTTGACCACCTTCTTTGTTTCCAACAAAACGGTCACACTCTCTCTCATTCAGCCAATAGCGGGCCCAACTTACGGCTTAATTTCTACCCCGCTCCGCTACTTTGCTGGATTGGGTTGCCGTTTCCCGCTATTCTCTCTTTCTCAGTCTGGCGTTCATTTGTGAATTCGCTTGTAACCTGGGAAATTTCCTCGGGCCAAGTGCCTTTTTTTTTTATTTCATGATTATTTAGGGCGGGCTCTTGGCCATAGATCTCGTTAACTCCAATCGTCGTGGTGTTTATTGTAACCATTGTTGGCTGCTAGGGTTCTCGTTTGCAGCTTGAGACCGCCTGTCTCTTTCGCGTCCCTCAGACCGTCCGTCTGGCTCCATACCTGCTTTGTTGCCTTCAAGAATGGGTGGTCGAGCAAGAGCGCTGGGTCGTAAACAACCCAGTACACTATTCCTTAACCGTTCTCCAAGAAGGGCAACGGGAGGAAGAAACTTGGAGGGGCGAAGAAGTGAAGGGGTTGGATATGGGGTGTGGCGGGGAAATCTTTTTGCCGCGTTATTTTAACGCGACAAACCAAAATACTTCCGCTACAGGAACAACTACAGAAACAGCACCAAAACAACCAAGTGTCACAAAGAATGAGAAACCACAACCAAGGCAGACAGCAGAGCCAAAACAAACATCAAACGAACCGGCTACTTCTACGACGAAAGTCACTCGATCTGGCCGAAATGTACGATTCCCGGATAAATTTCGCTGAACTCCAACTTTCGTCTAGGCGGGGGGTAATGTAGCCGACACAGTCGAAAAAAACTGACGTCACATATCAACCATCAAATGCTATGCCACAAATTAGGGTAACTCAAGATGTTTGGGCAAAGCTGACGTTTTTGCCGCACATCTTGAGGAAACATTTAAACTATTTAAACATTAATTTATTCGAGACTACAACCGATAGAAATCTAATTAGATGTGCAAATATATAGCTTAAACGGGAAATACAGAAATTAAAGCCTAAAAAAGTTTCGGGTTATGACCTAATTACAGTAGAACTTCTTAAAATGTTGCCTCGAAAAGCATTAACTAAACTCCTGTACATTGTAAATGCAGCAGTTATATGAGAATACATACCAAGACAGTGGAAGGTCGCGGAAGTGATTATGGTTCTCAAACCAGAAAAATCGCCGAATGAAATAAAAACTTATAGATCTATTTCACTTCTTCCAATAATTTCTAAAGTTTTTGAAGGGATATTACTCGGTCGCTAACACCCCGTTATTGATCAGAAACGCCTTTTACCTGACCATCAATTTGGGTTTATAAGTAAACATTCGACTGTGGACCAAGTTCATCGAATTGCTGATGTAATTGAGAAAAGAAAATGTGCTCAGCCGTTTTCCTTGACGTGTCGCAAGCTTTTGATAAAATTTGGCATAGAGGCCTCCAATACAAACTCAGACAAGTTCTGCCTGAAAAACTTTATAAAATCCTCGTGTCGTATCTTGAGCACAGACTCTTCCGTGTGAAACTTGGAAGCGAATATTCGGAGTTCCAAGAAATATTGGCAGGAGTATCCCAAGGAAGCGTCCTTAGCCCACTCTTGTACCTACTATTTACACGTGATATCCCGCAAACAAACGATATAATAGTTGCCACGTTTGCTGACGATACAGCTATACTAGCAGTTGGCACAACCATAGAGGAAACAAATATGAAATTACAAAACGCTCTTAACGAGGTTAATGAAATCGATTCATGTAGATTTTTCGTATAAGCGACAAACAATTTGCCAGTATTTCTCAATACGGTTCCAGTCCCTTTTTCAAATGAAGCGAAATATCTCGGAATGACACTCGATGCAAATTTAAAACGGAAGTCGCATGTAAAAAAGAAATGCGAAGAACTTAAAAATAAATGCAGAGAACTGTAATGGTTACTCGTAGAATATTCGTAGCATATCCTTGATAACAAGCTGCTATTATGCAAGCAAGTGCTAAAGCCGGTCTGGACATATGGTATACAACTATGGGGTTGTACCAGTGAAACGAATCTAAATATTTTATAAACGTTTGAAAACAAAATATTAAGATCATTCAACAATGCGCCGTGGTATATAAGGAATGAAGATCTACGCAGAGATCTGGGTATTCCCGCGGTTAGATGAAACGAAAAATTTTGCACGCAAACATAAAAACCGTTTATTGGGAACTTCAAAGAACTAAGCCCTTAGACTTGGCCCGATAATAACAAACCGCATTATAAATTGCGGATAGAGCAGGAACTATCACAGGAAAGTTGCCTCCCAAACATTCATTACTCGTGAAAAAAAAATTGCTAGATAGATGATAAGTCGCATATTTAGTTGCAATAAAAATGCAAAAAGGGTGGTGGTTTTAGTGGAGTTAAAGTCCCACACTTACTTTGGGCACGAGCTCATCGTGTCTTTTGAGATTTCCACCACCCACGGAAAAAAAAAATTCACGCACTTTATAAAAATCTTTTATGGTTCAACAAAGAACAACGTTTTTCTATTGCATAAGCCCATAGCTTTCTGCAATAGAAAAGTAATTTTTCAAAACTATAAATTTATATTTTAATTTTTTTCTGAAGTTCGTTGGAAATTACTAAAACTTATTCGGTTGGATATTGTAGAACGAGGGTAGACTCTTAACGGCTTTAACTTGGCAATGACCAGTGGTTTAAACCCTGACTACACATCAGATGTGCTAATTTTTACCTCCAAGCGTAAGTTTAGTTATTCTCCTGTCGGTGTGCGTCCCGGGTGGTAGATAGGGGCCCCTGTGTGTGTAAGCCTTGTTGCCGTCATACTCGTAGGGCTGGTGGAAATACTCAATACCACTCATGGACCAAAAACAACTATAGGGCTTAATTAGGGTGTCATACGACCCATGCCGATAGTCGACCAGGAGAGGGCCCTGCTAAATGCTCAGTCGCTAACAGAGTATCCGGATACCAGGCAACCTTCGGATTACCCTGCCTTGCCTACATAGCGCGGATCAGTGTGTAGGTGTACGGATTTTGTCCGTTGCTCGTGGGACTTAAAATGAATACACCCGGGATCCACCCGGGATCCACCCGGGGTACCCGGGAGGACCGAATACAAACGGGAGGTCGGTCCTCCAAAACAAACATCTTCCGTCACCTCGGGAGTGACACCTGGAAGCCTAGGCAAAACTGACTTTGGAAAAACCTGGTCTGAGCCAGTCTGATCTTTTGTGGGTGGCCGCGGTGTAGTGGTAATGTGTTCGTCTGTTGAGTGGAAGGTTGCGCGTTCAATCCCAACCAAAATCCATTTCACTTTTATTTAAAAGAAATAAAAGGTCGGTGTAATACCTAAAAGTATGCACACCATCTTGAATTTCTTCAAATTTAACGAACACAAGAAAAAGTGACTCCCCGAAGCTAGCTCGGACACCACCCATGGAGTTTAAGTCTCCACTACATCCAAAATCTTTCCTATCCTCTCTTTCTTCCCCTTCTCTAACGCTCGTACTATCATAACATATAAAGGGTATTCATAACCCCTTGAGAACGTGTAAATTATAAAAAAAAAAAATGCAGCTGTAGAAAGGAAGTACGGTGAAGACAATGGTTTTAAAACCTGTTCCGAGCCCAATTCAAAGAGCCTTAAAGACCTTAAAAGCTCAACCCCTGTCTCTACCGAGAATGGGTCACCCACTTCTCCAACGCGCTAACGTAAAGACTCTGGGAAAACCTGGTCCAAACGAAGCGGAAAGGTGTACCAGGGCAGGTCGATCCTCTATGGCTAAAAACGCATCTGAGCCACCAGCGAGGACATTGGTTTTTGAACCTGGTCCGATCCGTAGCAAAGAGATGGAAGGGGTACATCCCCATTCAAACTCTTCATCTACCTACAAGGATAAACGGGCACTCCACAAAATGATTGCCCGAATCCATAAAAACATGTCCGTCGAGCGAACTACAAAGCAGAACTCGTCTCTGAGGTAGGCGAAGGAACAACTTCAACGTTTCGCCAGCTCCTTCGAGGACACAGCGTCCTAAAGACAACGGTCGGTGGAAGGCACCACGAGGAGTGCCAAAATAATAAAAACCCCACTCAGAACCCTCGATAGGATGTTCAGCCAGATGTTAAAAGGACATCTGGGATTTGCGGTAATTGCCCGCAGTGACCAGGATGGAAGTTAAACATCGGAAAAATGGAGGAAGGTGGAAGTGAAGCTTGCCTCCAGCTTCCTCCAAAACCTTCGCGAAAATCCACGCTCTGCGAATACCGTGAAAAACGTCTCCATCAGGGACACATTAAGAGGAGTTCCAAGGACCTGTTTAGGATAGCAGTGTCTAGTGCGCGTGAAGTTTATCTAGGAGCACAACTGGAGGTAGTGGAAATGGACCAGGAATCTGGTCTGACTTGGAGGGCAAAGTCGTGCCAGAATCCCGGTCGAAACATCCGGCCCAAAGGACCGTCTTGAAATTATCAGGCGCAGTAATTCCCTTCTTCCATGTAAACAGGAATCGCATCCAGAAACCCATAACGCAACCTTCTACGTACTGACACCAAGTCAACAGACCTGAGCTGACTAGTGTTACCAACAACTCTACCTTTTTTGGGGTTGACGCAAAGTCCACAGACCTAGAGTCGGTCAGTGTTACCGAAGAGGACCTCCTTGAGTCTGATTCTGACGATGCCAACAACACAGTGGTGTTGGCCTCTGTAATTTGTTCCAATGATGGAATTCTTACAGATTAACCTCCACCACTCCAAAGCGGTTACCGCCGCCATTCTTCTCCGACTCACAAAACTCGGGGAAGATATAGTTCTGATCCGATAACCATGGGTTGTCAACAATCTGGTGTGTGGACTTAGAACTCCTGACTACAAACTCCTCTACGTAAGAAATGAATACTTAGAACTCCTTAAATATATTTATACTTTCTAATTACAACAATCAGGATACTGTTGCAGCCAATATTAAAAAAAAGGCAGCAATTATTGGCTGGTCTCGGTATACTTGCCTCACGACCATGTGGGACCAACACCTCAGGGCAAACTAAGGAACTGATTGAGAAAGTATAGAGGGGCAAAACTGCCCTCATCATTGGATGGGATGTCAATGCTCATCATACAATTTGGGGTAGCTCCAACATCAACGAGCGGGGTGAGTTACTCTTTGATTTTATTCTAGAAACAAACCTCCTCCTCTGATCTTTAAACCATTTAAATTTCCGCAGGTATGACCAGCTGGTATCATACCTGCGGAGCTCCAAAGTAACCTGAGATCCTGCTACCTTGGCTAGTAACCACCATGACCAGCTGTCTACGGTTAGTACATATCCCCAAGACATGAACGGAAGTAAAAGTTGTATTCATCCCCAAAGCAGGAAAGAGCTTTCACATAAATCCTAAGGATCTCCTTCCGATCAGTCTATGATCTTTTCTGCCTTAAACCTTGGAAAAATTAATTGATCTACACATCCGTACTAGTATAGAAACGACTACAAGGGCAAATCGGTTGAGGCAGAGCTTCACTCTTTGGTACACATAATTGAAAACTCACTAAGAGTAAAGGAGTGTACTTTGGTTGCCTTTTTTGACAGAGAAGGAGCTTTTAACAATATTGAAGGATGAAGCCGGGCTTCGAATAGAAATACACTTTTCTGTTTTATGTTTAACAATAATTTATTTGAATATACTCTTGTTTCTAGAATTATATTATTTACAAAACGGTTTCTCATTTAACAATTCAATTACACTTATTTGAAAACAAATAATAACTATTAAATTCGCGCACTATTGTCACTTCCAAACTTCACTTAGGTAACTCAGTCCACACTATTCAAATCACGTTCAGGTCACAATTTGGACTAACTCGCTGGTTGTCGCTTCATCTCTATCTATATTACTCCACATACTGATTTAGGAAAGGAAAGACGAAAGGCCAACGAGTGCGCTCAATCCCGCAGTGGATACTGATGGCCCCGTGTTCAAGGGGCATCTAATAAATTGGAACTGGCCCTCCAGGTTGGGGGTTGTGCTTTGGGTTAACTATCCACCCATTTAAAAAAAACATTCTTACGAAGCAACCAATAGCCTCGGAAAGGACTGATTTTATTGTTGACGACACGGCTAAACGAAAAAAGGACCACGACGTTCGTATTTGCACCTGGAATGTGAGAACATTAAACAGGAGAGGTGCAAGCGAACAACTAGCGGAAGCCCTAAACTGCTACAAAGCAGACATTACTGCCATCCAGGAAATACGATGGGATGGACCGAGCAAAAAAGAGGACAAAAAACTATGACATCTACGGACCGTGTTATACTGAGCAGAAACAGTGACTATTCGGATGCGGATTTGTTGTAAGTGCCAGACTTAGGCAAGAAGTCTTATGTTTCCAAGACATTAGCGAACCGCATTGCAACGATCCGCATCAAGGCCAAATTCGCCAACATTAGCCTTATATGAGCTCACGCCCCAACGGAGGAAAAAGATGATATAGCTAATGATTGCTCCTTGACAAAACCAATGAGCGACTACCGAAGTACGATGTTAAAATCGTACTGGGAGATTTGAACGTACAGGTAGGATGAGAAGACATCTTTAAAAGTATTGCCGGAAAACAAAGCCCGTATGGTAACGGATTTGGGCTAATTGACGCCTCAACGTAGCTAGATGCCACTATATGGGGACATGGTGGTCTCCAGAACAACGGACGGTCAAACCAAATCCATCAAATTGCGATAGACAAGAGGCGCGCATCCAGTATCTTGGATGTCCGAACATTCCGAGGGGCAAATATCGACTCCGACGACAACCTTTTTGCAGCCAAGGTAAGAATGCGGACATCCACCACACCACACCAGAAATACTATGAAAAATGTAATCTCGAAAGACTGCAATCGCAAGAGACCTCCAAGACCTTCGCGCAACGCGTATCCCTTAACTTCTCGATTAACACCACAGCATAGCATCGAATGTGGAAGAACAATGCCTGATGTGCTAGGTTTATCACGCCCACCTGCAATGAAGCCCTGATTTGATGAGGAATGTCGACAGATCCTAGCAGCCAAGAACGAGGCCTACAAATCTCAGCTGCTCCTGCAGACTGTTAAATGACGATGACGAACAACATTTCGCTGTCAAGCAGATGTAACCATCCAATATTGGCAATAACAGCAAAAACTGCCAACCACCTACCTAAACTCAAGTTTAATAAGGTTGCCGGAAATGACGGCCTTCCCGTTAAACTTTATTAAGCCGGCGGAGCCGGCGGACTTGCTAAGTAACATCCACCAACCCATAAACTAAATCTGGTCGGATAAAAATATAAGTCAACACGAAAAGACACATAACTTCGACGTATTATACAGAACGTCTCAATTGACAGATATTACTTTGAGATAACTACCTCGGCTCCGCTATTAACTCTGACAACAACATCTCGTCAGAAATTAAACGAAGAATTATTCTTGCCAACCGCTGTTTCTACGGGCTAAGGAGAAAACTTAGTAGTAAAGCCCTCACTCTAACTACAAATGAGATCCTATATAAGACACTGATCATCCCAGTACTGCTGTACGGCGCTGAAGCATGGAACGTAACACAAGCGGATGAAGAACTGATTGGTCGATTCGAGAAGAAAATTCTTCGAAAAATCTTCGATCCAGTTTGCGTTGACGGGCTTTGGAGACGAAGATTCAACGTAGAACTACACGAACTGAACATCAATATGCCTCTGGGAAAAAAAATCCCTTTAAGATGGATAGGACATGTAGAACGAATGGACACCAATACTCCGGATAGCAGAGTTTTCGATTCTCTGCCATTCGTCGGACACAGTAGATGTCGACCTCAACCAACTTGGAGTGCGCAACTGGAGGCAGTTAGCTAAAGACCGGGATAATTGGAGAGGCTTGTTGGTTGAGGCCCAGGTACATTCCGGACTGTAGCGCCACTTAAGTACCTAAGTAAGTAAGTAAGTAATTGGGCATATAAAGAGTGAGTATTTTTGTGTGTTGTTGCAAAATGTAGTAGTGACGCAAAAATACCATCGATCAAACGTTCGACTTTTGTACCGTAAAGGATATGAGTTTTATTACGTATATTCGGCTGTAGCAGACCTTCATAAAAACGCTTAATGAGGAACCATTTTTGTTGTTTTTTTTTTCATTTTAAAAAGTACATATTGACATAAGTTCGAATCGAGAACATCGTAAATTGAGGAATAAATATTGAAGTGCGATCAGAAGTTTAGCCATTTGATTTATATTGCGGGTTTATGCCATACTAAAACACATTTTTCACTTCTATCCAAGCATAAATCTTACTACGAAAATTATTGGAACTAGGATATTTTACAAGATATACATACTTTGCTTAGTTATGCCAAAAAATAACAGGAATACAGACTGTGACACAACTGTTGCAGCCGTATTAATAAAAAAATTAACAATTATTATCTAACCTTTTATTAAAAGTTAAATATGAATAAAGAATTTTTTAAATAGCTAATTGACGTTTAGTGACAAATCTCTTACTAAGTACATATATTCCATATTCCGTTGTTGTTTATGTTATTTTTATTCTATATGTGCAATATAGTTTGCATTTTCATGTGCAGAAGAAGTCACAATTCAATTCACCTGCTTCGGTAATTAAGTTTATTTTATCGTCAACAACGTTAATAAACTTATATTTGTTTTATTTTAACCTGCTCAACAGCTCGCTAAAATTTATCCAGTGGCTAATTGGATATTAAAAAAAATGGGTTCAAATATGTTATGATTACATTTGCTTCTGTTGAAAATAAGATCAAAATGTAATTTATATTGAAACGTAGCATATCACTGTTTTATATGGCATGTACGGTTAACAATTGAAATAAATTGTTCTTTGTTTTGTACCTACCAACCAGAAAACACGTGTTTTAGTTATTTAAGGTTTACAATATTGCGTTTAAACTCTGCATAATATCAGTTTCGCTGTATGTTGAATATGTTTAACATGAACAAAGTAGGGCGGACATCTTTATTCCGTGTGTCAATTGCGTTAAATTTTAACCAGTGAATAATTTTTGACATTAGTATGCTGCAGAAAAGTCAAAAATTAAACAAAAAAAGAGGATAAAATGTTACCCTCTTTTAACGCAATTGACATACGGCCTTAGGAGTTTTCTCGTTAAATCCATTCATTAAAGATAATTCACATTAAATTTGCTTTAAATAATACGGCTGTTGGTAAGTGGAATATTTCTTTTTTGCAAAGAAATAAATTTATCAGCAAAAAAACAGTTCATCAAAAATATTGTTACGGGGCCAGGTGCACGCAATTTCGGCAGCACCGACAGACTCCTCCATAAATGTACCTAAAAAAAAAAATTGGACACGATAAATGTTTGCAATAACCTTGAATGTATACATACCTCTTGCAAAATGTAAACAAACATTTGCCTGCTGTGGTATGTGCATAAATCTCCATCCCTGATACACACCCAGCAGGCAAAACACTTCCCTCCGATGTCCCATGTAGTTATCCTTCCTATAAATAATAATTAATGATTTAATACCCAGTAGATAATTATTAACAATCAAAGTAACTTACCTTGTCCTCAACTCCTAATTTTCGTGTCGTCCACCTCGTCAAATATAATTGTTTTGACGTTTAAAAAAAAAGTGCTTACCTGTCATGTATGTCAACTTGCGTACTAATAAAGCTTTATGTAGGTGGTGGTATTAGGTAAATTTATAATTATGATAAGGTAGATCAGGGTAGATGGTTGAAGCTTTAATAGGTTAGGTAAAAAGATTAGATAGTTGCAATAATAGGATAAGAATGATAGTATTGTTTTATTAATTAGGATTAACCGACGACTCAACATTGTCATGTTACTAAAGCAAGAACAAATCACTCAAACAAATGGGCAAAATAAAAGATTTAATCAAATGATAGGAGAGAGAAGGAAAATGATAGGATGGGAAAATTATTAATAAAACGAGACATATAAAAAAAAGGGAAAGAAGGAGTATATTTCTAAGTCAAGCAATTAGACAAAGAAGGGGAAAAACCACACAAAGAAGCATTCGCAAGAAGGCCCACACAATCATTTACCGATTAAGACAGTGTGCATGTACACGCAAGTTTTAATTTTGTTGTGCGGGAAATTCAAACTCGAAAAAATCAAAATTTACAACACCATTCTGGTGAAGCAGTTTTTTAATTGTTCGGAGTAAGTTTTCAAAAAAAAAACAAGAAATCCAAAAAAATGTATTGAAAAAAAATCTAATTGTGGCTAATTTAGGTCTATTCATTGTGAGAGTTGGTGGGTGAAACAGGAGACAAAGCAAGTATACGCCAGGCTCTGCCACATAAAGGTAGTTCTTTCTACATTTATTTAAAAAGTGATAATTTTACAAATCCTTTCGACATAGGCTTTGTGGACAGTTGAACTGCTTCCTATCCGCGGAAATTGTGCGTCTAAGCACTGGAAATCCCTGGGTGCGTCGACTGTTAGTCGTGAGCGTTGGTTCCGTTGGACCGAGCCGTTGCTACAAGCGGCAAAACGGTCTCCAAGAAGCGGAAAAGCAGCCACCAACGAATTGCTTCGATCACAAAGACAAAAGTGAATAGTGAAAAGACATTTAGTGACAAAATATAAGACAATTACAAATACAAAACATATATTAGTGAAGTGTGTCCAAAGCGAAGAAGAGGTGCTCATTGGGACCCTCTATAAGCAAAAGCAGCAGTTCCAGAAAGAACGAGTTTTTTTTTAAATAGTGTGCCAGTAAATTCTAGATTATCTTAGCTTTGCGTTTTTTAATTTGAATTGTAGTTTTAAGTAAGGTTAGGAATTTTTTTTTTTATATACTGTGCTAAGCATTTTTTTTTTGCGCGTATATGCCGAATTGGCTTCGTTTCAGAGTCTCCTTCACGTGCTGCCGGTAGGACTTCGGGGGATTGTAATCACGTAAGTTTTAGTAAATTAAGTTTTTTTGAACCAATATTTCCTTTTTTCTTTTTATAGTGTTTAGTGCAGTCTTGTTTTAATTTTTTTTTTGATTTTCTTTCTTTTTTTTTAAATTTTTATTAAATTTCTTTTTTTTTAGCTTTAAGTAATAAATTAAGTTAGGGTATTTTTAATTAAATAAAAGTGGCACTCAAGTTATGAAATTAGCGGGGTTGTTATTTTTTTTTTGCGGGTAAATCTTCTTCGTTGAGATGATCGGTTAAATCTTTAACGCGAACGGTGTGTGTGTTCATGGGAAGGCCGTCCTTTTCAGATCGACGATGACATAACGCGACGTGACGACTCGCACATATACGTACTAGTTTTGACTGGGGAGTAAACTTCAGGGGCTATCACTCGCAATACGGCCAGGGTGATAGCAATCGGTAGTGTCGTGGGATGGCCATCTCTTGCCAACAACACCAGGCGTGTTTCGAAGGTCATAGCAAACCTTCGATTGGTGAGAAAGAATCTGGGATCGAATATTGCGGTTAGGGTTTTCGCGGATTTAGTCTCACCGATGGAGGCATTGGTCATAAGTGGTGCTTTTTCCTTTTCATCTCTACTTTCCTATCTCTAGAGGTCCGTCCGTTGTCAACGTAACGTAGCTTCCTTCTTTTTTTTGTCTTTTTTTTATATTTTGGCACGAACAAAATGTTTGTCGAGCAGGTGGTGTGTGGTGAGCGGGCAAGAACTTACCCGTCCGACGAGCTTAGCTGAGCAACCACAAGCGTGCCATGCCCTCCTCACCTCCACTGAAGATGCCCCTGTGGCCCGACCCTGACTCACAACAATGGCGCCCAACGGTTTTTTTTATAGCTTGGAGGCCAAATTAAGATTCCAAGGGGACGATTTCCCATTTTCGAAAGTCGTTGCCTTGGACTTTTAATAGCCTCAACGCCATTTTTTTTTTAAATTCTTTTCTTTCTTTTCAATTTTTTTTTTACTTTTCACTTTCCTGTCCTTTTTTAACACTACTCATGAACTGTGTAGGCTCTCGGGTTTAGTGCAGAACGAAGACAGCTGTCCAATCCTAAGACATAAAGTCAAGGATCTGGTGAGGTAGTTGGAGGTCTACATTGATTTCGAGAGCGGGTCAAATGGAAGGGTCGAACTGCTAGCTTCTGCCCAAAGAGATTGACTTCGGTCAAATCTTTAGCGAGGCGTGAGCGGTAGACCATGAAACTTTGACCGTATTGGAGAGCATTCTGGGGACCCAGCCTCCTGGTGTTCGGTAAAGCCGGATAGCCAGTGTGGTGAGGAACGAAGGAAGGTAATCCAATACTCGCTAGAAATTCGAGACACCAGTCAAAACGCGATTAGACTTAAACCTTATGACGACAATACACTGAGAACAAACGTACTTATGGTCTGAAAATGGTATGCGGAAATCCGGACTATGAATACACACACCATCGCAAATATGAATCATTTAGAAAAACTCAATACTAAACGAAGATTGACCCAAAAAAAAAAAAAAACTTTAAAATTAGCATATTTAAAAAGTAAAAGGCATTTTAAATCGTCAACATCAAACGATGGAAGACGACATAGAAGGTTTAGGAGCGGTTCCAAAGAGGCCCTCAGCTAGTGGAACAAAATCACTGGGGCCTGAAACCCCAAAGAAAAGGGACCGCAGACCGACTGAACCGACTAACTCGGCTGAAAATCGACCAACGGGAAATTGGAAGCCAACTGACCCAACTGACCTTACGGACTTGACGACTTACTCCTACGACTTCGACCAATACAGTCGAAATGACTTACGGCGACAGACTTCAACTGACTTTACGAGCCGGAAGGTAGTCAGACCCATGTGGCAGATTCAGGAAGAATCGGGTCGACAACTCTTCCCCATAGAACAAGACGAATGGACAAATCGAACATCAACGACTAAACGCACTCCCATGTACCAATAGGACGCTATACCGAGACGAACAGACCAGGAAACGGACGAACAATGTACAGGTACTGCAGGACGAAATACGCCAACAACCCTACAACAACAACCAAACAGACAAGAACAAACCTACCGACAAAATAACCAACAATTAGAAAACGACCAAGAGACAAACGACATACATGAGATGATCTCTAGTGCTGCTCGGGGGAACCAGCCCGAAGTCATGTCAGTCTTCGCGGAGACGATGAAGACCATGATGGTGACCTTTCGGGAAAACCTGAAGGTCATCAACGACAAGATTTCGACGCTGGAACTCTCTGTAGCAGCATCAAGAGAGTCACCCTCACCAAAGAACGGACGACAAGATCAGACAAGAAGACAAGTTCCGACACAACCGTCACAGCGATTTTACGAAGACGCACCAAGAAATAGAGATAGGTCCGAACAGTTCTACCCGCACGAGACCGGGCATAGAACAGATATGCCAATCCACAAGTGGGGGGTTAAGTTTGACGGGTCCACAAAGTCTATGTCGGTAGAGAGCTTTTTGTTTAGGGTAGAAACTCTTCAAAAGAAAAGTGGGTTAACTAGTACGCAGGTCTTCTCTCAATTTCACCAACTTCTCACAGGTAATGCAGAAAAGTGGTACTGGCAATACCGGGAGGAAAACTGCCAAGACGAGGGTTTAAATTACTACGACCTGAAAGATGAACTAAAAAGGCAATTTGGGCAAAACAAGAGGGACCACGAAATCCTTCGACAAATAATGGATAGGAGACAGCAACCCCATGAAAACTTTGACGAATTTTACAGTGACATACGAGGTTTGACATTACAAATGACGATACGACCACACGAACGTGATCTGTTGGATATTCTGCAACACAACATCAAAGACAGGGTAGCGACACTAATCTTTGGATGTACCATTAGGTGCATCCAAGATTTACGAGACGAGTGCAGACGGGCAGAAAACCACCTTGCCGCCAGGGATTAAAAATTCAGACGACAAGTGACAGAGATAGATAGACACACAGAATATAGGACTAAAAACGAGCAGCAAAATGACGAAGACGAGGACGAAGACATGGAAATAGCTGCGTTCCAATCCAACAGGAACAATAGACCGACAAACCATAACAGGACCGGAAAACCACCTCAACTAGAAGGACACAAATCGGACGTGACTAGGGCAACAACGACGACCCCACCGACTTGTCCTTCGAATTTTCATACCTTGACGTGTTTTAGCTGCGGTCAAGGAAATTTAAGTTTTCACTGCGCCAGGCGCCAGGAAAACCTCAGAATCGGCGGTGTGAACGGGAGGAACCCGCCGATAAACCCCAATCTCCCGAAGACAGAGGACAGACCCAGCACTTCGAAATCTTAAAGAGAGATCCCCAAGATCTCCACACTCTAACCAAACTTGACAATGCCCCTAAGAAAAGTCTTCACCAAAGACTTATTGACTACCAGGCAGCTAGAAAACGAATTTTTAACGAAGAAGTGACAATGTCGGTAGAAAAGACAAGACGATATAAAAAGATTAAGAAGCTTAGGGAAAAATGTGCAATCAGTAGACGACGAAAGAGAAATATAATAGCAACAGTGCTAAATATGACTGACGACAATAGGCCTTACGCAAAAGTAAAGGTAGAAGGAGATGAGCTTCTAGGCCTATTGGATAGTGGAGCTTCAGTAAGCTGCTTAGGAAAAGGAGCATTCGAATTTTTAGGAAAACACAACATTAAGATGACAAACATGACGACGGACATCCGAACAGCTGACGGAAAACACCAACGAATTCACGGAAGCATTACAACCGTAGTTTCATGGGGTGGCAAGTCTCACACATTAGAGTTGTTCGTGGTCCCTAATTTACAGCAAGAGCTTTACCTAGGGGTAGATTTTTGGAGATTATTCAAGGTCGCTCCTAACATTATCAACGAACTCGATGTTCCATCGTCGACAGAGGATAGGTCTCCAGTCCAGACACTAACACCAGATCAGGTCCAACGACTGGAGAGCACAAGGATTTTGTTCCCCTCTTTCGCGGTATTGGGATTGGGTAAAACCTACCTTGAGGAGCATATCATCGAGGTTGAAGATGAAAAAATGCCCATCAAACAAAGGCATTATCCAATCTCACCTGCGATACAGAAGCTCTTATATGACGAGTTGGATCGGATGATATCCTTGGGAGTCATTGAGGAGAGCAATAGCGCCTGGAGTTCTCCAGTTGTATTGGTCCGAAAACCTGGCAAAAACCGTTTGTGTCTGGACTCGAGAAAAGTAAACTCTGTAACGAAAAAGGATGCTTATCCCCTTCCACACATAGAGGGACTATTGAGTAGGCTTCAGAACACTAGGTTCATTTCAGCCATCGACCTTAAGGACGCGTTCTGGCAGATCCCTCTGGAGGGCAAATCAAGAGAGAAGACGGCTTTCACAGTACACGGTGATGCCGTTCGGCTTGTGCAACGCCGCCCAGAGAATGTGTAGGCTTATGGACAAAGTCATACCCGCTCGTCTGAGAGAGTATGTCTTTGTCTATCTCGATGACCTCTTGGTTTGCTCGCCAGATTTCGATTCCCATATCAGAGCGTTAGAAGAAGTGGCTAGGTGTCTCCGACAAGCGGGGCTTACTATAAATGTCGAGAAGAGCAAATTTTGTTACAGAGAGATAAAGTATCTAGGGTCGGCGATGGATGCCTACGAACTGACTCAGACAAGGTATCGGCGGTCGAGAACTTCCCCATCCCAAAAACTCCAAAACAACTTCGTCGATTCTTAGGAATGACAGGGTGGTACCGGCGTTTCATGCCAAATTACGCAACAATGGCCGCCCCAATGACTGACTGCCTTAAGAAACAGAAGACATTCGAAATGACAGACGATGCGCTTAACGCGTTTGAAAAACTTAAGGCGACTTTGGTGTCCGCACCCATACTCACGAATCCCGATTTCAAGAAACGCTTCTGCATTCAATGCGATGCATCTTCCTCTGGGGTAGGAAGCGTACTCTTTCAGATGGATGGTGAAGAGAATGAGCGACCGATAGCATTTATGTCCCAGAAGCTGAATTCCGCACAGCGAAATTACAGTGTAACGGAACTTGAGTGCTATGCGGCCGTCCTTTCCGTTAAAAAGTTCAGAGCCTATGTCGAAGGACTGCTTTTCACTATCATCACAGATCATGCGAGTCTAAAGTGGTTGATGACCCAAAAGGATCTCTCTGGACGATTGGCCAGATGGAGTCTTAAACTCCAGGGCTTCGACTTCATGATCGAGCATAGGAAAGGCACCCAAAACGTAGTCCCTGACACTTTGTCACGTGTCCATATGGAAGAACTCCTTCCCGAGAGTGAGATGCTACAGGTTGACCTTAATTCACAATACTTTTCCTCCGAGGAGTATGATGAGTTGAGAAAAACCATAAAAGACCGACAAAACGAACTTCCAGACGTTTGCGTTTCTGACGGATTCGTATACAAACGCACTGACATACGAACTGGAGACTTGGTTCAGGAAGACAGAGCCTGGAAACTCTGGATCCCTAAAGAGTTGCGGGGAAATTTGGTGGAAGCAGCTCATAGTCACCCGTCATCAGGACATGGTGGCATCCATAAAACTTTAGCAAAGCTAAGGCAACTTTACTTCTGGCCAGGTATGGCTACCGAAGTCCAAAACTTCGTTAAAAGCTGTGATATCTGTAAGTGCAATAAGCCCTTAAATATGATATCTCGACCGCCGATGGAACAACAGACTATAACGGAGCGACCTTTCCAACGACTTTACATCGACTTCCTAGGACCATACCCACGAACGAAAAACGGACATACACACATTTTAATAGTATTAGATCACCTTAGTAAGTTTGTGTTTTTAAAACCGATTAGAAAAGCAACGGCAGCTGAGGTAGTGAAATACTTAGAAGAAAGCGTATTCCATATCTTTGGTGTCCCAGAATATATCCATTCAGATAATGGAAAACAATTTGTATCTGAAATGTTCGCAAACCTTTTGCAAAAGTACGGAGTCGGGCATGTTCGCACCGCGTTCTACTCTCCTCAAGCAAATGCGTCAGAACGTGTGAACCGATCCGTATTGTCTAAGATAAGGTCCTACCTTAAAGAAGATCAACGGGATTGGGACAAACACGTGAGTGACGCAGCATTTTCTTTAAGGAGTGTAGTACACGATGCGATCAGGTTTGAACCATACTATGCGGTGTTTGGGGCACACATGATACAACATGCTGGATCTTATGAAATTCTTCGACGAATGGGAAACATCAAAGATATGGATGCACAAATAATTGACTAAAACGACAAACTGGAGATCATACGAAGCAAGATTCTTGACAACTTAGGGCTAGCACATGAAAAAGCGACGAAGGCTTACAACACCAGAAGTAGAACCGTGCAATTTAAAGTAGGACAATTAGTATATAGACGATGCTTTAAGCAGAGCAATCTTATAGACAAATATAATGCTAAATTAGGACCAAAGTTCATCAAATCAATAGTATTGAAAGTGATAGGTAATTCCATGTATGAACTTGGAAACCAGAACGGCGACAAAGCAGGGGTATATCACGCAAAAGATATACACGCATAGGATAACCTTGACGCACTCATGCTAGCCGTTGCTTACTGTGATATTAGGGTTAAGTATCTATGTTTGTATGAATGTATCTATTTATTTCTTATTTATTTAATTTGTGTCCTTATTTAATCTTAGGTTTAAGTATGTAGTTATTTTAGTAGCATAGTTATTTATTTAATTGTTATTTATTTTTCTGTTAGGTATTTACGTAGATAGTTTCAAATACTAATCCCCTATTTACTCGTGACGTCATTAACACCCCAACGCTTACTGTGATATTAAAAGTAGGGTTACTAATCTATAACTAACTTATAACTAATCTATAACTAACTTATAACTAATCTATAACTAACTTATAACTAACTTATAACTAACTCATAACTAACTTATAACTAATTCATAACTTAATGTATATCGTAAGTGTACCATAAATATATACACATAAGACACTCAAAACAACAAGCAAAAACTCACGCAAAAACTTGTTAAAGTTGAGATGATCAGCAGCCAAATCCCAATAATAGCCCGGCTTGAATTCAGGGCGTGGGCCCTTGCCCACGCCCTGTAGTTATTTTAGTAGCATAGTTATTTATTTAATTGTTATTTATTTTTCTGTTAGGTATTTACGTAGATATTTTCAAATACTAATCCCCTATTTACTCGTGACGTCATTAACACCCCAACGCTTACTGTGATATTAAAAGTAGGGTTACTAATCTATAACTAACTTATAACTAATCTATAACTAACTTATAACTAATCTATAACTAACTTATAACTAACTTATAACTAACTCATAACTAACTTATAACTAATTCATAACTTAATGTATATCGTAAGTGTACCATAAATATATACACATAAGACACTCAAAACAACAAGCAAAAACTCACGCAAAAACTTGTTAAAGTTGAGATGATCAGCAGCCAAATCCCAATAATAGCCCGGCTTGAATTCAGGGCGTGGGCCCTTGCCACACGATTGGAACATTACAGGGTCGTGCCTCAAAAATGTATCCGCATTCTCGAAATATCCGCGAGGGCTGCATTTTGGTGGAAACTGCCCCACTTTTACAATGGCACCTGAACCTCTTTTCTTACGAGGCCGGTAGCGTCACGACCACTCCGCGACCGTCGTCGAGCCTGTTACGTGGCCAGGTGCACGCAATTTCGGCAGCACCGACAGACTCCTCCATAAATGTACCTGAAAAAAAAATTGGACACGATAAATGTTTGCAATAACCTTGAATGTATACATACCTCTTGCAAAATGTAAACAAACATTTGCCTGCTATGGTATGTGCATAAATCTCCATCCCTGATACACACCCAGCAGGCAAAACACTTCCCTCCGATGTCCCATGTAGTTATCCTTCGCCAACAACCCTACAACAACAACCAAACAGACAAGAACAAACCTACCGACAAAATAACCAACAATTAGAAAACGACCAAGAGACAAACGACATACATGAGATGATCTCTAGTGCTGCTCGGGGGAACCAGCCCGAAGTCATGTCAGTCTTCGCGGAGACGATGAAGACCATGATGGTGACCTTTCGGGAAAACCTGAAGGTCATCAACGACAAGATTTCGACGCTGGAACTCTCTGTAGCAGCATCAAGAGAGTCACCCTCACCAAAGAACGGACGACAAGATCAGACAAGAAGACAAGTTCCGACACAACCGTCACAGCGATTTTACGAAGACGCACCAAGAAATAGAGATAGGTCCGAACAGTTCTACCCGCACGAGACCGGGCATAGAACAGATATGCCAATCCACAAGTGGGGGGTTAAGTATGACAGGTCCACAAAGTCTATGTCGGTAGAGAGCTTTTTGTTTAGGGTAGAAACTCTTCAAAAGAAAAGTGGGTTAACTAGTACGCAGGTCTTCTCTCAATTTCACCAACTTCTCACAGGTAATGCAGAAAAGTGGTACTGGCAATACCGGGAGGAAAACTGCCAAGACGAGGGTTTAAATTACTACGACCTGAAAGATGAACTAAAAAGGCAATTTGGGCAAAACAAGAGGGACCACGAAATCCTTCGACAAATAATGGATAGGAGACAGCAACCCCATGAAAACTTTGACGAATTTTACAGTGACATACGAGGTTTGACATTACAAATGACGATACGACCACACGAACGTGATCTGTTGGATATTCTGCAACACAACATCAAAGACAGGGTAGCGACACTAATCTTTGGATGTACCATTAGGTGCATCCAAGATTTACGAGACGAGTGCAGACGGGCAGAAAACCACCTTGCCGCCAGGGATTAAAAATTCAGACGACAAGTGACAGAGATAGATAGACACACAGAATATAGGACTAAAAACGAGCAGCAAAATGACGAAGACGAGGACGAAGACATGGAAATAGCTGCGTTCCAATCCAACAGGAACAATAGACCGACAAACCATAACAGGACCGGAAAACCACCTCAACTAGAAGGACACAAATCGGACGTGACTAGGGCAACAACGACGACCCCACCGACTTGTCCTTCGAATTTTCATACCTTGACGTGTTTTAGCTGCGGTCAAGGAAATTTAAGTTTTCACTGCGCCAGGCGCCAGGAAAACCTCAGAATCGGCGGTGTGAACGGGAGGAACCCGCCGATAAACCCCAATCTCCCGAAGACAGAGGACAGACCCAGCACTTCGAAATCTTAAAGAGAGATCCCCAAGATCTCCACACTCTAACCAAACTTGACAATGCCCCTAAGAAAAGTCTTCACCAAAGACTTATTGACTACCAGGCAGCTAGAAAACGAATTTTTAACGAAGAAGTGACAATGTCGGTAGAAAAGACAAGACGATATAAAAAGATTAAGAAGCTTAGGGAAAAATGTGCAATCAGTAGACGACGAAAGAGAAATATAATAGCAACAGTGCTAAATATGACTGACGACAATAGGCCTTAAGCAAAAGTAAAGGTAGAAGGAGATGAGCTTCTAGGCCTATTGGATAGTGGAGCTTCAGTAAGCTGCTTAGGAAAAGGAGCATTCGAATTTTTAGGAAAACACAACATTAAGATGACAAACATGACGACGGACATCCGAACAGCTGACGGAAAACACCAACGAATTCACGGAAGCATTACAACCGTAGTTTCATGGGGTGGCAAGTCTCACACATTAGAGTTGTTCGTGGTCCCTAATTTACAGCAAGAGCTTTACCTAGGGGTAGATTTTTGGAGATTATTCAAGGTCGCTCCTAACATTATCAACGAACTCGATGTTCCATCGCCGACAGAGGATAGGTCTCCAGTCCAGACACTAACACCAGATCAGGTCCAACGACTGGAGAGCACAAGGATTTTGTTCCCCTCTTTCGCGGTATTGGGATTGGGTAAAACCTACCTTGAGGAGCATATCATCGAGGTTGAAGATGAAAAAATGCCCATCAAACAAAGGCATTATCCAATCTCACCTGCGATACAGAAGCTCTTATATGACGAGTTGGATCGGATGATATCCTTGGGAGTCATTGAGGAGAGCAATAGCGCCTGGAGTTCTCCAGTTGTATTGGTCCGAAAACCTGGCAAAAACCGTTTGTGTCTGGACTCGAGAAAAGTAAACTCTGTAACGAAAAAGGATGCTTATCCCCTTCCACACATAGAGGGACTATTGAGTAGGCTTCAGAACACTAGGTTCATTTCAGCCATCGACCTTAAGGACGCGTTCTGGCAGATCCCTCTGGAGGGCAAATCAAGAGAGAAGACGGCTTTCACAGTACACGGTGAGCCGTTCGGCTTGTGCAACGCCGCCCAGAAAATGTGTAGGCTTATGGACAAAGTCATACCCGCTCGTCTGAGAGAGTATGTCTTTGTCTATCTCGATGACCTCTTGGTTTGCTCGCCAGATTTCGATTCCCATATCAGAGCGTTAGAAGAAGTGGCTAGGTGTCTCCGACAAGCGGGGCTTACTATAAATGTCGAGAAGAGCAAATTTTGTTACAGAGAGATAAAGTATCTAGGGTCGGCGATGGATGCCTACGAACTGACTCAGACAAGGTATCGGCGGTCGAGAACTTCCCCATCCCAAAAACTCCAAAACAACTTCGTCGATTCTTAGGAATGACAGGGTGGTACCGGCGTTTCATGCCAAATTACGCAACAATGGCCGCCCCAATGACTGACTGCCTTAAGAAACAGAAGACATTCGAAATGACAGACGATGCGCTTAACGCGTTTGAAAAACTTAAGGCGACTTTGGTGTCCGCACCCATACTCACGAATCCCGATTTCAAGAAACGCTTCTGCATTCAATGCGATGCATCTTCCTCTGGGGTAGGAAGCGTACTCTTTCAGATGGATGGTGAAGAGAATGAGCGACCGATAGCATTTATGTCCCAGAAGCTGAATTCCGCACAGCGAAATTACAGTGTAACGGAACTTGAGTGCTATGCGGCCGTCCTTTCCGTTAAAAAGTTCAGAGCCTATGTCGAAGGACTGCTTTTCACTATCATCACAGATCATGCGAGTCTAAAGTGGTTGATGACCCAAAAGGATCTCTCTGGACGATTGGCCAGATGGAGTCTTAAACTCCAGGGCTTCGACTTCATGATCGAGCATAGGAAAGGCACCCAAAACGTAGTCCCTGACACTTTGTCACGTGTCCATATGGAAGAACTCCTTCCCGAGAGTGAGATGCTACAGGTTGACCTTAATTCACAATACTTTTCCTCCGAGGAGTATGATGAGTTGAGAAAAACCATAAAAGACCGACAAAACGAACTTCCAGACGTTTGCGTTTCTGACGGATTCGTATACAAACGCACTGACATACGAACTGGAGACTTGGTTCAGGAAGACAGAGCCTGGAAACTCTGGATCCCTAAAGAGTTGCGGGGAAATTTGGTGGAAGCAGCTCATAGTCACCCGTCATCAGGACATGGTGGCATCCATAAAACTTTAGCAAAGCTAAGGCAACTTTACTTCTGGCCAGGTATGGCTACCGAAGTCCAAAACTTCGTTAAAAGCTGTGATATCTGTAAGTGCAATAAGCCCTTAAATATGATATCTCGACCGCCGATGGAACAACAGACTATAACGGAGCGACCTTTCCAACGACTTTACATCGACTTCCTAGGACCATACCCACGAACGAAAAACGGACATACACACATTTTAATAGTATTAGATCACCTTAGTAAGTTTGTGTTTTTAAAACCGATTAGAAAAGCAACGGCAGCTGAGGTAGTGAAATACTTAGAAGAACGCGTATTCCATATCTTTGGTGTCCCAGAATATATCCATTCAGATAATGGAAAACAATTTGTATCTGAAATGTTCGCAAACCTTTTGCAAAAGTACGGAGTCGGGCATGTTCGCACCGCGTTCTACTCTCCTCAAGCAAATGCGTCAGAACGTGTGAACCGATCCGTATTGTCTAAGATAAGGTCCTACCTTAAAGAAGATCAACGGGATTGGGACAAACACGTGAGTGACGCAGCATTTTCTTTAAGGAGTGTAGTACACGATGCGATCAGGTTTGAACCATACTATGCGGTGTTTGGGGCACACATGATACAACATGCTGGATCTTATGAAATTCTTCGACGAATGGGAAACATCAAAGATATGGATGCACAAATAATTGACTAAAACGACAAACTGGAGATCATACGAAGCAAGATTCTTGACAACTTAGGGCTAGCACATGAAAAAGCGACGAAGGCTTACAACACCAGAAGTAGAACCGTGCAATTTAAAGTAGGACAATTAGTATATAGACGATGCTTTAAGCAGAGCAATCTTATAGACAAATATAATGCTAAATTAGGACCAAAGTTCATCAAATCAATAGTATTGAAAGTGATAGGTAATTCCATGTATGAACTTGGAAACCAGAACGGCGACAAAGCAGGGGTATATCACGCAAAAGATATACACGCATAGGATAACCTTGACGCACTCATGCTAGCCGTTGCTTACTGTGATATTAGGGTTAAGTATCTATGTTTGTATGAATGTATCTATTTATTTCTTATTTATTTAATTTGTGTCCTTATTTAATCTTAGGTTTAAGTATGTAGTTATTTTAGTAGCATAGTTATTTATTTAATTGTTATTTATTTTTCTGTTAGGTATTTACGTAGATAGTTTCAAATACTAATCCCCTATTTACTCGTGACGTCATTAACACCCCAACGCTTACTGTGATATTAAAAGTAGGGTTACTAATCTATAACTAACTTATAACTAATCTATAACTAACTTATAACTAATCTATAACTAACTTATAACTAACTTATAACTAACTCATAACTAACTTATAACTAATTCATAACTTAATGTATATCGTAAGTGTACCATAAATATATACACATAAGACACTCAAAACAACAAGCAAAAACTCACGCAAAAACTTGTTAAAGTTGAGATGATCAGCAGCCAAATTCCAATAATAGCCCGGCTTGAATTCAGGGCGTGGGCCCTTGCCACACGATTGGAACATTACAGGGTCGTGCCTCAAAAATGTATCCGCATTCTCGAAATATCCGCGAGGGCTGCATTTTGGTGGAAACTGCCCCACTTTTACAATGGCACCTGAACCTCTTTTCTTACGAGGCCGGAAGCGTCACGACCACTCCGCGACCGTCGTCGAGCCTGTTACGTGGCCAGGTGCACGCAATTTCGGCAGCACCGACAGACTCCTCCATAAATGTACCTGAAAAAAAAATTGGACACGATAAATGTTTGCAATAACCTTGAATGTATACATACCTCTTGCAAAATGTAAACAAACATTTGCCTGCTGTGGTATGTGCATAAATCTCCATCCCTGATACACACCCAGCAGGCAAAACACTTCCCTCCGATGTCCCATGTAGTTATCCTTCCTATAAATAATAATTAATGATTTAATACCCAGTAGATAATTATTAACAATCAAAGTAACTTACCTTGTCCTCAACTCCTAATTTTCGTGTCGTCCACCTCGTCAAATATAATTGTTTTGACGTTTAAAAGAAATGTGCTTACCTGTCATGTATGTCAACTTGCGTACTAATAAAGCTTTATGTAGGTGGTGGTATTAGGTAAATTCATAATTATGATAAGATAGATCAGGGTAGATGGTAGAAGCTTTAATAGGTTAGGTAAAAAGATTAGATAGTTGCAATAATTGACATTGACATTGACATCACAGTACTTCGCACATGAATGCAACGAACTACAGACACATAACAGCACTGGCGACTGAGGCCATCGGCTGGGACAGATCAAGACAATTATACAACAGAGAGAGACGGATAGATACATAGAAGGAAAGACATATAACATAAACCTACGTGGCACAGAGGAGGAGACATAGATTTATATTGTCTCATATTATCGCACAGGTGGCCTCAGATAAGCTGGCAATTTTCGTAGAAAACAAATGCTGCCGAAGCTGGGGCTTGAACCCGCAGCGCTTGGCTTAGCAGTCAACTATGCATTCCTCTGAGCCATGGCCACCTTTGCAATAATAGGATAAGAATGATAGTATAGTTTTAGTAATTAGGATTAACCGACGACTCAACATTGTCATGTTACTAAAGCAAGAACAAATCACTCAAACAAACGGACAAAAAAAAAGATTTAATCAAATGATAGGAGAGAGAAGGAAAATGATAGGATGGGAAAATTATTAATAAAACGAGACATATAAAAAAAGGGAAAGAAGGAGTATATTTCTAAGTCAAGCAATTAGACAAAGGAAGGGGAAAAACCACACAAAGAAGCATTCGCAAGAAGGCCCACACAATCATTTACCGATTAAGACTTGCATGTACACGCAAGTTTTAATTTTGTTGTGCCGGAAATTCAAACTCGAAAAAATCAAAATTTACAACACCATTCTGGTGAAGCAGTTTTTTAATTGTACGGAGTAAGTTTTCAAAAAAAAAAACAAGAAATCCAAAAAAATGTATTGAAAAAAAATCTAAATGTGGCTAATTTAGGTCTATTCATTGTGAGAGTTGGTGGGTGAAACTGGAGACAAAGCAAGTATACGCCAGGCTCTGCCACATAAAGGTAGTTCTTTCTACATTTATTTAAAAAGTGATAATTTTACAAATCCTTTCGACATAGGCTTTGTGGACAGTTGAACTGCTTCCTACTCGCGGAAATTGTGCGTCTCCGCACTAGAAATCCCTGGGTGCGTCGACTGTTAGTCGTGAGCGTTGGTTCCGTTGGACCGAGCCGTTGCTACAAGCGGCAAAACGGTCTCCAAGAAGCGGAAAAGCAGCCACCAACGAATTGCTTCGATCACAAAGACAAAAGTGAATAGTGAAAAGACATTTAGTGACAAAATATAAGACACTTATAAATACAAAACATATATTAGTGAAGTGTGTCCAAAGCGAAGAAGAGGTGCTCATTGGGACCCTCTATAAGCAAAAGCAGCAGTCCCAGAAAGAACGAGTTTTTTTTTTAAATAGTGTGCCAGTAAATTCTAGATTATCTTAGCTTTGCGTTTTTTAATTTGAATTGTAGTTTTAAGTAAGGTTAGGAATTATTTTTTTTTATATACTGTCCTAAGTATTTTTTTTTTGTGCGCGTATATGCCGAATTGGCTTCGTTTCAGAGTCTCCTTCACGTGCTGCCGGCAGGACTTCGGGGGATTGTTATAACGTAAGTTTTAGTAAATTAAGTTTTTTTTGAACCAATATTTCCTTTTTTCTTTTTATAGTGTTTAGTGCAGTCTTGTTTTAATTTTTTTTTTTTGATTTTCTTTCTTTTTTTTTTTGAATTTTTATTAAATTTCTTTTCCTTTTAGCTTTAAGTAATAAATTAAGTTAGGGTATTTTTAATTAAATAAAAGTGGCACTCAAGTTATGAAATTAGCGGGGTTGTTATTTTTTTTTGCGGGTAAATCTTCTTCGTTGAGATGATCGGTTAAATCTTTAACGCGAACGGTGTGTGTGTTCATGGGAAGGCCGTCCTTTTCAGATCGACGATGACATAACGCGACGTGACGACTCGCACATATACGTACTAGTTTTGACTCGGGAGTAAACTTCAGGGGCTATCACTCGCAATACGGCCAGGGTGATAGCAATCGGTAGTGTCGTGGGATGGCCATCTCTTGCCAACAACACCAGGCGTGTTTCGAAGGTCATAGCAAACCTTCCATTGGTGAGACAGAATCTGGGATCGAATATGGCGGTTAGGGTTTTCGCGGATTTAGTCTACGTTTAGTCTCGCGAAGTGTTCCCAGATTTCTCACCGATGGAGGCATTGGTCATAAGTGGTGCTTTTTCCTTTTCATCTCTACTTTCCTATCTCTAGGGGTCCGTCCGTTGTCAACGTAACGTAGCTTCCTTCTTCTTTTTTTTGTCTTTTTTTATATTTTGGCACGAACAAAATGTTTGTCGAGCAGGTGGTATGTGGTGAGCGGGCAGGAACTACCCCGTCCGACGAGCTTAGCTGAGCAACCACAAGCGTGCCATGCCCTCCTCACCTCCACTGAAGATGCCCCTGTGGCCCGACCCTGACTCACAACAATATGAAATGGGCGAATTACCATTAAATATGAAACTCAACTTTTTCTGATCAACAGAGACATAATAAAAGTCGGTACTTCAAACCCCATTTATATCATTTATAAAAATAAGAATTTATCTTACTTATAATAATTCTGAGTTGGAAATATACTATCTTCAGAATCTTGCTTATCGAATAACGCAACACCAAATCACTCCGAAGTAGGAATCGACTACGAAAACTCGTTGAGAATTATTAAATTAATACATCCTCTCGGAAATCATATTGTTTAAAAATAAATTATTACACTTAAATAGTTTGTTTTTGTCCTTAAGGATGAGTTGAATACATTCAATTCATATAATTTACAAAACAAACATTTACTTCACTGAATACATTCAAAAACATATGTTCGTATTCACCAAAACATACAATTTTGAGCTGTCATTTAATTATTTGGTCTGTTTACATTTTTTTTACTATTTTCGTTTGTTTGTGTAAAATTGAAGTGCAAAATAAAAAAAAAAAGTGAGCCCAAAAGTTTACATAAAGTTAATTTGTGAAGTGCGACAGGACAAAGTGCGAATATGTTTCCACGCACGCAAAAACAACAAACGCAAAAAAATAAACGAATGTCAACTGAAATGTCATAAAAAAATAAATCTACCACGCTGCTTAACAGCTGTTAATGAAAGTGTCCAAACCCAAAATTACTCGTCTGCTGAATTCTTTTCCTCGGAAATACATGTATTCACAGACAGGAGTGCATTGGTGGTGGATTACAACAAAAACAACTAACTCTTGCGGGGATTCAGGGTGAGAGAGGTAGAAGTTTGGTATCTCTATACTTCCTTTATCTCTGTCTGATACACGTCTTTGTTGTTGCTCCCAGCAGAACATCTGTACATTTTTTTTTAAATCCGCCCGCTGCCATGCCTCCTTTCAGGTAAACATAGTTTTTGGCCAAACCGTTAGAAATTTTGAAAAAGTGTCTGAACAACATATCTATACAATCCTAATGTCTATATTTCGTCTATACAACGTTTTTGCAACTTGTATTTTTTATTTTTATTTATTTTTTTTGCCCACTTTAGGGGACATTTTCAGTAAAAAAACATTTTTCGGTAAAGTTTCAAAAATTTTCGAAAAAAGTTTTGATGCTAAATCATTGGTAATGATAATATAAACATTTCGTTTATACATCATTTGAACCCACGCCCACTTTTTAGAAGCGTTTTCACATAAAAAACATTTGTGTACCTAACCCCATAGCATAACCAAGAAAAAAACGTTGTTTATCGTTGTAAACTTTTGAAATGCAATTTTCACATTTAATTAGTCACTTTCACACATCAAACGTGTTCAGCAAACTGAATCAAGTTATGGAGAACGGAAAGAGAATAATAGGAACCAAATTCATTTTATAAATAAATAACTAAATTGAGATTTAATTCCGTGGATTAGCGCATTTTTTAGTGGTACAGTTTTAGGGTGAATCGTCGTCGTAAAATTAAAATCTATTGCACGTTGTAAAATTACGACGTTTCATGAATTCCTTTTTTATTCCAGTGGGAGCATCGAGTACCAATATTAGACATAAGCGGGATGTGTTCGATTTTTACATATCAGGTTATGTTCAATGCAATCTGAATTTATAACAATACTCTATCCCATAGGGTTATATTTGTTTTGATACCTGCTTTGTAACATAGAGAAGTAATTGAGCTAGTTCACGCGTCGAGTTTGATCTGTGTAAAAATAAATAAAATATAGCCAGTTGGAAAGACAATTTATATCGAACAAAAGTGGCGGTAAGTCCGTTATTGTGTTCAAAAGAGGAAACAGAGACTAATTGAGTGCAGTGTATGTCACCAACACAAAAATATTGATATGAGTAGCCGGTGCAAAGAGTGCGATGGATCCCTGATGGGAGGAACTTATTTACCATGCAACGGAATATGTGGAACACTTTTTGTTTTCAAGTGTGCTAAACTGATTGTTATACAAAAACATAAGAGAAGGCAACATATGTTTAATACCCTATCCCATCCCATCCTCAAAATTAAAATCCCCAAAATGTGGACTTTTTGTCAATGAAATAAGGGCAATCAAATATTGTTAAAAAAGATTTCCCATAAAAAATTTGACAGTTCATTAGGTCGTAATTTTATCATGCTTACAACGTTTACGACCACTTTCCGACGTTGCATGAATACCCTTGCGATAACTGTCAGAACCGGTTCTCAAAGATAAAGAAACTGCGGGAATCTCAGAGAATACGTCATCTCTATCTAGATCAGTGTGTGGAGTGGTGTAAATAGAGCCAGCGAGGTAGTCTAAATTGTGACCTGAACGTGATTTGAATAGTGTTGACTGAGTTATCTAAGTGAATTTTGGAAAGTGATAATAGTGCCCGCATTTGTAATTGAATTGTTAAACGGGAATTAGGAATAAAAGTGCTTTAATAAATTATTGTTAAACATAAAACAGAAAAGCGTTTTATCAATCGAAGCCCGGCTTCTAGGGGATAGGGGATTTCAATGCTAATATTTTGATAAAACATATGAGAAGGCTAGAATCCACTGTGCCAATCGTTTAAAACCCTATCCCATCTCATACTCAACATTAATATACCCAAAATGTGGGCTAAACGAAACATAGCAGTTGCCATTGTCACAACATGTTGTTCAGACATTTTATCAAAATAATTTGTGGTTCCACAAACAAACAACGTATTTCTATTGCAAATGCCTTGGTTTATGCAAATGGATATTATAGGAAAACGCCCCCAAAAATTGGGCGTGGATGAAAATGATCTATGAACAAAATGTTTACTTTATCATTACGGAAGTATTTGCACCAATTTTTTTTTTAAATCCTTATAGTATCTTATTTTGTAGTTCTTTTTATATTTAAAATAAAATATAGATAATGGGAATATAATAATTTATTCGTGAGGGATCAAAAATACCCAGAAACTTGTAATCGGTAGAACAGTAGGATATAGAGGGTGTTGGGAGCAGAAAGTGGATGGGAAGGGTGGGACAGATGGGGATAGGGATGACAGCTGTCAAGTGCACCGACATGGCACGCTTGTGATGCTCCACTCAGCTCACCGGATGGGAGGGCTCTTGTCATCGCACACAACAATACCTACTACAACACATAAAACGTGCCAAAACCAAGAGAAACACAAACCAGCTTGGCTTACCTCCACACACACGGACGGACAGTCACCACATCTCGGGCGCTGATGGTGAAATTCAGCGGGCAAATTTTCCCAACCAACCTGAAAGTTCGGCGGCCATTTTGGAACTACCCCAAATTTGGTAAGTATCGTCGTCAGTTCATTCTATTTCCACCGGATTTAGCACCCTAAACACCCCATAAAAATATGCTTACCAACCCATTATGGGCTTAAACAAACAGGAATCAACAAACAAAACAAAAACGCAGTCGCTTCAACATTGTGCAGAGCGTTCTTTATTAACATAAATGAATAACTAAAAAAAAAAAAAAACTATAATTACGCAAAAAAAGGGAAAAACAAAATATAAATTAAATAAATAACAAATTAATTAAGAATAAATTAGTTAACAACAAAAAGTAATTATAAAATAAGTAGCAATAAATTAAATAAATAACAAATAAATTAAAAGAAAACAATTAAAGAATAAATTATAGAACAAAAGCAAAGGTTTAAACAAAAGTAATAAATAACAAAAAAATTTCAGACTCTATAAGCTAATTACTATAAGAAATTTAAATAATAAAATAGACAAAATATTCTAAGTATAAATAACATAGAATATATCTAAAATAAATAATATTAATAATATCTAGAGTAAATAAATAACAATAAACAAAAATGTATGCATATCCATACAATCCTAATGTCTATATTTCGTCTATACAAAGTTTTTGCAACTTTTAGTTTTTATTTTTATTTCTTATTTTTTGCCCACTTTATGGGGACATTTTCAGTAAAAAAACATTTTTCGGTAAAGTTTCAAAAATTTTCGAAAAAAGTTTTGATGCAAAATCATTGGTAATGATAATATAAACATTTCGTTTATACATCATTTGAACCCACGCCCACTTTTTAGAAGCGTTTTCACACAAAAAACATTTGTTTACCTAACCCCATAGCATAACCAAGAAAAAAACGTTGTTTATCGTTGTAAACTTTTGAAATGCAATTTTCACATTTAATTAGTCACTTTCACACATCAAACGTGTTCAGCAAACTGAATCAAGTTATGGAGAACGGAAAGAGAATAATAGGAACCAAATTCATTTTATAAATAAATAACTAAATTGAGATTTAATTCCGTGGATTAGCGCATTATTTAGTGGTACAGTTTAAGGGTGAATCGTCGTCGTAAAATTAAAATCTATTGCACGTTGTAAAATTACGACGTTTCATGAATTCCTTTTTCATTTCCAGTGGGAGCATCCAGTACCAATATAAGACATAAGCGGGATGTGTTCGATTTATACATAACAGGTTATGTTCAATGCAATCTGAATTTATAACAATACTCTATCCCATAGGGTTATATTGGTTTTGATACCTGCTTTGTAACATAGAGAAATAATTGAGCTAGTTCACGCGTCAAGTTTGATCTGTGTAAAAATAAATAAAATACAGCCAGTTGGAAAGACAATTTATATCGAACAAAAGCAGCGGTAAGTCCGTAATTGTGTTCAAAAGAGGAAACAGAGACCAATTGAGTGCAGTGTATGTCACCAACACAAAAATATTGATATGCGTAGCCGGTGCTAAGAGTACGACGGATCCCTGATGGGAGGAACTTATTTACCATGCAACGGAATATGTGGAACACTTTTTCATTTCAAGTGTGCTAAACTGACTGCAATACAAAAACATAAGAGAAGGCAACATATGTTTAATACCCTATCCCATCCCATCCTCAAAATTAAAATCCCCAAAATGTGGACTTTTTGTCAATGAAATAAGGGCAATCAAATATTGTTAAAAAAGATTTCCCATACAAATTTTGACAGTTCATTAGGTCGTAATTTTATCATGCTTACAACGTTTACGACCACTTTCCGACGTTGCATGAATACCCTTGCGATAACTGTCAGAACCGGTTCTCAAAGATAAAGAAACTGCGGGAATCTCAGAGAATACGTCATCTCTATCTAGATCAGTGTGTTGAGTGGTGTAAATAGAGCCAGCGAGGTAGTCTAAATTGTGACCTGAACGTGATTTGAATAGTGTTGACTGAGTTACCTAAGTGAATTTTGGAAAGTGATAATAGTGCCCGAATTTGTAATTGAATTGTTAAACGGGAATTAGGAATAAAAGTGCTTCAATAAATTATTGTTAAACATAAAACAGAAAAGCGTTTTATCAATCGAAGCCCGGCTTTTATCTACAGTATAATGAACACACAGCATAGGGGATTTCAATGCTAATATTTTGATAAAACATATGAGAAGGCTAGAATCCACTGTGCCAATCGTTTAAAACCCTATCCCATCTCATACTCAACATTAATATACCCAAAATGTGGGGTAAATGCGATGAAACATAGCAGTTGCCACTGTCACAACATGTTGTTCAGACATTTTATCAAAATAATTTGTGGTTCCACAAACAAACAACGTATTTCTATTGCAAATGCCTTAGTGTTGCGAACGCACCCTTAAAACCAATGACAGCTGAAAAAACCCATCTATCTTATGTCAACGACAACTAGAAAAAAATCATGCCTTTTTCATTTTGACAACTGACCACGCGGGACGTAAAATAAAAGAAGTAAGGAAAAAAAAAAATTTGTAAGTCGCGTAAAGAATTAATATTTAAATGAATTAAATGAATTTAAAATAAAATCAAGTTTTTTTTATTACGCGTCTTAAACAATTTAAACGTTGCGTTATTGTCGCAACATAATTACAAATTTATTTATGTCTCAACCAAAACCAACAATTCCAATGGAGACTCCGGTGAATTCAGCAAAGGAGTACAATTGCCGGAACATTGTTACTTTTGCTTCCAATCACTTTTTTCACTTTTTTTTTTGTTCCACTCACTAAATTAAGCTAAAAATTTAGCAATTATTTTTGTCGCTCTCAATTAGTTAAAAAGTTATTAAACAATGGAATTTCCAAAAATCCCTATAGCAATCAACCAACTTTTGACAGTTCACACATAGCTGAATGATAAATATGAACAAAAACATTCCAATGGAGCATTGCAAGATAGAAAAAAAAATATTACATATATCCCAAAATGTAAAGAAATGTAAAAAATTGTAAAAAAAATTATTAACAATCATTAATTAATAATAAAAAATGACTAAACAAAATATCTTAAAAAAATGCCGTAACCAAAATTTAGACCCCCTCGAAGAATTTTTTAAATGTGCCGGCAAACTATACAACGGGCAAGAAGCAATTCCAGAACTATGTTCTAATGATTCTGACGATTCATCATAAATTAGTATAATATAATAAATAAATTAAATCCTAACTCAACAGTTTTTCTGTTAACCGGTACTCTGCGTGGCCCGCTTCGCGGGAACAAAGGATTTCAACTCTCTTTCTGTGGACAGTCCACGCTCACGCAACTTCGTTGCTCCGCTCAGGGTATTTAAAGTCGTCAGGCAGGCGCCTAAGTCAACAGTTTGTCTATTAAGCGGTACTCTGCGTGGCCCGCTTCGCGGGAACAAAGGATTTCAACTCTCTTTCTGTGGACAGTCCACGCTCACGCAACTTCGTTGCTCCGCTCAGGGTATTTAAAGTCGTCAGGCAGGCGCCTAAGTCAACAGTTTTTCTATTAAGCGGTACTCTGCGTGGCCCGCTTCGCGGGAACAAAGGATTTCAACTCTCTTTCTGTGGACAGTCCACGCTCACGCAACTTCGTTGCTCCGCTCAGGGTGTTTTAAGTCGTCAGGCAGGCGCCTTAGTCAACATATCTTTTTGTTAAAATATTTTTATTTGGTATGTTTTTTTCAACATGGCAATGCTGCGTACACCGCAGCAAAAAAAAATAAATTAAGTGTCAAACTACAAACAATTTGTATGGGATTATAACCCAAAAAGTGCAATTTTATTTAATTAATAACTTTTAAACTAAATGCGAGCGACAATTTTTAAAAGCATATAAATGATCAGTGCGCAGAGACGAATCGATTAATAAAAAAAAAAGTGCAAAAAGTGAAAGGCAGCTAAAGTATATTTATGCCCAATTGCCAATTATGTAATGCTTCGGATTCCTACGACAACATGGTGGAATGTGACCAGTGTGATCTGTGGTATCATTTCGTGTGTGCAGGAGTGGATGAGGCTATAGACACCCAATACTTTATCTGTGCGGTGTGCGCTTCTGATAACCACCCGCCGAAAACCCATTAAACACCAGAACGCCCCGAAGCTTCTGTTGGGACCAGGCGTGCTGTAGCTGCCAACTTCAACACAAATTCTGCACCAAAGTTTGTAGTCACCAAGCATCTGCAGCCATCATTAGGTTCACTTGGAGCACCCGCAGCAACTTCTGCAGAAACACCCTTCATTGGTGCTAGCATCCAGAAAGATGCCAATGTCTCGATGCAATCTTCATCAGAAGCACACGCGATGTTAACCACGACGGCGTCAGAGCGTATCAACACCGAAAGGTCACATCAAAATGAACTCCAAGACTCCAATCCACGTGTCACTTATGCCAACATCAATCGCGAACATCCAAAGTTGCGTCAGTTCGCAAATCAGCCGATTATATCAGCTGTACAAGTGGTAAGTGGCACCCATGCTCCATCGACTAATTCTCTACCTTTGACAGACCACAATTCGGCAACACGTGCAGCGCACGTACCCCATGTGCCCACGCCTTTCAACATCCAGCCTACACTACCTCCTGTCCAACAAATAGTGAATCAGCCGTCGTATTTATCAACTAATTTGTTGCCAAACGACCCTCGGCCAGCGAACAATATCTTCAAATCTGCATCATCAACAGCGCGTGCAACAAACGCCCCTCAGGTTATGTCCATGTCGTCTACTCATATACAACCCTTTGATGACCAACCAGTGCCCACGAATCAACTCCTACGTATACGAGCTGCATCGAGACGTTCGTCTCATGGCTCCAAAGGATCTGCGAGACGATTGCAAATCAAAATGCAAAGGTTAGATGAGGAACGCGTTCTTCAGCAGGACTACATAAACAAGAAATACCATTTGTTAAACCTGATGATGATACCAGCGAAGAGGACGAGTCCACTGATGGAAACAGCAAGGTACAGGACAAGTTGAAGGAGACGCAAAGTTCAACGCAGAGGTGTGAATTCGAAAATCAAAGGCCAATAAAAGCTCAGCTGAAACCCCATAGCTATGGAACGAAAGTGAACTTGACACGGATGGGCGCTAATGTTAACTCACAACAGCAGCAACGACAACACTTGCCATCCGCCTTTTCGGTAACCAACATTCATCCCATACTCAATGCCAATATGCCACGTATCAGTCAACAACACCATACGGGCGCAGTTAGTTATCGACAACCAGTGATTCGGCATCATCAGGATCAGCGGGAAGAAGCAACAAATTGGCCAACAACAAACAGCAAGTTCCAGTCATCATCCGCCTATCATGCGACCAGACGAAGCAGTCTGTAGCCAGCCCATGACAACCTTCCATCACTTTCAAACAAATGAGACCGCAGAGCATCAGCCTCAACCATCAACGATTCACCAGTTCGGCGAAACTGCTGATAATAGGTACCAACAGTTAGCTCAGCCCTCACTTACCAGAGGTCAAGTAGCTGCAAGGCAGTCAGTACTCAAGGAGCTTCGCCACTTCGATGGAAATCATCCTGAGGAATGGCCATTATTTCTTTCCAGCTTCTACCAGACTACCGAACTCTGTGGTTTCTCTGACGAGGAGAATCTGGTTCGACTGGAACGTGCACTAAAAGACAAAGCCTAACTGCCGTCAATAGCCTTCTATATCAGCCAGGTTGTGTTCCCCGTATAATAGCTACACTGAAAATGATGTTTGGACGGCCGGAGCTAATTCTCCATTCACTTCTTCAGAAAATACACCACACGCCGACACCAAGGGCTGAACAGCTGGACACAATAGTGCAGTTTGCAATCGCAGTACAACGCATCTCAACAATCCTACCCTCTTGCAGGAACTCGTTGAAAAGCTACCCTCAGCGATTCAGCTCAACTGGGGATTATATAAACAGACGTTGACAGTCTGCACCCTATCTGAGTTCAGTGTTTGGATATACCATATTGCAGAGGCGGCAAATTGCGTTATTGGCCCAAGCTCTTCAGTCAAAACAGCAGGAAATAAGGCTTCTGGACCATGCAAAAAGGAAAAGGGATTTCTTCACACACACACTGAAGCGGTACCAAGTAGCAGCACAAATGGACAAATCCATGAAGCATAAATGTATGGTATGCAAAGGGAACTGCGCTACCATGGACAAATGTGCTAAATTCACTCATTTAAGTCATGCTTCGAAATGGAACGTTGTGCGCGACCGCAAACTCTGTAGGCGTTGTCTTCAAAAGCATACTGGATATCCGTGCAGATCAGATGCTGTGTGTGGAAAGAACGGTTGCATCTTTAAACACCACCAGCTACTCCACAATGACCAGAAATATCTCCTGAAGAATCAAGTAAGGCCTCATATCGGACCCATAGCTCAACCCAGCAACGCACACATCCAGAATTCCCAAGCGGTTATGTATCGAATAGTTCCAGTGGTTTTGCATGGAAACAACTCCCAAGTCAAGACGTTTGCGTTCCTGGATGATGGATCATCACTGACGCTAATGTACGAATAATTGGCAGCTGAACTGAAGGTCGAAGGTAAGCCTGATCCTTTATGCATAAAATGGACCGCTAACACCCACAGGTACGAAAATGACTCAAGAATGATGAGTCTTCGCATATCCAGTACTGGTGATAGCAGAAAAATGTACCCCTTACAGAACGTGCATACCGTAAAGAGCCTCCAGCTTCCACTTCAATCCATGGACGCAGAGAAGTTACAGAAGGGATACAGACATTTAAGTGATCTTCCAGTGGCGTCGCGTGAATTATTTAAATGGGTGTGCAATTCTTGAAAATTATATATTTTTTAAAAATATCCATTAATTGCCATTGTGGCAATACACTATAGACAGTACACTTCCCATTTATTGTTTTCTCAATCAAAATTAAAACAAAATACAAGAAATGTCATGAATTTTATTTTATTATAAAAAGACTCCACTAAAAACGTAGCAAAAAATTTATAAATTATACTCCAACAAAAAAAAACTTTATAAAAAACATAATAAATTAGGTATACTCCAACAAAAAAAACTTAATACAAAATATAATAAATTATAAATTTGTATAAATTAAATCGATTCTTCGATTTTTTTTGGTAAATTCTTCAATCACCTTCTTAACAAAATCAAAACTTTGGCAACTCCGCAAAGATGTCAGAATTTTTTTTTAATTGTAATGGAAGACAACGCAATAAGGCGGTCTTCTCCCATAGTGCATCTATTCGAAGTTTTTATTCGCTTTAGAGTTGAAAAGCTCCTTTCTGTTGTTGCTGTTGTTGACGGAATTGTCATGATTAAATGGCATAGTTTTAAGCATTCAGAAAATGTTTGCTTTAAGTTAGCAGATGTAATTAAAATTGCAATTTCCGTAACATTTTTTTGCTTATAGCATTCAGAACGATATAGCACTTTTAATTCATTTTCCAACGAACTATTGACGAAAGTTGTGCTTTTCGATAGATGTCTGTAGTTTCGTCAATTTGCACTGCGACAAACTGAGTTTCCTGAATCTCTCTTTTAATCTCTCTTATCAATACGTTACTTACTGCTTCAATTAAATCATTTTGAATAGTTGCAGAAGTTCCCTTAAAAACTGTGGAAGTTTCCAAGAATTGTTTAAATTCTTCATTGTATTTAGCTGTATATTCACATAAGTCTTTATAATTGCCTTTATTTAAGGATAGATTTGATTCGTCGTGACCACTGAATGGCAACTCATGAACAGCCAAAGAAAATAGTTGCATCAACTTCAAAAGCCTTTCTATTTTTTGACACATTTTCATTAAAACATTGTGCAGAAATTTTCTTTTGATGATCAAATAAATACTCTATTCTAGTTTTTGCAAAAGTATTTAATGACAGAGCATTTGTTATGTGTGAAATAGAAAGTTCATGCTTTGGGATCTTCTCATGCAAATGGTTCATTCATAATTCACATTTTTCTTATGAAGCTTGGTGTTGGTGTATTGTACCTACACAACAGAAAACAAAACAACATCGCAGCTGTCGTTCACGGAGCACTACTTTTTTTCGCACGAATTTCGATGTAATGCATTGTATATTTGACTTATGACGCGTTATGGAAACAGGACAGAACAGATACAAAAGAAAAGAAAACAAGAATACAGCCCGTGCACAGAAAACCGTCGCACGCGTTTGCTACAAGTTCATCAAAGTAAAGCGATTTTATGTATGCGTGCGGGAGACGAATGTCGATTGAAAATTGGGGATGAATACTGGGAAAATCTTGTTTCCCAGTTCATCCAACCTGAATTTATTTGATGAATTGCTTATTGGGCTCAATAATTGGAAGGGCCTACCACTAAGCTGCAGAGAAGGAAAGATGGATGAACCAGTGGCTGCCAAGACTCGCTTGGGGTGGACCATTCATGGTCTTTGCGTTCATATCCCACAAGTGCGAGGTCAAAGCCTCTATACTAACTTCCACATTTGCGAATGCAGTGCTGATAATGACGCCATGATGGAACAACTCGCCAAAGAGTTCTTGTGTACCGAGAAGTTTGGTGATTCGGAGCATGCTAACATCCTTCAATCCTCAGAAGACCAGCGAGCTCTAGAGCTGTTACATAAGCGAACTATACGGAAAGAGGAGACGGGATACGGAACTCGCAGAGGAACTTCACCGAAAAATAGAAAGCTATATTTCTAAGGGGTTCATCCGGAAGCTTTCAAGGACGCAGCTTGAGGAAGGACGTTTTCGAAAATGGTACCTGCCGATTTTCCCGGTAAAGAATCCAAACAAACCAGGCAAGTTGCGGCTAGTTTGGGATGCGGCGGCCAAGGCACCGTTAATATCAGTTATTTTCAAGTTCAGAGAGAGGCGATTTGCGGTCTGTGCTGAAATCCTATGATGTTTCATCAAATCCTGATCAGAAAAGAAGACCAAGACTATCAGAGGTTTCTATGGTTTAGCCGAGACAACGAACTTGAACGTTTCTCCGAGTGGTTCCGACTACTGCGATGTGCAGCAAGGGTTCTTTGTTACGTCGCAAACTTGTCAGCTTTATCGAGGTCACGCACAGGAGATCAGCGGAACGTAGTACTGGACCTTTTACTCGATGTGAGATTCAGCGTGCGGAGCGTGCTCTACTCAAGCAAGTCCAATGGGACATCTTTGCTGATGAGATTTCCAGCTTATCCGCTAAGGGTATGGTCGAGAAGTCCAGTGCGCTTTCCTTGTATCCAAATCTTGACGAGCATGGAATTCTAAGGGCTATGAGCAGAATTGACCAGCACGAGGAATTCTTTGCAGATGTTATACCATAATACCATAAACGTTATCACCATCAAAATCACGAGACGGTGGTTAATGAGCTGCGGCAGAAGTACCACATCCCAAGAATGCGAACAGTTGTCCAAAAGGTACGCCAAGAATGTCAGGTATGTAAGAATGCTGCTGCAACACCACACCCGCGCATCATGGCAAATCTTCCTAAGGCGAGATTATCTTCGTTTCCTGACCATTTTCGTTCGTTGGAATAGACTACTTTGGTCCAATGTCGGTGGTGAACCTGAGGAGAATCGAAGAGCGGTACGGAGTTCTTCTAACTTGCCTGACAACACGCGCTATACATATAGAGGTCGCGCATTCTCTGACAACAGACTCCTGCATACTTGCCATCAGAAACTTTATCGCGCGTCGAGGAACACCCCTTGAGATATTTAGCGATAATGGTACAAATTTTCGTGGTGCCGAAAAGGAGCTAAGAGAAGCCTACAAGCAGGTTGACAATGACAAACTTGTTCATACCTTTGCAACCACCAAATGGACGTTTATACCGCCTGGATCACCGCACATGGGTGGCAGCTGGGAGCGGCTGGTTCACTCCGTGAAAGCCATTTTGTATAATATCGCTCCTATCCGTAATCCTTCTGACGAGCTGATGAAGAGTATGCTGTTGGAAGTAGAGAATATCATTAATTCTCGGTCGCTGACTTACATTCCCATTCACCATGAGACCAATGAAGCTATCACCCCGAATCATTTTTTGCTCGGCTCGTCAAATGGATCGAAGCCATGGGCAACATTCAATGATGAAAAGGAAGTCCTACGAAAAAACTGGCTGATATCCCAGAGATACGCACAACGTTTTTGGGAGCGATGGGTGAGCGAATATTTGCCGACTTTCACGCGACGTACCAAATGGTTTACACCAGTAGATCCAATAAAGAAGGGCGATGTAGTACTGATCGTGGACTCGCATGGTCCCCGGAATTGTTGGCCAAAGGGGCGGGTTATCGAAACCAAGCTGGCTCCAGACGGGCAGGTGAGAAGTGCGACCATCTTAACCCACGCGGGTATCTATGAAAGGCCTGCAATTAAGCTAGCTGTCCTTGACATCAAAAGGGACTTAGAGGTAGGCCCGTCAACGGATATACCAGGAGGGGTGTTGCGAACGCACCCTTAAAACCAATGACAGCTGAAAAAACCTATCTATCTTATGTCAACGACAACTAGAAAAAAATCATGCCTTTTTCATTTTAACAACTGACCACGCGGAACGTAAAATAAAAGAAGTAAGGAAAAAAATAAATTTGTAAGTCGCGTAAAGAATTAATATTTAAATGAATTTAAAATAAAATCAAATTTTTTTTTATTACGCGTCTTAACCAATTTAAACGTTGCGTTATTGTCGCAACACCTTGGTGTATGCAAATTTCTTTTATAGGAAAACGCCCCCAAAAATTGGGCGTGGATGGAAATGATCTATGACCAAAATGTTTACTTTATCATTACGGAAGTATTTGCACCAATTTTTTTTAAATCCTTATAGTATCTTATTTTGTAGTTCTTTTTATATTTAAAATAAAATATAGATAATGGGAATATAATAATTTATTCGTGAGGGATCGAAAATACCCAGAAACTTGTAATCGGTAGAACAGTTGGATATAGAGGGCGTTGGGAGCAGAAAGTGGATGGGAAGGATGGGACAGATGGGGATAGGGATGACAGCTGTCAAGTGCACCGACATGGCACGCTTGCGATGCTCCACTCAGGGGTGGTATCGGCTAAGGTGATAGTTGATAGTTGACAATCAAAATCATCGCTCTACGTCCACGTAAGGTGATTGTTAAATTGACAATCGCTTTTTTGCGATCAATTTCATGTGACAGCTATTTAGGTGTCGCTTTCATACATTTGTGTCATTTTCATAGGTAGAAGCTGAACGGAAATAATCTACACCAAATAAATTAAATACTTTAGTGCTAAAAGAATATATCGAACAAATTAAAATAAAAAACTTGAAGTGAAAGTGAAAATTTGTGAAGTGCAATGTTTACTTCATTGGAACTTTTCTACAAATCAAACAGAGAGGAAAATGAAGAAAATAATTACAAAAATGTCCAACTAATAAGAAGAAACCTGAGAAATAAAGCAAATATCTTGGAACTTCCAAACCCGATGTAAGAATGTATATATTTATATATATTCATTGTTGAAGTAGCATTATTTTTTGTGTCTTTTAGATTTTTGAAAAACTTTCGCTTATCAAAAGAAGCGTTTGTGTTTGTTTTGGGACTGCTTGATTTACCAACTGGAATAAGGTCAACTCATGTTCCACCCATCCTGCAATTGCCTGCAACGTTAAATCTTCTTGGCGGTGGTGGCTATCAAAGACAAGTTGGGGCTGATTGGGCTGCACCAATGGGTCAAAGTACGGTTGCTGAAATTACTGCTGCAGTCATTTATTGTATTATGTTAACATTTTAGTATTCTAAGTTCACTTACATTTTTCACAATGTAAACACTCCAAATAAAATTGTACCTATCAGCTGCTCGGAATGACAGCGTCGGCAAGGAAGTGACGTTCCAAATCCTAAGTGCTGCCAATGATCAATCATTTTTTTGTGATCGACAATCAACAAAGCGACAATCAACTATCACTTTAGCCGATTCCACCTCAGCTCACCGGATGGGAGGGCTCTTGTCATCGCACACAATAATACCTACTACAACACATAAACGTGCCAAAACCAAGAGAAACACAAACCAGCTTGGCTTACCTCCACACACAAGGACGGACAGCGGGCAAATGTTCCCAACCAACCTGAAAGTTCGGCGGCCATTTTGGAACTACCCCAAATTTGGTAAGTATCGTCGTCAGCTCATTCTATTTCCATCGGATTTAGCACCCTAAACACCCCATAAAAATATGCTTACCAACCCATTATGGGCTTAAACAAACAGGAATCAACAAACAAAACAAAAACGCAGTCGCTTCAACATTGTGCAGAGCGTTCTTTATTAACATAAATGAGTAATTGAAAAAACAAAAAAAAAACTATAATTACGCAAAAAAAGGGAACAACAAAATATAAATTAAATAAATATCAAATTAATTAAGAATAAATTAGTTAACAACAAAAAGTAATTATAAAACAAGTAGCAATAAATTAAATAAATAACAATTAAATTAAAAGAAAACAATTAAAGAATAAATTATAGAACAAAAGCAAAGGTTTAAACAAAAGTAATAAATAACAAAAACATTTCAAACTCTATAAGCTAATTACTATAAGAAATTTAAATAATAAAATAGACAAAATATTTTAAGTATAAATAACATAGAATATATCCAAAATAAATAATATTAATAATATCTAGAGTAAATAAATAACAATAAACAAAAAATGTATGCAAATAAAAATAATTAACAATAAGGTAAACTAAATTTTGCGTCACCCTGTTCGCCCGTAATTGAGATCTTAATTTTGCCTCCGTGCCTTAAATCTTATAATTTTATCCTACCTATATGGAGCTTTATCTATCTATATTGAGGGATTATCACGCATACACCAACAAAAAAAATTATAACGCAAAACTTGTACCCGTACAATAATTAAATAGGACTACATATTTGAAAATATGTGAAACAGAAAATATAAGAAACGCTTGCACGCTTGTTGCGACGAAGCGTACTTTTATTTCTGCTTTTGTTTAATTTGCTGTCTGATTTAAAAGCACAAACAAAATTTGATATTATTCGACCACACACAAGTTACTTTGCACAACCAAACAAATTACACGCACGGCACACACACAGTGCGAAGACGGTTACACCGGTAGCACTTTTTGGGTGGCGATCACAATCACAATTTCTTTGTGGTAAACAACACAAGTTTTTAATTCAAGTAATTGAATTTTATGCTAAATTGTCCTAACAGGTGAACGTAACAAAATCTGTCCACGACGGAGTAATGTGGACGATGTGGATAGAAAACCAAAAACCTGTGGAAAACGTGGTGAAGTACTCACGCTGTGAGCCGGGCATTCCTCATATGGTGTTTAACATTGGCTTTGTGTTGTGTATCTCTTTGGCTACCAGAAAGTGTTTCGTTCCGTGAATAATAAAACAATTGATAATAAATAATCTAACGCAAAAAAAAACAATATCAAAACTATCACTGTGAACAAAATTACATAAGTGTGAATAAATGAATACAAAATTAGATGATAAACATAAATATTGAATAAATAACATGCATATCACAGTGTTTTATAGAATCAAACAAATAAATAAATAAATAGTACTTAGATCTAATATCAATAAATAACATAGAGATTTACACAACGTGCGATAATAATAATAATAATTTATTGGCGAATCCATAAAACCTCGTCCGTCGAGCGAACTACAAGGCAGAACACGTCTCTGAGGTGGGTGAAGGAACAACTTCAACGTTTCGCCAGCTCATCAACTCAATTCAATTCAACATCTGGAAATTGCGGTAACTGACCGCAGTGACCCGGATGGAAGTTAAACATCGGAAAAATCGAGGAAGGAGGAAGTGAAGCTCGCCTCCAGCTTCCTCCAAATCCTTCGCGAAAATCCAGGCTCTGCACTTACCGGGAAAAGGGTCTCCATCAGGGACACATTAGAGGATTTCCTGCGCTGACCAAATTTCCAAGGATCTGTTTACACAACTGGAGGTAGCGGAAATGGACCAGGTATCTGGTCTGATCTTGCCCTCCAAGTCGTGTCAGAACCCGGTCGAACCATCCGGCCCAAAGGACCGTCTTGTCATAATCAGGCTCAGTAATTCCCTTTTTCCAAACCATAACGGGCGAATTGGCAAGGTTGAAGAAGATAAGGGACACTCCAGGAACGTCTGCACCATTGTAAACGCGGAATCCCTTGCTTCTTTAACAGCTGCCGATTGAGTCATAAATTATGGGTTCAGTTCCATACTACTGAACATTTACAGGTCTGATAAGTCTCAACCTCAGTCTCTCCTTTGCACTGCACAACCTCCAGCGCATGTCGACGATAACTCGGCTAACTTAGAGATGGTAAGTTCACCCACCTCACGACAAAAGCTTCCGTCATCCCTACCGGTGGTCGACACTATGCTGACGAACACGGGTATGGCGGTAGCCCAATGTAAACAGGATTCACATCCAGAAACCCATAACGCAACCTTCTCCGGGACTGACACCAAGTCAACAGACCTGAGCTGCAAAATCCACAGACCTAGAGTCAGTCAGTGTTACCGAAGAGGACATTGAGTCTGATTCTGACGATGCCAACAACACAGTGGTGTTGGCCTTTGTAAGTTGTTCCAATGATGGAACTCTTACAGATTAACCTCCACCACTCCAAAGCGGCATCCGCCCCCCTTCGTCTACGATTAACAAGACTCGGGGAAGATATTGTTCTGATCCAAAAACCAACGATCTGGTTTGCGGACTTAGAACTCCTGACTTCAAGAAATGAAGGTAAGCCTAAATCTTGTATTCTTGGTAAGAACTCATTAAATATATTTCTACTTTCCAATTATAGCAATCAGGATACTGTCGCAGCCAATATTGAAACAAAAGGCAGCAATTATTGGCTGGTCTCGGTATACTTGGCTCACGACCATGTGGGACCAATACCTCAGGGCAAACTAAGGAACCTGATTGCGGAAGTAGAGAGGAGCAAAACTGCTCTCATCATTGGATGGGATGTCAATGCTCGTCATACAATTTCGGGCAGCTCCAACATCAACAAACGGGGTGAGTTACTCTTTGATTATATTCTAGAAACAAACCTCCTCCTCTGTAACTCAGCTCCGTCTCTACCTTCACAAATACAACCAGACAAGAAGTCCTAGACTCTCACTCTTGCCTCCCAAAACATAACCGACTTGATTAGAAACTGGAGAGTCTCTAACGAGCACTCCTTTTCAGGCCACAGATACATCCAATTCAACTTGAATGATACTTCCCACCAATCTACTTATATCTAGCTACCTACTCAAACCAAAATGGTCAATGGAAAACCTTTAGCAAGGAAACCATTGACCTACTTCTGGATACCCACTTTCCTGGTAGCTCTTTTACCCCGTGGATATCGAACTAGAGTTATTCGTCATACCCATTCCACACACCAAGATATTCTTCACCAAAGAAAATCTTCTTTGGCCCATTAAGATCTTTAAACCATTTAAATCTCCTGGACCAGATGGTATCATACCTGCGGAGCTCCAATACAACCCAGAGATCCTGCTACCTTGGCTACTAACCACCATGACCAGCTGTATACGGTTAGTACATATCCCCAAGACATGGACGGAAGAAGATGTTGTATTCATTCCCAAAGTAGGAAAGAGCTCTCACATAAGTCCGAAGGATCTCCGTTTCTCATTTCACAATTCAATTACACTTATTTGAAAACAAATGCAATCTGAATTTATAACATTATCAAAGCTAAAGCAGTTACTAATGCACTCTCGGATTTAAATGTGAATGAATCATCCACACGGAGATTCGTTAGCTGTGTCCTGTCTCCTCTTCTCTAGAACCTAGTAGCAAACGATCTACTAGCAAAGTGATTGCCGACGCGGATGACATGGCAATAGCTGTGTCAGGAAAATACCTTAATATTCTTAGAGATCTATTACAAAATGGACATTCTGTACTCTGCGTGAACCCTCAAAAAACCGAATTGGTCTATTTCAGCGTTAAAAAAGCCAGCCTTCAACAGCAACTAGGTAAAGTTCAAATATCAGTTTGCACATGCATTAGCGGAGCTCTTAGAACAACCCCTCCGCAGCCCTAGATGCTATCCTACATTTAGTGCACAACCTTAGATATTATACCGCCAGTAGACATGATAGGTATGCTTTTCGCTCTATGTAATTTACAGATCAAATTAAATGCGGTCAAGAAAGCAAACCGAAGATGGATTAACTCCATCGGGTACTGGTCTCATCCAACCGGATTTAACAATAAGTTCGAGTGTTGATAATAAGAAGAAAAACAGCAACACTATAAACAGCCAGGTCAGAATGGCATGGAATGAATACCCGGCCTGCTATCCCAGGCGAACCTAGACAAGCTGCTTCGATATATTCGGACAACAGGTTGCCTAGGAATTAGAAGGGTAAGTCAGGCCCCTTGAACAGAGATGGTGGCGGATGAACCGAAAGGCTAACGGAAGCGCTCAATCCCGTACTGGATACAGATGGCCCGTGTCCTTGTGATATCAAATACATTGAAACTGGCCTTCCAGATTAGGGGTTGTGCTTTATGGTAACTACCCATCCGTGGAAAATACTATATCTTACAAAGCAACCAATATTCTAGGGAAGGAATGATTTTATTGTTGAAGACCCTGTTAAACGAAAAAAGGACAAACATTAAACAGGAAAGGTGCAAGCGAACAACTAGCGGAAGCCCTAAACTGATACAAAACAGACATTAGTGCCATCCAGAAAATACGAAAAAACTGTGACATCTAATACGGACCATGTTAGAGTACAGCAGAAGCAGCCACTATTCGGATGCGGCTTTATTATAAGTGCCAGACTTATCCGTGTCCTTTTTGCAAATAAAGCAACAACTATGAGGTTGTACCAGTGATACGAATCTTTTGAAAACAAAATGTAAAGACCATTCGTCAATGCGCCGTGGTATATAGGGAATGAAGATCCACACAGAGATCTGGGTATTCCCGCGGTTAAAGATGAAACGAAAAATTTTGCACGCAAACATAAAAAACGGTTTTTGGGACACGTTAACACAACGGTCCTCCGGATTCTTGACGAAAAAAAATTATTGCGGCGTCTTCTAAAAACGTAGCCCTTAGATTTGGCCCGATAATAACAAACCGCGTTATAGATTGCGGAGAGAGCAGGAACTCTAACAGGAAAATTGCCTGCCAAACATTCATTACTCATGATAAAAAAAAATTGCTAGATAAGTCGCATACTTAGTTGCAATAAAAATACAAAAAAGGTGGTGGTTTTAGTGGAGTTAAAGTCCCACACTACATTGGGCACGTGCTCATCGTGTCTTTTGAGATTTCCACCACCCACGAAAAAAAAGGGCCAGACTTAGGCAAGAAGTCTTATGTGTCCATGACATTAGCGAACGCATTGTAACAATCCGCTTCAAAGCCAAATTCAACAACATGAACCTTATATTCGCTCACGCCCCGACGGAGGAAAAATATGATTTAGCTAATGATAGCTAATGATTTTGCTGACAAAACCTATTAGCGACTACCGAAGCACGATGTTAAAATCATACCGGGAGATTTCAACGTACAGGTAGGATGAGAAGACATCCTTAAAAGTATTGCCGGAAAACAAAGCCCGTCTGGTAACGGACTTAGGCTAATTGACTTCTCAACGTAACGAGATGACACTGTAGCGAGCAGTCGTTTTTCTCACCTCGGTATCCATATGGTGAACTGGCGGTCTTCAGAACAACGGACGGTCAAACCAAATCGATCACATTGCGATAGACAAGAGGCACGCATCCAGTATCTTGGATGTCCGAACATTCTGAGGGGCAAATATCGACTCCGACGACAACCTTTTTGCAGCCAATGTAAGAATGCGGATATCCACAACAGCACACCAGAAATACTATGAAATTTAATCTCGAAAGACTGCAATCGCAAGAGACCTCCAAGACCTTCGCGCAACGCGTATCCCTTAACTTCTCGATTAACACCATAACATAGCATCGAATGTGGAAGAACAGTGCAACTGATGTGATTGGTTTCTGGCGCCCACCTTCAATCAACCGCTGATTTGATGAGGAATGCCGACAGATCCTTGCAGCCAAGAACGAGGCTTACAAATCTCAGCTGCAGGTGAAGACGACAGCTGCCATTGTGCTCTATCCTGAGCATATGGAAGAACAACTCCTGTAGACTGTTAAATGACGATGACGAACAACATTCCGCTGTCAAGCAGATGAAACCATCAATATTGTCAATGACAACAAAAACTGCCAACCACCCGAAGTGAGTGAAATGAGGAAAGCAATATCTAAACTCAAGCTTAATAAGGTTGCCGGGAATGACGGCCTTCCCGCTGAACTTTATTAAGCCGGCGGAGATGACTTGGTAAGTAAGTTCCCATAAACCCATAAACTAAATCTGGTCGGATAAAAATATAAGAATATGCTGTCAACACGAATAGACACACAATTTCGACGTATTGAACAGAACGTCTCAATTGGCAGTTATAACTATGAGATAACTACCTCGGCTCCGCTAATAACTCTGACAACAACATCTCGTCAGAAATTAAACGAAGAATTATTCTTGCCAACCGCTGTTTCTACGGGCTAAGGAGAAAACTTAGAAGTAAAGCCCTCACTCTAACTACAAATGAGATCCTATATAAGACACTGATCATCCCAGTACTGCTCTACGGCGCTGAAGCTTGGACCGTATCACAAGCGGATGAAGAACTCATTGGTCGTTTCGAGAAGAAAATCCTTCGAAAAATCTTCGGTCCAGCTTGCGTTGACGGGCTTTGGAGACGAAGATTCAACGAAGAACTATACGATTTGTACATCAATATGCCTCTGGTAAAAAAATCCCTTTAAGATGGCTAGGACATGTAGTACGAATGGACACCAATACTCCGGCTAGCAGAGTTTTCGATTCTCTGCCAGAATTTGGACACAGTAGACGTCGCACATATAGAAACCGACCTCAACCAACTTGAAGTGCGCAACTGGAGGGAGTTAGCTAAAGACTGGGCCAGGTACATTCCGGACTGTAGCACCACTTAATTCGGCATATAAAGAGTGAGTTTTTTTTTGTGTGTTGTCGCAAAATGTAGTAGTCACGCAAAAATTCCTCCGATCAAACGTTCGACTTTTGTACCATTGTTTATACCCCATCCCATAGGGGTTTATTAGTTTAGATATTAGGTTTGTAACATAGAGAACTAATTTAGCTAGATATAGATTAAAGTATATCGATCTGCTCAGAATCGATAGCTGAGTCGATTTAGCCATGTACGTCACCAGTTTTTGGGCCTTAAATGTCGAGCTAGAATGATAACATCATGATACAGCAGAACATCTGCACATTTTTTTTTAAATCAGCCCGCTGCCACGCCTCCTTTCAGATAAACATAGTTTTTGGCCAAACCGTAACAAATTTTGAAAAAGTGTCTGAACAGCACATCTAGACAATCCTAATGTCTATATTTGGTCTATACAAAGTTTTAAAATTTTCGAAAAAAGTTTGGATGTAAAATCATTGGTAATGATAATATAAACATTTCGTTTATACATCACTTAAACCCACGCCCACTTTTTAGAAGCGTTTTCACACAAAAAACATTTGTATACCTAACCCCATAGCATAACCAAGCGAAAAACATTGTTTATCGTTGTAAACATTTGAAATGCAATTTTGACATTTAATCAGTCACTTTCACACATCAAACGTGTTCAGTAAACTGAAACAAATTATGGAGAACGGAAAGAGAACAATAGGAACCAATTTCTTTTTATAAATAAATAACTGAATTGAGATTTAATTCAGCGGATTACCGCATTATTTAGTGGTACAGATTTAGGGTGAATCGTCGTCGTAAAATTAAAATCTATTGCACGTTGTAAAATTACGACGTTGCACAAATACCCTTTTTATTCCAGTGGGCGCATCCAGTACCACTATTAGACGGGATGTGCTCGATTTTCACAAATCAGGTTATGTTCAATGCAATCTGAATTTATAACATGTGAATTTTTTTTTTGAAATCCGCCCGCTGCCACGCCTCCCTTGAGATAAACATAGTTTTTGGCCAAACCGTTAGAAATTTTGAAAAATGTCTGAACAGCATAACTAGACAATCCACAGTTTTTGCAACGCCCACTTTTTTGGGGCATTTTCAGTAAAAAAAACCTTTTCGGTAAAGTTTCGAAAAAAGTTTTGATGCGAAATCATTGGTAATGATAACATAAACATTTCGTTTATACATCATTTAAACCCACGCCCACGTTTTAGAAGCGTTTTCATTCAAAAAACATTTGTATACCCAACCTAATAGCATAACCAAGCGAAAAACGTTTTTTATCGTTGTAAACATTTGAAATGCAATTTCGACATTTAATCAGACACTTTCACACATCAAACGTGTTCAGTAAACTGAAACAAATTATGGAGAACGGAAAGAGAACAAAAGGAACCAAATTCGTTTTATAAATAATTAACTAAATTGAGATTAAATTCAGTGGATTACCGCATTATTTATACAGTTTTAGGGTGAATCGTCGTCGTATTCCTTCGTCATGAATTCCTTTTTTATTCCAGTGGGAGCATCACGTACCACTATTAGACATAAGCGGGATGTGTTCGATTTTTACATATCAGGTTATGTTCAATGCAATCTGAATTTATAACAATACTCTATCCCATAGGGTTATATTTGTTTTGATAGCTGCTTTGTAACATAGAGAAATAATTGAGCTATTTCAGGCGTCGAGTTTGATCTGTGTAAAAATAAATAAAATACAGCAGTTGGAAAGACAATTAATACCGAACAAAAGCAGCTGTAAGCCCGTTATTGTGTTCAAAAAAGGAAACAGATACCAATTGAGTACAGTGTATGTCACCAACACAAAAATATTGATAAGAGTAGCCGGTGGAAAGAGTGCGACGGATCCCTGATGGGAGGAACTTATTTACCATGCAACGGAATATGTGGAACACTTTTTCATTTCAAGTGTGCTAAACTGACTGAATATGATGCACCCAGATGATATGTGAGAAACCAGCGGTTCTTTATATGTGTAATGTTTGTAGAAACTATATAAACTCTATATTAAAAAAGGTTGAAAATTGAGAAATGCTATGAGAAATGCAAAAACATATGAGAAGGCTACACTTAAAATTAAAATCCCCAAAAATGTAGGTTTTTTGTCAATCAAATAATGGCAATAATATATTGTTGAAAAAGATTTCCCATATAAATTTTGACAGTTCATTACGTCGTAATTTTATCATGTTTACAACGTTTACGACGACTTTCCGACGTTGGATGAATACACTTGCGATAACTGTCAAGACCGCTTCTCGAAGATACAGAAACTGCGGGAACCTCCGAGAAAACGTCATCTCTATCTAGATCAGTGTGTGGAGTGGAGTAAATAGAGATGAAGCGACAGCCAGCGAGGTAGTCTAAATAGTGACCTGAACGTGATTTGAATAGTGTTGACTGAGTTACCTAAGTGAATTTTGGAAAGTGATAACAGTGCCCGAATTTGGAATTGAATTATTAAACGGGAATTAGGTCATAACCGTTTTGTAATTTATATAATTAATATAATAAAATAAAAGTGCTTCAATAAATTATTGTTAAACATAAAACAGAAAAGCGTTTTATCAATCGAAGTCCGGCTTTTATCTACAGTATAATGAACACAAAGTATAGGGGATTTCAATGCTAGAATTTTGATAAAACTTATGAGAAGTCTAGAATCCACTATGCCAATCGCTTAAAACCCTATCCCATCTCATACTTAACATTAATATACCCAAAATGTGGGCTTAATGCGATGAAACATAGCAGTTGTCATTGTCACAACATGTTGTTCAGACATTTTATCAAAATAATTTGTGGTTCCACAAACAAACAACTTATTTCTATTGCAAATGCCTTGGTATGGGGTATACAAATGGATTTTATAGGAAAACGCCCCCAAAAATTGAGCGTGGATGAAAATGATCTATGAACAAAATGTTTACTTTATCATTACGGAAGTATTTGCACCAATTTTTTTTTTAAATTTCTTATCGTATCTTATTTTGTTTGTCTTTTTATATTTAAAATAAAATATAGACAATGGGAATGTAATAATTTATTCGTGAGGGATCAAAATTACCCATAAGCTTGTAATCGGTAGAACAGTAGGATATAGAGGGCGTTGGGAGCAGAAAGTGGAAAGGAAAGGATGATGTGGATGGGAAGGATGGGACAGATGGGGATTGGGATGACAGCTGTTCAAATGCGACGACATGGCATGCTTGCGATGCTCGACTCAGCTCGCCGGATGGGAGGGCTCTTGTAATCGCATACAACAATACCTACTACAATACATAAAAGGTACCAAAATCAAGACAAACACAAACCACCTTGGCTTACCTCCACACACACGGACGGACAGTCACCACACCTCGGGCGCTGATGGTGAAATTCAGCGGGCCAACTTTCCCAACCAACCTGGAAGTTCGGCGGCCATTTTGGAACTTCCCCAAATTTGGTAAGTATCGTCGTCAGCTCATTCCGTCTCCACCGGATTTAGCACCCTAAACACCCCTAAAAATATGCTTACCAAGCCATTATGGGCTTAAACAAACAGGAATAAACAAACAAAACAAAAACACAGTCGCTTCAACAATGTGCAGTGCGTTCTTTATTAACATAAATGAAAAAATTAACAAACTAAAAACTATAAGTACGCAAAAAAAGGAACAAAAAATGTAAATTAAATCAATAAAAAATTAATTAAGAATAAATTAGTTAACAATAAAAAGTAATTATAAAACAAGTAGCAATAAATTAAATAAATAACAATTAAATTAAAAGAAAACAATTGAAGAATAAATTATAGAACAAAGGCAAAGGTTTAAAAAAAAGTAGTAAATAACAAAAAAATGTCAGACTCTATAAACTAATTACTATAAGAAATTAAAATAATAAAATAGACAAAATATTTTAAGTATAAATAACATAGAATATATCTAAAATAAATAATAATAATATTCAGAGTAAATAAATAACAATAAACAAAAAATGTATGCAAATAAAAATAATTAACAAAAAGGTAAACTGATTTTGCGTCACCCTGTTCGGCCGTAATGGAGGTCTTCCTTTTACCTCCGTACCTTAAATCTTATAATTTTACCCTACCTATATGGAGCTCTACATAGACGTTGAGCGATTATCTCGCTTACACCACCAAAAAAATTATAACGCAAAACTTGTACCCGAACAATAATTAAATAGGACTAAGTGTGAAACAGAAAATATAAGAAACGCTTGCACACTCTAAAATAATTACCAAAAAAAAATTCTTAATAACTATAATAAATTTTCTCCAGCCCTCCTTGTTCTTTGGCAGAATTCATTAATGGAATAGTGCGCAACATGTGCTAAGCAGAGATTTCACAAGTGCATGAATTGGCATCACTGATCACTGCTAAGCAGAGAATTCATAAATGTAGTAGAGTTTTATTCATTGTGCAAATTTGACCGCAATCGCGCAGCTGTCAGAATCGTATTGCATTTACATAACCTAGTTGTTATTGCGCTGTTGAATTGCCGTATGTCTAGTTTCAATTAATTTCTTTTTGCTAAAAATGGCTGAAAAACCATCATGCCACACCGTGTCAAAAGCCTTTCGATGTCAAGTAGAATCATACCAGTAGATCTACCTGTTTTACGATTTACTTTGACATGGTTACATATTCTTAGCACCTGATGTGATATCGCCTGAATCCGAATTGCTCTTTAGTATAAATATCGTAATCACAGATAAATTTTGAAATTTGCTCTTTTAGTACTTTTTCAAGCATTTCAAATTCCATTTCAACCCTTCTTAATAGTTACTCCAAACTCTGGCTTTTATTACTAAACACATATTTGGGAAGTGCAACACCCAGAAAATTTCCCTTTTCTTTGGGGTGGGTAAATGTATTTCTGTTGCATGCGCCAACGACCGACGGTTCTATGTGGACGATCAGTCATGTCTATTGCCTCGATCAGAGATAAGGGAAGTAAAGAGATACCAAACTTCTACCTCTCTCACCCTGAATCCCCGCAAGAGTTGGTTGTTTTTGTTGTAATCCACTACCAATGCACTCTTGTCTGTGAATACATGTATTTCCGACTAAAAGAATTCAGCAGACGTTAAATTTGAGGTTTGAACACTTTCATTAACAGCTGTTTAGAAGTGTGGTAGATTTATTTTTGTAATGACATTTCAATTGACATTTTATTTTTTTTTCACAATTCGAGAAATGTCATTGTAAACTTTTTTGTCAGGAAATTCAAGAAATGTTTTGCTTGTGTTTATAATTATCAGTGCAAACAATATTTCGCAAGCCTTTCAAAAAAAAAAAAACAAATGAAAATGGATACATTTTACCGCTTCGTCAGATGCACACAATATGTGCTGGAATAGCATACCGTGGACAGGTAAGCAATCGATAACAAAACATTCTTCATGACGACTAAACATTTTTCTTATAGATATGCATTCAGTGACATCAGAGCATGGTCAAATCCTGAATTTACTAGAAATACAACATCGGCCAAACGACAGAGTGCTGTTGGCCTGTTGCTGCTCAGCTATGTTATTTAACAACTGTCATTAGGCAGTTAAGAAATGCATACAATGGCCAAGATGTCGATGCCACACAAATAACGCACTGCAAACAAGAAAAATTGTTCTTGGCCACCCGTATAATTTGGATCTTGTTTCTCATGTGTGTACGTGCACACCGCCTGCCCGTACAGTGAAGCTGGTAAACTGTTTTTTGTTTTCAATTCTTATCTCTTTCATGCGTGTGAACTAACAGTACCAAAACATTTGTTTTTTGTTTCACAGAAGAACTCTATTATGGCAGCGGTTCAGGATCAGGTGCGGAATCGATGACGAAGATGATGACGAAGACTCAGGTCTTAGTCCAGGGTCCTACCCATTGGTCTATAAGCCAATGCAACTGGTAGTATTGTTGCAAACACAGCAGGTATTGGTCACAATGAAGTAGCCATCGACGAAGAAGAAGAAGAAGAGGAGTCAAAGAAAAGAGCAGTGGTAGCAGTAATAAAAATTCCGAAATCCCTATGGAAATCAACCAACTTTTGACAGTCCACACATAGCTGAGTGAAGAATAAGAAGAAAAACATTGCAATGCAGCATTATCAGATAAAAAAAAAAGTTTATTAGACCACAATATTAGTTATTAAAAACCACTATAAAATGGCATATCTTTTTTTATTTAAACAGTCGTTTCCTATCAAATACAAATACGTTCTTATTTACTGCTTGTCCGCCAAACGAATTGCACTTTATCACAGTGACCTTGGATATTCATCCCTTGCATCGTAGTCGTTTTTTTTTTTGTAAATCCTGCTTCGCTTCTTGTGATAATCGTGATGATCTCTGACCTGAAAAAAAAATGGATAGGGGTGAATAATTGGTGTTACTAGAATTTTGTTTTTCAAAGATTACAAAGCTATACAGATGACATACTCAATACAAGAAAAATGGGTCTATGGCGGGCGGGTCGTATTGGCAGAGCCCGCCATATATTTTTATCTCGATACTCATATGTGCAACACCGTCCGCCCGTACCTAGAAGCTGTTGAACAAAAGTTTCTGTTTTTTGTTCTCAATTCGTCATCTGTGTGGCTTTATAATCTTTGGTTTAAGTGCAAATTGAACTTACCTGGACTCCTCCTTAGGGCGATGTAAATGTGTATAATAATCACACCCTAAGACACATTCCGACACTTTACTTTTCTCACTGACGCTCTTATTTTTTATTTAATTTAAATCCGGCTTTCAATTTCAATTTAGCACAAACAAACGACAATTAAAACAATGTAAACAAACCAAATGATTAAATGACAGCTCAGAATTGTATTTTTTGGTGAACATAAACATATGTTTTTGAATGTGTTCAGTGAAGTAAATATTTTTTTGGAAATTATATGAATTGAATGTATTCAACGCATACTAAAGTACAGAAACAAACTATTTATGTGTAATAATTCATTTTTAAACGAGATTATTTTCGAGAGTATATAATATAATCCCCTACGAGTTTTTGTAGTCGATTCCTACTTCGGAGTGATCTGGTGTTGCGTTATTCGATAAGCAAGATTCTGAAGATAGTATATTTCCAACTCAGGGTTATTATAAGTAGGATCATTTCTTATTTTTATAAATGATATAAATGGTGTTTGAAGTACCGACTTTTATTATGTCCTGTTGATCAGAAAAAGTTGAGTTTCATATTTAATGGTGAACTGTTTTTTTTGCTGATAGATTTAATCAATGGATTTAACGAGAAAACTTCTAAGGCCGTATGTCAATTGCGTTAAAAAGAGGGTTATATTTTATCATCTTCTTTTTGTTTAATTTTGTTAATTTTGTTATTTGTTATGTTAAACATATTCAACATACAATATGCATGAAATTGCAAACTATATTGCACATATAGAATAAAAATAACATAAACAACAACGGAATATGGAATATATGTACTTAGTAAGAGATTTGTCCCCAAACGTCAATTAACTATTAAAAATATTCTTAATTCATAACTAGCTTTTAATCAAAAGATTAGATAATAATTGTTAATTTTTTATTAATACGGCTGCAACAGTTGTGTCACAGTCTGTATTCCTGTTATTTTTGGCATAACTAAGCAAAAAATGTATATCTTGCAAAATATCCTAGTTCCAATAATTTTTGTAGTACGATTTATGCTTTGATATATGTGAAAAATGTGTTTTAGTATGGCATAAGCCCGCAATATAAATCAAATAAATCGATTCTGATCGAACATCAACATTTATTCCTCTATTTACGATGTTCTCGATTCGAACTTATGTCAATATGTACTTTTTAAAATAAAAAAAAAACAACAAAAATGTTTCCTCATTAAGAACATCTTGCGTTTTTATAAAGGTCTGCTACAGCCAGATATACGTAATAAAACTTATATCCTTTTTCCACACATTGTGTTAATTGCATATAGGTAAATGTAATAAAACCCTTATCCGTTTTTTCAAAGATAATATATCAAAATATCACAGAATGAGTTAGACAGATAAATAGGAAAATTGGAACGATTTATCGCAAACATGTGGACTTAGTTACATATGCAGTAACAACACAAATACAAAATTAATGGAAGTATTAATGAATTCAACGCACAAGAAAAATTAGAATTCTATTTTATTGTTCTTAGTAGGTTTTTTTGTGCTAATATTTTTTTAACCCTAACATAAAAAATAAATAAATATATTTTCAAGATTTGATTAAATTGATTATTCAAAACTGAACGCGGTGCTTATTTCTTGAATTTTTCTTGGATGCGCTCATTGGTGGTGGCAATGCTACAGCTGTTTTAACTCCGATGTAAATTTTCACCCCTTTCTGTGATGGTTGTTGGTGAGGTCGGCGAGGTAGCGGGGGAAAATCGAAAAATTTTGAGCAAAAAATGTGGGGAATAACTTATCTCACGCATACTTGTTTAAAAATGTGATAGTATGTGTAAGATACGTAATTATGGGTGAATTTAGCTTGTAGGCAAACCGAGAAGATTGGTATCTCTTTACTTCCCTTATCTCTGGCCTCGATCGTCGATCGAGAGAGATGTTTTCGTATGTTTGTTGAAATGTGCACGCATTTTTTAGCAGTAGTTCTGGTTGGAAAAGTAGTTTTGTTGTCGCTAAGAGAATCAAATCCCTGATTTGAAGAGACCTGCGCAAAAAATTTTCGCTTAAGTTGTGTTAAGTGTTACTCAACACAAAGTTCCGTCGGAAAACCTCTTGTCTGGTATATATCCTACTATTATTGTTCTTACATTGTAAATTTTTGCACTTTTTTCATTTGCCCTTTTAATGTTTGCTTTTATTTTCTCCCGCAGGCACTCCAACCGAGTTTGTCTGGAGAACGTCAACATTTCACCATATTCAACAGCGTTAAGGCGTCTCCTTCGCCTTTTTCAACGGCTTTAAAAAAAAAAAAAAACTTGGACATATGGTCAAGGACTACAAATATATATACCAAATTCCAGACTTTGATCTAGGATAAGATCCCAGGAAATAAATATATAATTTCTTACGGTCAGTACAAAAATTGGATGACATTGGAGGACGCTGGACTTTGATCGACGGTTTACACTGTTTACAGGTAACACAGTTTGACGCGGATCGACGAATTTGGATGGTTATACCTGGCCAGTAGAAAACTTGGCGAACTCTGTGCAAAGTCTTGGCAATACCACAATGCGACGCCTTTGGAGGATCATGAGCACGAGAGATCAACTCCTCTGTCAGACCCAACGGAATCCATAACCTCCAGGTATGTTCAACCGTGGACTCGTCTTCGCTTGGTGGCAGCGACCGCTTATAAACAAAGTTTTCCTCTATTTTCAGATCTGGTAGTTCAGCTGGATGATCTTGAATGGTGCTAATCAGCTCCAGGTACTCGTTTGACTTAAATTATCGCGAATTTAAGTCGATTATTGGAGCGATATCTCCGACATCCAAACTGTCAACAAAAACACGAGACAATGTGTCAGACACAACATTCAGAGATCCTTTTCGATGTTAAATCTCGAAGGTGTAGGCTTGCAGCTTAAGACTCCATCTTGCCAGTCGACCGCTTAAGTCTTTAAGCCCCATTAACCATCGTTAACTAGAATGGTCGGTCATGATGGTAAATGCTACGCCTTCCACATATGGACGGATATTTTGAACGGCCATAACTGCAGCCAAACACTCTTTTTCTGTCACGATATAGTTGCGTTGACAGGAATTTAATTTCTTTGAAAAATAGGCAGTTGGTGTCTCTTCTTTGCATCAGTGATTAGGAATAAGACTGTCCCTATACCTAAGTCGGACGCATCACATTGGATGTAAAATCTGCGGCTAAAATCGGGATGGGTGAGTACTGGTGCTGTAGTTAGTAATATTTTCAAGTCATTAGATGCTGTTACTGCTTCTTCCGTCATGCTAAATTTCATCGTCTTCTTTTTCAGAGTATCGGTTAGAGGCGCAGGAAGACTAGAGAAAACCTACGCACCTGCTTTGGGGGTTTGGGTATCGGGAAGTCGACAATCGTTTCTACTTTCGCCGGATCCGTCTTTAGCATCCCACCACCAACAATGAAATCAAGATACTTCAGTTCTTTGAAGCAGAACTTCGACTTGTTCAAGTTGATGGTGAGGTTGGCATTCCGTAAGCAGAGAGCGACTTCTTCCAGCAGTGCTACGTGGTTCTCAAAATCTGGAGCTATTATGAGCAAGTCATCGATATAGACAAAAACTCTAACTTTCAACCGAGAAGGAATTACGTTGTCCATTAATCTGCACATCCTTTGGGCAGCATTTCACAACCCAAAGGGCATGACCTTGAATTGGTATAAGGGTCTTCCCGGAACCGTAAAATCCGTTTTTTCTCTACTCTGCTTCTCCAGCGGTATTTGCCAAAAAGCATCCTTCAGGTCAACGCTACTTAGAAGTATCCTGTAACCGACTGAGAAGCCCGTCGATATGGGGGAGAGGATAAGCGTCCTTTTTAGTAAGCTCGTTTACCTTACGAGAATCCAGGCAAAGTCGATTTTTGCCTGGCTTCCGTATAAGGACAACGGGGAACACCAAGGACTCTCACTCTTCTCGATAACGTCGAGGCTTATCATTCGGTCTATCACTTCATAGAGCAGGGGCTGGATACCTGCAGAAACAGGTTAGTGATGCTGCTTTACAGGTTCCGATTCCCCTGTGTCGATGGCATGCTCCTCTAAAGATATTTTTCCGAGACCGTGCTGGGTGTAACAAAGGAACTTCGATCTTACCGCTTCTAACCTAACTGCTTGTTCCGAGCGCAGTTGGTGAGTATCTGAACTTATTATAGTAGAAGCTATTTGGAAAGCCTTCCAGAAGTCTATACCTAGATACAATTCCTGATCCAGACTCGGAACTAAGTAGAAGCCGATGACCTTAGATATATCTTTATAAACTACAGGAACCAGTACTATGCCTACATTTTTCTGGTATTTACCATCCGCAGTTTTGACGTCCGCTTTGATGTTAGCCATGGGTAAGTTTTGTGACTACAGAATTAAGACAGTCTTTTCCAAAGATGCTTATGCTAGCACCACTGTCTATCAGGCCAAGGGCTTGTTTGCCACCAATTTGAATTTTGGCATATGGCTTTGGGTCAGCATTAGTATCTACAACGGTTGCAGATATACTTTTTCTAATGTCTTTCCTTAATTTATACTTTTCTCTAGTTTTCTTAATTCTATTAGATACTATACTTCTATTATTGTTAAATATCCTATCTCTTACTCTATTATATTCCTTAATTCTAACATGCAAATGGCTTAATTCTAAACAAAATTTTACTAGAATCAGAATACTCTGATGGGCACCCTTTTTAAAATTGAATTTGGTTTCTCTGTTTGTTCGTCGTTATTATCCAAATCGGTTTTGATTGCGACGTCAATACCTATATTTAATCGGGGAAGTCGAACGTGACGCCCTCGGGGTCATCGCGTTCCTTACTCCGTTTTCCGGGTCACATTTGCGACATTTTGTCGTTACCACATCGGTAGCAAAATATTTTTCTTTCGGCATCACATTCCATTAACGTGTGGCCTTCTATCCTGCAGTTCCAACATTAAATCACTCTGAGTTCTGCAGGGTTTCTCCCAGGGTGTTGCCGGACATTGTTAAAATGCATCGCAGCAATTTGTTCCCGTGGACACATACTATCGTCGAGATATTGCACCTGGGCGATTCCTTGCTTGTGAATGCATTCTCAGCATCCTTACAAGCGAATCTCAGTAGGTCCAGCGTAAATATTGGCATGAGACATACCAACATGCCTATACTCGAATGGAGATTTCTTTTCACCATTTTCACCAACTCCAACTCCGGGGCCTGTATGGCCATTTGTGATTTGAGTCTGTCGATCACCGCGAAGTACTGATCAGACGTCTCCCACATTAGCTCAAAGTCGGACTTCAAATTGCGAAACTGTCGCATTTTGCATTTCCCGTTTCAAGCTTTCAGAAATTTCATCCCTCAACAAATCTCTATATGATGAGAAGGCGCTAGCTACAGCAAGAATGATGGAAGATGTTAATTCAGATGGAAGAATTGGATACGACTGTGGTTCAGCATTACCAGGGGCACTATAGTTTTGGATTTCTATTTGATCAACGATAGATTGAACGCTTAGGGTTTGGGTATTTAAATTGGTCTCACCTACTTGGGTAAGGACACTGAAGGCCGGAGGACTTATGGAATCCATGGATCTACTTTGATTGTGTTCGAAAGAAGGTGGAGGGAATTGGTACTGACTGGCTACTGTTGATGGTTTGGGATTGTGGTTCCCTTGAAGACTGTGCTGTACCTTAGGTATAGTACCAGTAGTAGTGGCAGACCGCGTCTGAATTCTATTTTCGTCGAATATGTAAGTTCGTAGCTGTTTTTGGTTAATTTTATTTTTCTCAGGACATTTTTTACGCAAGTGAAAAATAATAAGGGTGCACGATTCAATAATAAGACAGGTATGTAGACAAACATTGAGAATAACAAAAATAACAATAATAACAAAAAAATGTTTATGATATAGGGTTAGGTAATTATATAATATAGTAGAAGTATCTGATTTTTGTATATAGATATATTGTTTGTGAGTGAGTATGTTTTGTAACAACTTTTGGTGTGAATATATAAGTGTGAATTTTATATATAAAGTCCCAAGAAAGAAATTATTTGTACTTAAATATTGCGTTTTTGTTTGTTTGTTTGTATGTTTTAAATATTCATGTGAGGTGTGTCTTCGGCAGCTTTTCTCGGCAATTGCGGAGGTTATTGCTCCGACGGCGATACTTCAAACTTTCATTAGCGGACGGACAATTTTGTTGATCCCTTGGTGTGGTGAATACAGACTAGGACACACATGGTTTACTTCATTTCACTTTCCCGCAATTCCAGTCTAGCCTATAGGCTTTTGCTGGAAGACTTGGAACCAATGATAAGGGAAGTAAAGAGATACCAATCTTCGCGGTTTGCCTACAAGCTAAATTCACCCATAATTACGTATCTTACACATACTATCACATTTTTAAACAAGTATGCGTGAGATAAGTTATTCCCCATATTTTTTGCTCAAATTTTTCGATTTTCCCCCGAACCTCACCGACCTCACCAAGAACCATCACAGAAAGGGGTGAAAATTTACATCGCAGTTAAAACAGCTGTAGCATTGCCACCACCAATGAGCGCATCCAAAAAAATTTTTAGAAATAAGCACCGCGTTCAGTTTTGAATAATCAATTTAATCAAATCTTGAAAATATATTTATTTATTTTGTATGATAAGGTTGAAAAAATATTAGTACAAAAGAAACCTACTGAAAACAATAAAATAGAATTCTAATTTTTCGTGTGCGTTGAATTCATTAATACTTCCATTCATTTTGTATGTGTGTTGTTACTGCATATGTAAGTCTACATTTTTTCTATAAATCGTTCCAATTTTCCTGTTTATTTGTCGAACTCATTCTGTGATATTTTGATATTATATATTTGATATTGTTTGTGTTGTGTTGCGTTTTTTTGTAAGAACTATTGAAAAAAGGGATAAGAGTTTTATTACATCTACCTACATGCAATTAAAACAATGTTTGGAAAAAGGATATGAGTTTTATTACGTATATCTGGAAAAATAGGGAAAATAGTAAATCATTCAGATTATCAATAAAAACCAAAAAGCATGTATTTTTTATCAGAAAATGTAGTAAAATTGGATATTTTAAGAAATATATGAGTTCAAATATGTTATGATTACAGTTTCTTCTGTTGAAAATAAGAACAATATGTTATTTATATTGAAAAGTAGCATATCACTGTTTTGTATGGCATGTACGGTTGACAATTGAAATAATTTGTTCTTTTTAATTATTTGAGGTTTCTAATATTGCGTTTAAACTCTGAATAATATCAGTTTCGCTGTATGCCGAGCCGAATATGTTTAACATGAACAGAGTAGGGCGGATATCTTCAATCATGGGCACAAATTGTACAACAATATTTCCTTTGCTGAAAATAATTAGTAATTAAGGAAGATTTAATGTTCCTTCTGAAATCTATTTGGTATATTTTTCTTACAAGAAATTGTAAAGAAAGGAATTTTGTTTCACTTCTTTCGGGATATTAATAAAAATAATATTTAAATAAAAAAAATTGTTTACCCCTGCAGAAAACTCAAAAATTAAACAGTGGATAAAATTTAACCCGCATATTAACGCGATTGATGCGATTAGAAGATTTCTCGTTCAATCCATTGATTAAAGATAATTCACATATAATTTGCTTTAATTAATACGGCCGTTGGTAAGTGGAATATTTATTTTTTGCAAAGGAATACATTTATCAACAAAATATAAACAATAGTTTATGAGAAATATGAAATGGACGAATTCGTTACCATTCAATATGAAACTCAACTTTTTCTGATCAACAGAGACATAATAAGACTCGGTACTTCAAACACCATTTATATCATTTATAAAAATAAGAAATTACCCCACTTATAATAACTCTGAGTTGGAAATATACTATCTTCAGAATCTTGTTTATCAAATTACGCAACACTCGTAGGGGATTATTAAATTAATACATCCTCTCGGAAATCATCTTGTTTAAAAATGAATTATTACACTTAAATATTTTGTTTCTGTCCTTAAGTAGGAGTTGAATACATTCAATTCGTATTGTTTGAGGAGGTACTAGTTTGCACCACCTATTGTTCAAAGACAAATCATTAATAAAAAAAAACACGTTCGAAAAACTAGCGTTGCTTATTTGTCAGTGACAGCTTACATTTCAACTAGGTTGTATAAGTAGATATATACAAAAATATAAAATGCATGAGAAGTAACTTTAGTTAGAGAGTACATAAATATTAGAAGTAAGTTAAGTTAGAGAGTACATAAATATGTAATAAAAAGACTCTCTCGAATATTTTACTATGTATGCAAATCTATGTATTATATTATCAACATTAAGAGAAGCAATCTAGAGCTCTTAGAATATTGTTTTAAATGATGAATTAATTGCTGCTGCGAACACATATAATTTAGAAAACAAATATTTACTTCACTGAATACAGCCAAAAACATATGTTTGTATTCACCAAAACATACAATTCTGAGCTGTCATTTGATTATTTTTACATTTTTTTTTATTATTTTCGTTTGTTTGTGTAAAATTGATGTGCAAAATTAAAACGAACAAGTTCCCTCAAAAGTTTACATAAAGTTAATTTGTGAAGTGCGACACGACAAAGTGCGAATATATTTCCACGCACGCAAAAACAACAAACGCAAAAAACTAAATCAATGTCGATTGAAATGTCAAAACAAAAAATAAATCTACCACACTGCTTAACAGCTGTTAATGAAAAAGTCCAAACACAAAATTACATGTCTGCTGAATTCTGTTACTCGGAAATACACGTATTCACAGACAGGAGTCCATTGGTGGTGGATTACAACAAAAACAAACAACTCTTGCGGGGATTCAGGGTACGAGAGGTAGAAGTTTGGTATCTCTTTACATCCCTTATCACTCACTCAGCTCGCCGGATGGGTGGGCTCTTGTAATCGCACACAACAATACCTACTACAGCACATAAAACGTGCCAAAACCAAGCCAAACACAAACCACCTTGGCTTACCTCCACACACACGGACGGACAGTCACCACACCTCGGGCGCTGATGGTGAAATTCAGCGGGCCAATTTTCCCACCCAACCCGGAGGTTCGCCGGCTATTTTGAAACTTCCCCAAATTGGTAAGTACCGTCGACAGCTCATCCCATCTCCACCGGACTTAGCACCCCTAAAAATATGCTTACCAAGCCATTATGGGCTTAAGCAAACAGGAATCAACAAATAAAACAAAATCACAGTCGCTTCAACATTGTGCAGAGCGTTTTTTTTAACATAAATGAATAAATTAAAAAACAAAAAAATCTATAATTACGCAAAAAAAGGAACAAAAAAATATAAATTAAATAAATAACAAATTAATTAAGATTAAATTATTAAACAACAAAAAGTAATTATAAAATAAATAATAGCAATAAATTATATTAATAACAATTTAATTAAAAGAAAACAATTAAAGAACAAAAGCAAAGGTTTAAACAATAGTAATAAGTAACAAAAAATTTCAGACTCTATAAAATAATTACTATAAGAAATTTAAATAATAAAATAGACAAATTGTTTTTAGAATAAATGACATAGAATATATATAAAATAAATAACATAAAACTAGATAAATAAACAAATAAGTAAATAAATAACAATAAATAAAAAATGTATGCAAATGAAAATAAATAACAAAAAGGTAAACTAAATTTTGCGGCCGTAATTGAGGTCTTGCTTTTTGCCTCCGTGCCTTGAATCTTATAATTTTACCCTACCTATATGGAGCTCTATTATAGGCGTTGATCGATTATCTCGCTTACGCCAACCAAAAAAAAATTATAACGCAAAACTTGTACCCGAACAATAATTAAATAGGACTAAATGTGAAACAGAAGAAAATATAAGAAACGCTTGCACACTTAAAATAATTAACAAAAAAAATCTTAATAGCTGAAATAATTTTTTTCCTTGCCCTCCTTGTTCTTTGCGTGTTCGCGTTTTGTGCCAGGAAATGTGCTTAATATTTTTTTAATTTTTGTGTAGGTTTTAGTTTCTGTGAGGGTTTTTGTTTTTGTAAAAAATCGCTTTAATTTATTGTTGCGACGAAGCGTACTTTTATTTCTGCTTTTGTTTAATTTGCTGTCTTATTTAAAGCACAAACAAAAATTGACATTATTCGACCACACACATGTCGCAACAAAATTATACGCACGGCACACACACAGTTCGAAGACGATTACACCGGTAACACTTAGTGGGTGGCGATCACAATTTATTTGTGATCACCGTTGAAACTTTTCCTACACAAAAACCTAAATTTAGTTTCCACGTTTATTTATATTCTTGTTACACAACTTACCCCTTCAAAACACTTACTTTACTTTAATTTAAACTCTATATTATTTGTGCAGACACACATTCTATTTGATTTTTTTTTCTTATTTTTAATTTTCACTTTGCATAAAGTTTTTTTTCGACCTTGACTGTGGTCACTTTAGCCCTTGGGAGTTGGAATACATTTTAAAACTTCATCAGTGCCACGAATACGCAGAACCTGGCTCTCTAAATCCTCTTCGTCTTCAGCCTTGGGACTAGCGTAGCTGTCAAGTTGACATTGTCAACAGACGCGGCACGGAGTGGGAGGTAAACAGCACAACAAGTTTTTAATTAAATTAATTTAATTTTATACTACATTGTCCTAACAGGTGAACGTAACAAACTGAGAAAAAATGCAATGTTTCTATAAAGCCTAAAGTTGATCAGGTTCTATTTTTTACATAAGAAACCCTATCAGCAGAGGGAAGAAGAAACGATCGGCTATTCTTCGTTGGAGAACGTATCTATATCCACGGCAACGCTTAAATGTGAAAATCAATTATACACACCGATTTAACACTTAAAATATAATTAGTGATTTTTTTTTAAATTAAGCAACATTAAAATTTCTCTTTAAATACGGCTGTAAATATTTAAATTTATATATTAAAAAAATACTTTATATACATATCACCCATTATTTTTAAATCATACCACGATTTATTCCCGAACTATGTAATATAAATTAATACTGCTGTATTTCAAATTAATGATTTTTTTAAAATATTTATCTTCGACATTATAATGTTATCCCCCCACATATTACGGTGTATATCTTGTAGGATACTTGTGCTTTACAAGACTTGTGTCGCTTGCGATTCTAGTTTTTCGATATTAAATTTGTTCACATTTTGATCTCTATTTATACCATTCCAAATACAGATGGCATATTCTCGGAAATTCCCGCAGTTACTAGATGGTTGGAGAAGTGGTTTTGACAGATACCACTATTCCAGTCATTCATTACAGTGGGTATTCATTCATTCCAATCGACACTAAATGGATCTTTTCGATTTTCACACATCAGGGTAGGTTTATACACTACAATCCGAAATTATAACATTGGCCTGCTCCTAAAATTGTTCGTCCCGAACAAGTGTATCCTCAGTTTCACCTTCATAACGATGTAACCGATCCAGATGCACTACCTTTAATTTTTCTCAAAGTCCTTTCTGTATTCGGTAGACGACATCGTTTATACGCTTCACAATTTTGCAGGGGCCTTCCCTATCGGCACCAGCTTCGGCGATATTCCTTGTGATTATTATAGCCACACCAAATCTCCTTCCCAAAATACAGCTCGTGATGCTCTGATATCGTACCTGGTTTTCATACGATCGCTTGCCAGTATTATTCTTGTCCTTGTAATTTCGTGGATATCTCGGTGTCTTTCGCGTAGATCATCAATGTTGTCATCTTCAGTGGTCAGCTCTACCTTTGGGGATCCGAACATTACTTCACTAGGTAACCTTAATGCTCGGCCAATTAAGACTTCACATGGGGACTGTACAGTCGTGCTATGGAACAAGGGAATGCAACGATCCCAGTTTTGTTGATTGTCGTCCAATACCTTGGAGAAGTGTTCTTTCAAGGTTCGATTAAATCGTTCCACCATTCCGTCTGACTGTGGATGAAGCGGTGTCGTTTTGGTCTTCTTAATACCTAACCGCGGGCAAATATCCTGTAATTCTCTGGACTCAAAGTTTCGCCCATGATCAGAATGTAGTTCCAACGGTGCCCCGAATCTGCATATCCGGTTGTCCACGAACTGTTCCACTACGGTTTCCGCTTCTTGGTTAGGTATGGCGAATTCTTCTGGCCATTTGCTGAAGTTGTCCATAACAATTTATACGTAATGGATTCCTTTGTTCGTTTCTGGAAACGGGCCAGCAATATCTATTGCTTCGAACGGTGCCCCAACGTTGTACTGATGCATGGTTCCTTGTGTCTTTCGTTTTCCTTCTCTGCATTTTCGGCACCACTTGTCGATGTCTTCTCTTGCAGACAACCAGTAGAATCGCTCCCTCACTTTGTCTAAAGTCTTATTGATTCCTAAATGTCCTCCCGATACTCCACCTTGTAGATCCCATAATATATCTTTGGCCATGGACCGTGGAACGACAAGCTTGATACAAAGGACTTTTCGTCGGAGGACTCCCATTTTCTTCTCAAGACTTTATCCTGGACATGAGGAGAATTCCATTGTGCCCAGTAATCTGGTTTCTCCCTGTGTTCCCTCCAGTTAAAAATCGGTTCAATGTCAGGGTCTTCCATCCGTGCTTCTTCAAATGGGCACTCCAAAGTCTTAGGAACTCCTCCCGCAAGTTCTTTTGGTGTTCTGCAAATGGTTTTCCCACGAAAATTACATCATAAACGCTCAAAAGTTGCAGGAGCATTGAACAAATCAAATGGCATCACGTTGAACTGCCACAAGCCATTTCCTGTGGTGAAGGCCATCTTCTCTCGGTCCTTTGGGTGAATCTGCAACTGCCAGTAGCCGCTCTTCAGACCCAGTGTGGAAAACCATTCAGATCCCGTAAGAGTATCGAGTGTGTCCTTCTTGGTGACATCGTTTAGCCACCGGGTGATGCCATCTTTCTTCTTAATCAGTACCACTGTTGATACCTACGGACTATTGGATTTTTCTATCAATCCGTCCAATTCCATCGTCGCAACCAATACATCAGCAAATTCTTAAATAAAGCTTTCCGCACAAATTCGCTACTCCTGATTCAGCTTGCACGAATTGAGAATCGATCTCGTTATGTCCGTCCGTTTAGTTGGTAGCACTGGTTTAGCAGCCTCCACTTCTGCTATGCTTGATATTGTGTTTACCGGAAAACATTTACCAATCACTTTCCCTTTTTGGATTCTTCTTTTTGGAACCATGTTGATCTTTGGTTCAACAAAGATTTTTCCAACGATGCCGTTTTGCAAGTTATGGTTCAACAAGTAGGAATCGGTGGCCCCCATGATCACCCTCCAGCTTAACCCATATAACAGTTTCTGATGACGGTGGTAACACTTGATCCTTCCCGACTACTGTTCTCAGAATAACTGCTTTTGGTAGACCGTATTCCATTGCGATCTCCACATTTCGATAACTCAAGACCTGAATGCCAATATCCAAAATTATTTCATGAGTCTTCATTAAGTCAACTCCAATAATGCATTCGTCACAAATATCAGCCGCCAGGAATGCAAGGGAGAAGGCGAGTCCCGCCAAGTCTATCGTCAGCCGTATTTACTCGAGCTCTGTCTCCAGTTGGGTTCTCAGGCAATAATTGCTGGTGTTATGCAGCAACGACTCACCCAACTTATGCCCCTCGGAGTTGGTTCTTGAGGATTTCCCGGATGCTGGTACTGAGAGTTAATAACAGCAGGTCGATTGTTGTCACTGCCAGATGCTTCCCTCTGCTGTCCCCGACTGTTGCAATGTGGACAATTGCTGCGCTTTGATGGGTTCCTGCACTGACGCATTAGATGTCCAGTGTTGTTGCAGTTCCAGCAACGCATTTGAACCCGGGAACTGTTATTCGGTGAAACCTCCATTCTTTCACAAGAGCATTCAATGGTGGCCAATTCTCTGACTCGATGAGCTCCTTGGGATGCTTGATCAGCTGTGTCTAATGTCAGAGTGTAAGCTGCGGCTTTGGCAAGTGTGCGTTTTCCAGCCATTCCTAATTCTAGTTGAAGTTTTAAGTCAGCTATGGCACGAGTGAAAGCGTCCTTTGCCATCTGGTTGATGATCTCTTCACCAGATTTAGGATATGACAAATGTCCAAGGCATTCAATATCGGCTTGCAGTTGTTGAAGAGTTTCGCCTCTCTTCTGGAATCCGCTGCACAGCTGCACTCGATACACTTCTAACATGTGGTGATCACCAAACCGCATTTCGATTGCTTTCTTGAAAGCTTTATGTTTGCGTTGATTGCCAACGGAGATGGTTTGCAAAAGCTCTGCAGCTGGACCACGCAAAGCCAGTTCAAGTGCGATGGCTTTTTCCTCATCCTTCCAGTCGTTGGTCATGGCAGCAGCTCCGAACTATTTCTTATCAATTGTCCATTGCGTCTGACCGTCGAAAGTTGGAGGCTTTATTTCCTTTATTCGTGGACAATCTCCAGAAAATTTCCCGAAACTTTTGTTTCTTAACAACTATATGCTTTTTAGCTAGATCTTTAACTTTCTGCTCAAATGCTTCGACTACTTTCTAAACCTTCTTTTCAAAATTATCCTCTACTTTTTCGACTTTCTGTTCGATTGCTGCCACATAATTTTCTACCTTCCCATCTCTTCTATCGCCATATATGTAGTCTCGACTTTTCTTTTTCAAATCGATTACCAATCGCCGTGAGTTGTGACTCGAGGATATTCTCAAACTTTTTACCATGTTCCTCGAATAGTTTCTCGACCTTTTACCTTTGGACTGTTGTTTAATCACACCTTTTTTTTTACAAACACACACTTAATCGTCAACCAAATTACCGTTCGCTATTCTCGAATTTTCATGATTCTCTATATTCACTTCAACTGTTCACTTCACTTATGTTCACTTCACTATGTTCTTTAACCGTTTCTTCACAGTTCACAGTTTCTAGAAACTACCCATACAGAAAATATTTTATCCCACTTCTGGCACCAATGTAGAATGAAGCCGGGCTTCGAATGATAAAACACTTTTCTGTTTTATGTTCAACAATAATTTATTAAAACACACTCTTATTTCTTGAATTATATTATTTACAAAACGATTTCTGGTTTAACAATTCAATTACACTTATTTCAAATCAAATACCAACGATTAAATTCGCACTCTATTATCCCTATCCAAAATAGGGATAATATAATATATAATATAATAATAATCATATATAAAAAATATATAATAATACATAATTCACTCAGTCAACACTATTCAAATCACATTCACATGGTGACTACACATGGTGATAATAGTGCGCGAATTTAATCGTTGGTATTTGATTTGAAATAAGTGTAACAGAATTGTTAAACGAGAATAAAGACAAAGGTATATACAGGTTTTGTAAATAATATAACTCTAGTGTGTTTTTAAATAAATTATTGTTAAACATAAAAGAGAAAGATGTTTTATCATTCGAAGCCCGGCTTCATTCAACATTGGTATCAGAAGTGGGATAAAACCTTTTCTGGATGAGAAATTTCTAGAAAACTGTTAAAAAACGGTTGAAGACAATAGTGAAGTGAACAATAATTTGGTATACGATTAAGTGTGTGATTGTGAAAAAAGTGAGATTAAACAATAATGGTTCGCAAATCATTGGATCAGCACACCGTTGCTGAGCTGAAAGCTGAACTGAGTCTTCGGCAGCTTTCCCCTATAGCAGGAAAGAACGATTTATTTATTCGACTTCATGACAAAATAAAGCAAAGTGGTGAAGATCCTAATTCGATTGGCCTTGATATCGAAGAGCAAAAAGTAAGTGCAGGCTTCGACATGTCATCAATGATAAAGTTTCTGTGAGCTAGATTCGGAGAACGAAAGAATTCTCTAGAAGAACAAAGTAAATCTCTAGAAGAACAAAAGAACACTCTGAAAGAACCCAAGAATTATAGAGAACAACAACGCAAGGAGCAACGCCAAAAGCTACGCGAGGAACAGCGCCAACAGCTCGAAAGCCAAAACAATAAACTGGAACTTCAGCCCGAACAACAACGCGAGGAGCAACGCCAACAGCTCGATGAACAGGGTAAGAAGTTTGAGAATGTCCTCTAGGCAATGTTTACGGGATTATGGCGGGAAGAGAAAGTTTGGAAGTTGGAAATTTATGTGGCAGCAGTCGAAGAGAAAGTCGAAAAAGTAGAGGCTAGTTTTGAAAAGAAAGTTGAGAAAGTAGTCGAAGCATTTGAGCAGAAAGTTGAAGCTTAAGAACTTAAAGTTGTTAAGAAAGAAAAGATTCGGGAAATTTCTGGCGATTGTCCACGAATGAAGGAAATGAAGCCTCCATCTTTCGACGGTCAGAGGCAATGGTCTAATTATAAGAAACAGTTTAAAGCTGCTGCCATGACCAACTGCTGGGAGGACGAGGAAAAAGCCATCGCACTTACACTGGCCTTACTTGGTCCTACTGCGGAGCTTTTGCGAACCATCTCCGTTGACAATCAACGCAACTACAATATCCTAACAATGGTAAAGACATCATCAAGATGGCAAAGGACGCTTTAACTAGTGCTATAGCTGACTCGAAATTTCATCTGGAAAACGCACACTTGCCGAAGCCAAAGCTTATCCTCTGACATTAGAGGCTGCTGATAAAGCAAGCCAAGGAGCTCATCGAATCAGAGAGTTTGCCACCATTGAATGCTTTTGTGAGACAATGGACATTTCACCGAATAACAATTCCCGAGCTCAAATGCGTTGCTGGAACTACAACAAAACTGGAAATCTAAAGCGTCAGGAACCTATCAAAGCGCAGCAATTGTCCACATTGCAATAGTCGGGGACAGTAGAGGGAAGCATCTAGCAGTGACAACAATTGACCTGCTGTTATAAACTCTCAGTACCAGCAGTCGGGAAATGCCTAACAACCAAACTTGCGGGGTAGAAGTTGGAAGTTGGAAGTTTCAAAACTAAATCGTTGAAAAAATGTTGGTGGAACCAAAGAACAACATGGTTCCAATAAGAGTCTTAAGCACCAGACCACACGAGGTGAGAATCCAAAAAGGAAAAGTGATTGGTAAATGTGTTCCGGTAAAGCATAATCGAAGGGGAGCCTGCCAAACTAGCGCTACCAACGGACATAACGAGATCGATTCTCAACTAATGCAAGCAGAATCAGGAGAAGCAGCAGAGGATGGGAAATATGATCACACACACTTGGTGCAACACCAAATTGACGATGGAGATGCTAGACCAATTCCTCAGCCTGCAAGGCAGAAATGGTTGCGACGATTGAATGGGCCGGACTGAGAGAAAACTCTAATAGTGGGTATCACCAGTGGTACTGGTTAAGAAGAAAGACCACAGCACCCGGTTCTGCGTTGACTATAGACGGCTCAACGATTGACACAATTGATACTCTAAAGGGGTCTGAATGGTTTTTCACACTGCATCTGAAGAGCGGCCACTGGCAGGTGCAGATTTACCCTAAGGACAGGTAAAAGACGGCCTTCACCACAAGAAATGGCTTGTGGCAGTTCAACGTGATGCCATCTGGTTTGAGCGACTGATGGAATGCGGTTTGCGAGGATTAACGGGGGAAGTCTGTCTGGTGTACCTAGACAGTTTTTTGGCATGGAAAAAACATTTGAAGAACACCAAAAAAACTTGCGAGAGGTATTCCTAAGACTTCGGAGTGCCCATTTGAAGCTTAATTCAAAGAAGTGTTCACTCTTCAGATCCGAAGTTCGATTCCTGTGACATATCATTTCGACTAGTGCAGTGAGGACCGAACCCGAAATGACTGAAGCTGTGAAAAATTGACCGATCCTTAAGGACAAATATCAACTAATGAGATTCCTAGGACTTGCGACTTACTACCGGCGGTCCGTGAAGGAATTTGCTGGCATTGCTAAGAGCTTACATCAACTCACGGAGACAGAAAAGCAATTTAAATGGTCAAGTGAGTGTAATAATTCTTTCAAGGACTTAAACGCCAGCTATATCAAGCGCCTATACTAGCATATCCCGACGGTGAAAAGACCTTCATTTTCAATGCCGATGCAAGTAATTTTGGAGTTGGAGCTGCTTTATCGAAATACACGAGGGACAGGAAAGAGTGGTGGCCTACTTCAGCTAGGTTCTGTCCAGACCTGAAAGAAACTATTGTGTGACCAGGAGGGAACTCTTAGCGTTAATTCTGGCGACGAAGCATTTCCATAAATACCTCTATGGCAGGAAGTTCCTTCTTTGTACAGACCATGCTGCTCCAAAGTGGTTGCTTCAATTTAAAAATCCAGAGGGTCAAGTTGCTAGATGGATTGAGCGGTTGCAGAGCTACGATTTTGACATTCAGCATCGTCAGGGCACCTGCACTCTAACGCTGACGCACTGTCGTTCGACCATGCGGAATTAACTGCAAACAATGCACCCGCCAAGAAGAAAAGGAGCTCATCACCACCTTGCGAATAAGAACCGAGCCCAACAACGGTTGGACGACCGAAAAGATCAGAGAAGCGCAGATGGAAGACCCTGGGGACCGTTACATTTACCCGAAATTCAGTTGCCCGAATGTCTTGCCCGACTTTTCATAGACTTAGTGCACAAAAATATAATTCGGGAAACACGTTTTCCCAAATTTTCAATCTGATATTATTTTTCGGGATAGACAACATTTTGTCAAAAAGTAGTGTTTCGTATTAATAATATTGAAAAGAATGAAACTTAAGTTTTGAGAGACCGATTTCATAAACTATGTAATAATATTTTATGATATATATTTTTTTTTTGAGACGGATGTTTATATATTTTTTTTTAATATTTCATTGAAATTGAAATTTATCTCTCTAAATAAACATTTTGAGTTCTGAAAAGAACCAATATAATAATAAAATAAATAATAATAATAAAATAAATATTAATTAATGAAATAAATAATAATACTAATATTATATTGAAAAATTGGTGCTCTCAACCTGCTTAAGTACTTTTATCTTACGGAGAGTTTTATGTTCGTTCTCCGTGATTCTCATCACTAAATACATTTACAAATGTTAGTATTTAGATCTCTATGTTAAATTTCATAGACACAAAGTATTTATAAACGGCAAATTTGGGATATTCATTTATTTATCTTCTTAAATAAATAATTTCTATGTTAAATTTAATGGAAAATACGTTTTTTAAGAGACAAATTTTGTATATGGAATTTAATTATTTAGAAAACTGCTGACATAGGCGACTGCCTGACGACTTTACATACCCTGAGCAGAGCAACGAAGTTGCGTTATCGTGGACTGTCCCCAGAAAGAGAGTTGAAATCCTTTGTTCCCGCGATGCGGGCCACCCAGGGTACTCTTAATAACGAAAAAATGCTGACACAGGCGCCTGCCTGACGACTGTACATACCCTGAGCGGAGCAACGAAGTTGCGTGAGCGTGGACCGTCCCCAGAAAGAGATGATCCAGCGAAGCGGGCCACCCAGAGTACTGTTAACAACAAAAAACTGTTGACTCAGACCTGACGACTTCATCGCTTCCATATTTTCGAGCGTATCCTAACCTTTCACTTTTCTCCAGATTTTTTGTCAAAATGGAAGAGGTAGCCTCTCGTTTGGATTATAGACAATTATTTATAGATTTAAAGACAATTATTTCGACTATCTGTTGCATATGTAAGTAATTGAAATTGAAGATAGAACTTACCTCTTGAAAATAGAATTTAAAAACTTAAAAGAATTATTATTGTTAATTTTATTTACAAAAAACCGCTTACAACAAAACGAAAAAAAGTAAAAAAGTTAGTCCTCGGTGATTCTCATCAATCGGCACGCAATTCCATTTGCCCGTGTTGCCGTATCTCGTTTTCAATACTAAATGCGCTCTAATCGATTCTCATCAATTAGAGCAACTATTCCATATGATTTGTATATAGCCAATGTTGCCATCACTTAATATTTAAAAAGGTAGGAAAATTTGGGCAACGTTATTCCGGAAAACGTGATACAGGATATCGTTTTTTTTTCGGGAAAGCGTTATTCGGGATTATGTAATTCGGGCAATAGTTACTTTTGAAAACGTTACGCGGGCAACTGATATTGAACCGATTTTTACCTGGAGGGAACGCAGAATGGTGTCTTGAGAAGAAAATGGGAGTCCTTCGACGAAAAGTCCTTTGTATAACAGCTTGTCCTTCGTGACTTTAGACAAAGTGAGGGAGCGATTCTACTGGCTGTCTGCAAAAGAAGACATCGACAAGTGGTGCAAGGACCAAAAAGAAAGACGCAAGGAACCATGCATCAGTACAACGTTGGCTCACCGTTCGAAAGAATAGCAATATATATTGCTGGCCCGTTTCCAGAATTCGGGGCACCGTTTGAACTAGATTCTGATCAAGGGAGAAACTTTGAGTCAAGAGTATTCTAGGATATTTGCCAGCGGTTAGGTATTAAGAAGACCATAACGTCACCGCTTCACCCACAGTCAGACGGAATGGTGGAACGATTCAATTGAACATTGAAAGAACACTTCTCCAAGGTAGTGAACGACAATCAACAAAACTGGGATCGTTGCATTCCCTTGTTCCTGATGGAGTACCGAAGCGCGGTCCATGGCACGACTGGACACTCCCCATTGGAAGTCTTATTTGGCCGAGCATTAAGGTTGCCTAGTGAAGTAATTTTCGGATACAAAACGGTAGAGCCGACCAATGACTACAATGATGATCTACGCGAAAGACATCGAGATATCCACGAAGTTACAAGGACAAGAATAATACCGGAAAGCGATCGTATGAAACCAGGTATGGTAACAGAGCTACCGGAACTGTATTTTGGGAAGGAGATTTGGTGTGGCTGTATAATCCAAAACGTAAACAAGGAATATCGCCGAAGCTACTGCCGAAATGGGAAGGCCCCTTTAAAATTGTGAAGCGTAGAAACGACATCCTTTACCGAATACAGAAAGGACTTCGAGGAAAATTAGAGGTAGTGCATCTGGATCGGTTACATCGTGAAGCTGAGGATACACTTGTTCGGGACGAACAAGTTTAGGAGGAGGGCAATGTTATAATTTCGGATTGTAGTGTACGAACCTATATCCATTTAGTGCCGATTGGAATAAATGAACGCCCACTGGAAGGAATGACTGGAATAAGGGTATCTGTCAAAACCGCTTCTCGAACCATCTAGTAACTATGGGAACCTCCGAGAATATGCCATCTGTATGTGGAATGGTATAAATAGAGATGAAGCGACAACCAGTCAGTTAGTCTAAATTGTGACCTGAACGTGATTTGAACAGTGTACGTGATTTGAATATTGTTAAATGAGTGAATTACCTGAAGTGAATTTTTGAAAGTGATAATAGTGCGCGAATTTAATCGTTGGTATTTGACTTCAAATAAGTGTAATTGAATTGTTAAACGAGAAACCGTTTTGTAAATAATATAATTCTAGAAATAGGAGTGTGTTTAAATAAATTATAGAGAAAAGTGTTTTATCATTCGAAGCCCAGCTTTATTCTATAGTTTATTACAAAAAAGACATAAGAACAGCCAAAAGGAAAGCTTGGAAAGAGTTTGGCAACAATATTGTGGGTAACAACGAATCTGTCAGGTTAAGGAAAATACTGTTAAAAGAAGCAAGTAGCTTAGGTTTTCTGAAATGGACATAATCTAGCGCTGAGTCACTAGACTTACTCCTAACCACCCACTTCCCCAACTGTAACAAAGTATTGGATGTGGAAATAACAAATGTCAACATAGATCCGAACTGCATATCTGGAGACATCTCCATTACAGATTGAAGAAGTCACATGACAGCGCATCGCATTGCCTAAATCCTTTTTTGGTAACGAATGTGTCGGTGAGGTCCCTGATGGAGCAGCGATAACTCTCCATCGTCATTCTACACAAAGGGACGAGTTTGGGCGGTATACCAAAACGGTGGGTATTGATTTGGACTTCTTGGGTTTTCTCCAGGATCTGCCGAAGTGTTGGCGCAGTTTAGAGGGTCTCCTTTTTTGTGGATCGGGCAAACGATGCTGAGGTTCCATTCTTCAGGCATACTTTCTCCCGACCAGGCTTGGCTTACTGTTGGTGGATGTTTCTTACCAAGTCATCTCCGTCGGCTTTATAAAGCTCGCAGGAAGGCCGTCATTTCCGGCAGCCTTATAAAGATTCATTTTAAATATTGCTATCGTCACTTCACTCAGGTCGGGTAGTTGGCAGTTTTCGCTGCCGTTGCCAATATTGAATGATTCGTTCTGACTGACAGCGGAATGTTGTTCGTCATCGCCGTTTAACAGTCTACAGAAGTGGTTCATCCATATCCTCAGCATCGACTGTGTCTCAACTACGATATTTCCTTGTTCATCTCGACAGGATTCCGTTCGAGCCTTGTATCCTTGGCTTTGACGTTTTACACTTTGGTGAAACTTGCGAATATCTTTCCTGAATGGCACCGCTCTATATCCTCGATTGCGCCGTTTTCTTGCTCTTTTTTCTTTTTTCTGAAAAGCCAGTGTTCTTCCCTTCTTCTCTGCCTATAGAGCTCAACGGCAGCTCTCGTCTTCACCTGCAGCTTAGCCTTGTAGGCCTCGTTCTTGGCTGCGAGCATCTGCAGGCATTCCTCATCAAACCAGGCGTTTCTTGCTGGTGGACGCGCGAGAAACCTAGCACATCAGTTGCGGCTGATCTAATGGCTTGTTGGCATCGTTGACATTGTTCTTCGACATTCGATGCTGGTGGTATGGTGATAATCGAGAGGCTTATGGATACGCATTGCGCGAAGGTCTTGGCGGTCTCTAGCGATTGCAGTCTTTCGACATTAAATTTTTCACAGTATTTCTGGATTGTTGTGGCGTTGTGGATATCCGCATTCTTATGGATATCGAGGTGAGGTGAGGTGAGTTCCGTAGCGATGTCAATTAGCCTAAGTCCATTACCAGACGTGTTGTCGTGAAGGCTATGTTTTCCGACAATACTGCTAAAGATGTCTTCTCTTCCTACCTTTGCGTTAAAAATCTCCCAGCACGATTTTAACATCGTACTTCGGTAGTCGCTAATAGATTTTCTCAAGGAGCTCATAGAAGCAGTCCTTAGCTATATCATCTTTTTCCTCCGTTGGGGCGTGAGCGCATATAAGGCTAATCTTGGCGAATTTGGCTTTGATGTGGATCGTAACAATGCGTTCGCTTATGTCTTGGAAACATAAGACTTCTTGCCTCAGTCTGGCACTTATAACAAATCCGCATCCGAATAGTCGCTGTTTCTGCTCACTATAACACAGTCCGTAGATGTCACAGTTTTCATCCTCTTTTTCCCATCGATTTTCCTGAATGGCAATAATGTCTGCTTTGTAGCAGTTTAGGGCTTCCGCTAGTTGTTCGCCTGCACCTCTCCTGTTTAATGTTCTCACATTTCAGGTGCAGATACGAACGTCGTTGTCCTTTTTTTGTTAAGCCGGTTCGTGAACAACAAAATCAGTCCTTTCCGAGGCCATTGGTTGCTTCGTGACAATGCTTTTTTAAATGGGTGGGTAGTTAATCCAAAGCACAACCCCCAACCTGGAGGGCCAGTTCCGATTTATTAGATACCCCTAGGACACGGGGCCATCAGTATCCACTACGGGATTAAGCGCTGCCGTTGGCCTTTCGGTTCATCCGCCTCCATCTCTGTTCAAGGGGCCTGACTAATCCTTGAAATTCCTGGACAACCTGTTATCCGAATATGTTGAAGCATTTTATCTAGGTTCGCCTGGGAAAGCAGGCCGGTGTTCCCGATGAATAGGTTGTGTTTATGGGTTTGGACTTCTTGGTTTTTTGATTTAATGAATCTACTGAAGCTTGAAGACTTGATCAGTGATGGACTTTCCTGGGCTAAAATGACAGTAATGTGGGCCGATCCGGTTTTTGCTTTCAAGCGTCTACACGTTACGTCAAAGACCACTTTAGAATACTTGTCAGATAGAAATCCCTCACCAAATATTAATAAAAAGGCAGCCTTGCTCCTCAAAGCTATTCGTGTTGCTGCCAACAAGTCAATACCAGAAAACTCACCAAAAACCCCCAAACGGAAAGTTCCCTGGTGGAGCCCTATGCTAAAGGCACTCCGCTGCAAGAAAATGCATGCATGGCGGAATTTCAAAAAACATCCCAATCAAGGTAACCTTTTAGCATATAAAAAATCAAACGCCAATTTTCGTAGAGAAGTAAAGATTAACAAAGAAAATTGCTTAAAAAACTTCACTTCATCTCTAAATCCAAATTCCTCTCCATACACTATTTGGCATAATATCCGCAGTTTGACTGGGAACTACACCTTCTGCACCCCCAGACATTAGCAGTTTCCTTGCGCGCACTTGGTCGAATTTATCGAAAGACAAACACTTTTCAGACAGATTCAAAACTGATAAAGATTAATTTTTACGATGTGCTCTTGAATCTGCTTCAATCTCAGAGTCAGCCAGACATATAGAAAAAGCTATAACAAGTCAAGAATTGGAATGTTGCTTAACGAGACTCAAAGGTAAAGCACCTAGCAGAGACAGGGTATCTTATCCCATGTTAAAAAATCTCCCAGGCGCATTATATAGACTAAGGGTACTATATAATAATATTCTCGATGTAGGAATAATCCCACAAAGCTGGAAGCTAGCAATAATAATACCCATACCCAAACCTAATAAAAACATTAGCAATGTAAACGGCTATCGTCCCATATCGCTTGTTCCCTGCATGTCCAAGTTACTAGAGAATATAGTCGCAAAGAGATTAATTTGGCTCATTGAAACCAGAAAACTAATTAGTCCTAATCAGGTCGCTTTCAAACCAGATAAAAGTTGTGCGGATGCACTACTTCACCTGGATCACTACATCTTCAAAGCATTGTCATTTCGCAATCACGTCGAAATTCTTTCGCTCGGTTTTGAAAGGCCTTCTATAGGATAGGCATACATTTGGTTTTGTCTAAACTTAAAGCTTGGGGCATTGGCCCCAAAATATATAACTACGTCAAGTCATTTCTCACCAACAGAAAAATTTGTGTTAAAACAAATAATTGTTATTCACCTTCCTTTTCACTTTTTAATGGCATTCCTCAAGGCTCACCATCATCAGTAGTACTTTTTATAATAGCTTTTGATGATCTTAGCAAAATAATTACCCAACACCACCTTCTAGATCACTGCATTTATGCGGATGATATTTACATCTTGTGTAAAAACAGTAATCTAGGTGAGGCAAAAAATATGATATCTAAGGTTGTGAAAGATATACAAAAATGGTCAATCCGATCAGGTGCTTTCGCTAGAGAAATGCAAATCATTACACATTTGCCGAAAAACTTCATGTTGTGGTTTGTCCTTTAGTTTTAATGATATTAATATAGAAAATGTTGATAATTTAAGAATACTAGGCTTGTTGTTTAACAAAAAATATAGTTGGAAACCACACTGTTTCGAACTTAGAAAGAGCCTAACTGCAAGAGCCGTCATAGTTAATTATTTATCTAGTAAAAAATGTAACTCTAACATTAACACTCTTTGTAGAATAGCTAGATGTTTAGTATTAAGTAAAATCGATGACGGGTTACTAATCTACTGCAATTGCCCAAATTCTACAATCAACACGATAAAGGCACCCTATCATCAAGCAGCGCTTGAAGTATTCATGCATACCCTACAAGTCCGATAAAAAATATATTGGCCGAAGCCGGGCTCCCATCTCTCGAGGGACGTGTTATTTCAACCAGAGCTAAGTTCCATATAAAGGTAGCGTACTCTAACGGTTCAATTATTGGCAAGGACTATCTGTCCGACTTAAATGCAAAATCCATAAGGCGCATACCATTAGCCATCTCTCTTGATATCGACACCGCGAAACACTTATATCTACCTACTAAACGCATTATACCCTACAAATGCTCATATCCACCATGGTTCATAAAACGTACATCGCTGATTATGGACATATCGCACATAAAAAATGAACACGTCCCCTGATGTGTTTCGTCGCATATTTCTCAGCATTACCTCCAAACTAAAGGCTAGCAAATGGATTTTTACATTTACAGACGGATCTAAAACAAACATTAGTACATCATTTGCTGCCACTCATGTAAACGGCGCCATAATAAGCATAGGCATATTACCAACTTATGCATCCATTTTTACTGCTGAAGCCATAGCTATACAAAAAACCATAACCTTAACAGCTAAATTACGCAGTAAATTAATTATATGCACAGACAGCCTATCAGTCTTAAGGGCAATTAGGAATCCTAATCACAATAGCATAATTATAAACAGGATTAGAGACTGCCTTATAAAAAGATCAGAAAAATTGAAACTCATGTGGGTACCAAGTCACGTAGGGATCCAAGGAAATGAATTCGCTGACACTACTGCTAATCTAGCGCATAGCGCCCATGTTTACATGCTTGACTCATACTCTAAATTGGAAATTCTCAAAATGGCTAACCACAAGCTGGAAGGAACTTCTCGACTGGAGCAACTACCATCACCACTACTCATGCATAAATCCAACAAAATCAAAACCATTATACCCACTCACTACATCGAAAGGTATGAATACAGTTTTCATAAGATTACGTCTGGGACATACGGCTATTATACACCAGCATCTCCTAAAGGGTGAAAGACCTACCCAGTGCCAATTATGCAACGCCAACTTCGACATCAATCATGTTTTAGGTATAGGCGAATGCCCTCCCTGCACAAACGCAAACCGTCATTTATCTGCAAACACATCAGCCTACGAAATGCTTAGTAACCCTAATCACGATAACATTACTCAAATGTACAACCTTATTCACAGTCTTAAAATAGAAATATAAACAAATCTACAATTAAACCATAGAGCCGAAAGCCCTCGCAGCTAGTGCTCACTAAATATGTTCGCTTATCTATTTAAAATTGTATGTTAATAAATTATAATAATAATAATAATAACAAAAACGTCAAGGCCAAGGATACAAGGCTCGAACAAATCCTGTCGGGATGAACAAGGCAACATCGTAGTTGAGAAACAGTCGATGCTAAAGATATGGAAGCACCACTTCTGCAGAGTGTTAAACGGCGATGACGAACAGCATTCCGCTGTCAGACAGAACGAACCCTTCAATATTGACAACGACAGCGAAAAGTGCCAATCACCCGACCTGAGTGAAGTGAAGATAGCAATATCTAAACTCAAGCTCAATAAGGTTGTTGGAAATGACCAAGTACAGAGGCATAAGTCCCCTTAACTTCGCCTACAAGATCCTATTTGCCGTAATATGTTAACGCCTGAAACTGTTTACCAACAATCTGATCGGCCCTTATCAGTGTGGTTTTAGGCCAGGAAAGTCCACAACCGATCAAATTTTCACACTTCGACAGATTCTGGAAAAGCCGAAGAAGTCCAAATCGATACCCACCAGCTATTCATCGATTTCAAATTCGCATACGACTGCATTTATACACACGAACTATACAACACGAACTATACAGATATGTCTAGATTTGGTATGCTGCCCAAAATCGTCCGATTTTGTAGGATGGCGATGAAGAATTCTGGCTGTTCCATCGGGGTCAAAACCACCTCTCCGACACATTCGATATCGCCTGTTGGTACTCTTAATTAAACCAAGAGTTTTTTGCAGGTTGGCGCGAGAAGCACATCAGTTGCGGCTGATATAATTGTGTTAATTAAGAGGTTAAGGCATACGCATTTTGCGAAGTTCGACGGTCTCTTGCGATTGCAGTCTTTCAATTTTTTTCTGTCGTGTTGGATATCCGCATGCTGACCTTGGTTGCAACATTTGACTTTGATGCTAATAGTTAGAATGCGCTAATGACTTGAAATCATAAGACCTCTTGCCTAAGTCTGTCCCTTATAGTTATAAAAAATCCAGATCCAATTGTAGTCGCTGTTTCTGCCCACTATAAAATTGTCCTTATGATATGTCACAGTTTTTCAACCTATTTTTGCCTGGCCGATCCCATCGTATTCCATGATGGTATCGATGTTGAATCATTAGCCACGGTGTGAAAAACAAACTGGGGCTTAAGAGTTTATAACAACATTTACGGACTGACAAATATACCCATATGGTGAAGTCATAACCCCCAAGAAGTGCGCGTGGCTTAAAAGCACCTATGAACAAAATGTTCATCGCAACATGTATTATTGAATTTTACGATTGAAGAATTGTAAGACAAACATGTCCGAAAAAGAACCCGTGAATAGTAAAAAACACTTTCATTTGCATTTATAAGTTAAATTCTTATCAAAACATTACATACAAAAATAAAAACCACAAAACGTTTAAACCATTTTAGATGGAAAATTTATTCTGGAATTGGCTCGTGCCAAAGAAGGTAAAAAATTCGGTTGGGTGTCTGTTCCAAGGAAGCAGTTCCGTTCGCCATCGGCCACATTGTCGACTGTTACGCCTACGTATCCAAAGAATGAAAGTTCAACATAATTAAGCTGTAAGTACCTTTTTTCTGAATTTATTTGCTTAATTGAATGTTTTTTTTTTGTTTCATAGTTTCGGATGATAACAGTTCCATACAGTCATCACCTTGGCAGAGAGATCATTGCTGGAAGAAATCAACACCTCGTCGTGATATTTCAAAGGAAATGTGTTTCCATTTCAAGCGTACAAAACAAATCATAGTCTCTTCGAATTCTCTGAAGACTGCTCGATTAAAACGCCGTCGACCGTTAAATAACTCCGTGTATCAGACACCGTTTAGAGTCATAAAGAATGGATGTAGCAAAGCTGCTGAGATTAAACTGGAACCATTACTGTCAGATGAAGATGGCACGGAGAGTCGCAAATCGATACGTTGGATCAATTAAAAGTCACTAAAACGAATGACAACCAAGCAACCATAACAGCCAGATCTATGAATGGAGAAAAAAGACTTAAAACTAGAGCTAAGCTCACAACGATCATCCAGAAACTAATCGACCGATTGCGGATCATTCGTCAAAAACGCAAATTATTGGCGGAGCCCCTCAACAGCAACAACAACAATACGGTCATTCACACAGTCATCTTCATCAGAGTCATCCATCCCATCATATCCCTTCGACATCTTCAAGGTTAGCGTCAGAGTTGCATTACCATCAACAGCACGTGTCGCCGCGTAAGAGAATACTCAGGGAGTTTGAGAAGGTGTCACTGGAGGACACGCCCACTATCAACAGTAGACGAAGTCGTGCCAAAGGTAATTCTTCAATAGCTGCAGCTGTAGGAACGCTGCCATTAACACCGATTCCGACGAGTCGGGGCGTTGTGGTACCATCATCAAGCAGTAATTATGTGACAAACGGAAGCCGAACGGAGGCGGTTAGTAACAATAACATCAACAGCAATATGACGACGAATACCACTCCAACACGGCTATACAGTAGTTACAGCATTCACTCGTTACTCGGTGGCAACAGTACCTCCACTAGTAAAAATAACAACAATAGCAGCAGCAATGCCAGCAATATTAGAGTAAAAGTGGAGCATTTGGGAAATCAAAGCGGTGTCGGCGGCGGCTAAGACGATCCGACTTATCTAAGAGCGATGCTGGTATCACCCAAATCACCCGAAGGCTGCACAAGCAACAAATCTTCGCCGTTTACATCCTCTACGAGTGGAAGTGCCAAAAAACGATCTACCCCATATTCCCCACTCAGTGAACTACATCATCAACATCAGTCACGAAATCGCAGTCCCAACGTAGATGCCTCATACGGATATCTTTCTTCGCCGAAGAACTCAAACTCGAATTCATCTTTAGTCGACGGGTACACAATTAAGTCAGAAAATGTAACCAACTCCTCCCCCAATCATCATTTCTATTCGCCGTACATGCTGTCGCCGAAAAACGTACCGCCTTCTGGGTCAATTTCGCCAAATAATCAACATGCGAGTGATAGTTATCACCACCAGAAGCTCAAGGGAGCCAAGTCACCCAGTCAACAGAATTTTCGCTCGAGCGTATTTCGCATTCAGTCACCGCACGCGTAGCTGCGGCTACAACACCATCGCATATGCACCACTCATCGTTTGCACCGATGCATTTAGCAGCGGGTGGGCAATTGGGATTGCATCCGCCGCCACCTCCTGCATTATTGAATCGATCAACACCAACGACTGACGATACAATATCACCTATTAGTATTAAAGAAGAACAGAGTTCAGGTGAGTGAATTGATTAGGTTGTCCATTTCGACTACTGTTCTCTTCATTTAAATTACACAATATATATGATCCGAATAACTTCATCCTAAAAGTCGTTGGTTTGCATTATTACACTCATTGGTTACAACAGGGGACATATCCAATTGGAACCCAAATTGTACACAAACTGAATACTATAAGCGGAAGACCAGATGATTAGTTGATAGTTCATAGTAAAATTATCTTTACTGTTTTAACCATCTGCAAAAAAAAATTATTTGGACGTTAAATTTAAATAAATCAATATTCTGGTTTAGCCAAATTATTATCGCTTAAAATATCCGGAATATGAGCACATAAAATAGTTTTAAGTTTTAAAATTGTAGATTCGGTATACTCACTTTTTTACTTAAAGGGTACCTGACCCGTTGGAGGTCTTCCATTCCTCTTCGGTCCTGGACACGTTAAGTCCAGGTATTCAATCCAAGCGCTCTAACATCCGCGATCAAAGTATACATTTTTGAGATTAGCTTTTCTTGACAATTGATACTGCTCGGATGACTTGTCAGATCATCACGAGAGGAGGGCTAGTGAAAAATCATTTAGGTGTTGCTACGGCTCGGTAATGAACCCACCCTTCTGCGCGTTAGTTCATCACACAAACCATCGCGCCACTGAGTCCCTCAGATCCGCGATCGCTTGATCCTTAAACCGGAAGTTCGATCTTTCTTTTCGTCTCAAACCTGAAGGCTAGGATTCGGAAATTATTTTGTCTGGAGCATTATTGTTCATTCGCTATATGCTTCATGTCTCAATACGGCTCATAAAATCCCGCGGTAGTATCTTCTCCTCCACTCGCCGTAAAGTAGGACTGATAGGATAAAAGACCCGGTAGAGTAAACATTTGGACATCCGGGATAGGAGTTTTGATCCCATTTGCTTCGCTTAACCGATACAGCATCGGTTTCCTAGAGACAATATTCGTCGTATTGTATCATTCGTGGAGTTGATGTTGACTCCTTAATAGATGAACTCTTTTACTACCTCAAAGTTGTTACTATTAACATTGACATTTTGTCCAAGGTTATGCGCCCACAGTCGCGAATAAATTTTCCCGAGAAACTATCCCCATTCAGCAATCTCATTTACATTGCTGACAAGGGAAAAACTCTCGTAACTCTTTTTAAAGATCTTTTTTTTTCAAATGCGGACCGTAACCGTCTGAACATTTTGAATGATTTTTGGGAGGTGACGCGCTAGTTGGCTTTCCAATCCTCAATCGTAGACGGCGCCTCTGGTGTTGGCTCGGGAGGATTCCTCTCAAGAATCAAATTAAAAAAGTCACATGACCGCACAATGCCTAACTCCTTTTCGGTGCCGAATGAGTCGGAGAAGTCGTTTGCGACTAGGATTCTCCCTTGTCAGCCTACACAAATGGGCGGTTTACCAAACCTAGACTTAGATCTGTATAGTTCGTCTATATAAATGCTGTCGTATTCGATGAATAGGTGGTAGATACCGATTTGAATTTTTAAATATTTAACAAATTTTACCAAATAATAATTAAAAAATACAAACGACAAATTAAGTCGAAAGAATTTCAGGAACGTGGGACAATAGCTAGCTTTGTCATGGAACGCATGAATACTCCGCCATTGGTAAGTATTAATACCACTCAAACATGTCCATCTTGTCCTGGATGTATTTCTTCAACTCGTCTTAGGGCCCACTTGGATGGATGTACTTTACGCTCTTTCATTCGACTAAATCATCAATTCTGAAGTCTCTCATGGTCGGCCTGCATTTAGGGCGCTGATAGAGCAGTTTCAGATTCGATACTCCAACGATGCCATGTCATGCAGAAGTTTACAGCTGCTCAAAAGTTTCAGTTGTTAGATCGATAACTACTACATCTAAACGTAGGGCCATGGTAAACATGCACCCAAACAGCGCAAAGTATCCTTTTGTAAACTTTGGCTTTCTTTATTTTATTGATCCAGCATAATCACAACCTTTGTGGGTAAAGGGAAAGAGTAGATCTGTAAGAGTAGATAAAATTGTAGATCTGACAAAATTTGTGTCGATTAATTTGACGTAAACGAAAACAGTTATTGCACTAAAACAAATTTTCAAACTATCCAGAATCTCTGCAGTCCTGTTTGCGACAAATGGATTCCATCGACGGGGTGATTAAGAAAGCCAGTCAAAGACTATTTTTGAATCACTAAAGGCAAATATTTTTACTGGTTTCACGTCCAGGGATGAACAAATGACATTGATTAAACATCCTAAAAGGAGATTTCTACGACTCCTGAGTCAGAAATACTGCGAGCATACACCAATGCCGAATATGCCTTTTCAGAATCATCGGCGAACCCTATCAAATCCAAACATTTAGAATTTAATGTGTATCTTCTAGAAAGTCTAATGTTTTCAAAACAAGGTAGCTGCTGCCGAAAAGATGTCATCTTCAGGCGACATCATATGGTATGATCACCCCATCCGATTTTAGATTTATTAAACCAAACCAAATGATCCGGGAAATCTAATGGGTCGAATATCTTTGCTACTTCCGACCTTCTCTTTGAAGGTACTGGTTGATTTGCCAACGATAATTTAAATGTAAAAATATCAGGATAACTATATTCAAAACCTTCTTCCACGTCGAACGAATTAGTTTGAGCACAATCGGAATGCTGAAAATAACAGCAATTTGAGCTCCATTCCATTTGCTTAGCTCCAAGCCGCCACATGCAAGTACGTAATCAACTGCTCCTTCAAATCTAAAACTTCAGACAGCGAATCCGAACCTGGCGCATAATCATCAATGTACGAATTGTGCGGAAATCGATATATATAGTCCTCAGCTAGTTGCCTAAGAACTCTCAACAATAAATAGGGAGCAGGTGTGATACCATAAGTCACTGCGCTCAAAATCTTTGAAAATCGCCATTTTTTGTGCCAGATTTTGGCGAAAGATCTTCACAATGTCGACACAAAAGACATAATTGAACAAACGAAATTTAATAAAGATCATTCGTGTGAACCATCAAAAACAACTCGCAATTTACTGGTGATGACTGCATGATGCGGCAAACAAAATATCATTTCAGAAGTTGGCTCAACTTCATTTCGGTAACACGGTTTTGTATTTTGTTCCATGTGTCCTAACTCCCCATACTCCTTCATAAACTTACAATAGTCCTTGCGCAAAGTATCACAATGAGAAATTGGACGTTCCAATTCGTCCAATCTTGATAACACCCGTGAAAGTATGTTACTAAACCTTACATCATCAGAACGAAATAGTAATTCGATGATATACTTGTTGTCAGGTGCGCGAGAGTAAGTTTTCAGAAAATACGCATCTGCAGTATCTTCATCTTTCACTGGGGAACGTAGTTCTGCAATCTCCCAAAACGATTTAAGCAGAACATCAATGTTTACTACAACATGCAACACAATGAGACGCATTACCGGTAACTACCCAACCGAAAATCGAATTATGAGTTATAACATTGCCGGTAAAATCTGTTTGACAATTAGAGCCCGGATCGGCTAATCGAAAAAGCTAAGATATCAAAAAAATAAAGTTATCAAAAATGAACAACAATCCGAACTTTACTATTTAGAAAATGTGGGCGGATATAAAAACACTTACAGGTAACTACACCCCATTGGTTATAATTTCGTTAATGACAGAATCAGGAACACTTACCAACTCACCCGACATCTGTGAATATTTTGGCAAGGCCTGGTCGCGTTACTCCAGTGACACAAACTTCTCTCAAAACTTCCTTGACTCCAAATGGCTTGCAATAAACAGAGTACTACCAAAATTCATTATAAGTACATCCGCCAATTGCATTGAAAAACCAATAAACATAATCGAACTAGAAAGTTGTTTAAATTCGCTTAAAGGTACAACTCCAGGCTACGACCGCATCTCATACCCAATGATAAGAAATGCACTGTTGTTATTTCAACGAGTCTTGACCCTATTCAACAATATTCTTGCCCAAGGTATATTACCACACACTTGGAAAGTTGCTAGCATAATATCAATTCCTAAACGCAAAAAAAAGGCAGATCCTAAAGGTTACTGACCGATCTCTTTACTTCCTTGTACAAGTAAACTGTTAGAAAAAATAGTCTCTAGACGATTACTTTGGTATATTGAAAAAAAAAAAAAAAACAACTATGTAAACACAAACCAAGTTGCGTTTAAACATGGACGTAGTACCACCGACTCGCTCCTTCACATCGACGAAATAGTTGCTTCAGCCCTGTCACATTAGAACCATGTTTCCATCCTGTCACTCGACTTCGAAAAGGCATTCGATAGAATTGGTATCCATATTATTCTGAATAAACTCATAAAATGGAAAGTTGGTCACACGATGTATTCGTACATAAGAACTTTTCTAACAAACAGACAATTTAGAGTGAAATCGAATAACTATTTTTCAAGTATATATAAATTGGCTAATATCCCCCAAGGCTCTCCCCTCTCCGTAACATTACTTATAATCGCTTTTAACGATATAAGCGAAATTATATCAAAATATAATAAAACATATCATACACTGTATGCAGACTTAAATGAATGGTGCACACACTCAGGATCCATCATTTCACCTGAAAAGAGTAAACATTTACACATCTGCAAAAAAATAAATTGTAACAGTTTTTTTTATTAATGTACTCAATATAAAAATCCCAATTGTAATTAGTTTAAATATTTTAGGCATTATATTTGATGCTCACTTTAACTTTAAAGATCATTGTATTCAACTTGAAAAAAAGCTTTCCACCATGCTAAACATTATCAGATTCATATCTTCTAAAAATAGTCTTGTTCACCCAAACACACTTATTAATATAACAAAATCAATAATATTATCAAAGATTGACTATGGATTGGTAATATATGGAAAATGTACAAAATCAACCTTACAAATCATCAAACCATCTTACCATGCAGCAATCAGAACTAATTTGAAAGCATTTGCTACGACGCCAATAAAAAATATGCTAACTGAAGCCGGCCTTCCGTCCATTGAACACCGCAAAGACCTCCTAACAGCACGGCACAGCACAGCCAAAAATCTGTCAGTCAAACAAATTCTTCGGAAAAAAGTACCAAAATGGCCCTCCAGTATGTACAATGCTTTAAATGCCGCGAGGAACTTAGGCATACCACTATCAATTAAAACACTGACACCTGGAAACATCCCTCCTTGGCTAATACCAACCAACAACATCAACACCAAGTTGGCAAAACTCAAAAAAGACTCCACCACCAGGGAAACATACTTGCAGCTTTTCCATGAAATAATAAGTGAATTCAGAACAAACCAATGGGATATTTTATATACAGACGGCTCTAAATCTGATATTGGTAATGGGTTCGCAATAGTCACAGAAGTAGGCGATAGAGACTACCAAATTACTTCTCAATTTGTACTTCAGAAGCTCATGCAATCCTCAAAGCTACTCAGATAGCAAATAAATCTGCCAAAAAAAACGGTTATTTCTCTGACAGCCTTTCAACCTTAAATGCACTTTGTAATACCAACAACCACTCACCCACAATTACCAAAATACGTAACAACTTACAGAAATATCAAAACAAAATTATGATCCTCTGGGTACCAGGTCACACAGGTATCAAAGGGAAGAACTGAACATAACACCACACCCACCTTCGCGAAGAGATTTCCTGAAGATAATTAACACCCAATGGGAATATAAAAGAAAGGAGGATTGGAAAACATACATCCACCACTACTCAGTCATAAACCCAAAATCTGATGAAACGATGTACCCAACTGACACAGCACCTCAAATGAACAAATGTTTTATGCGACTTCGACTCGGGCACACTCAATTAACACACAGCTACCTTCTCAATAGAGACAACCCTCCAGTTTGTCAACACAATCCTCTCAAAATATAAAAAATATATACACAATTGAAAATTGAATCTATAATATTACCAATTATCATGCTTAGAATTGGTGATTACGAACTTAGGAAGTCGTAGTACCTTCAACCTCAGATCGACCCCAGAGCTTATCATACTCGTATAATTTTAGTTCTCACATGTATCAATATTCCAGCTGAAAGCCTATGTTGCTAGTGCTGTTACAAATGTATAAAATTAGAATGTAAATTTATTTATATTGTAATAAATAATAATAATATATGGGCCATTAACAACTTTGAGCCCTATAAAACAACTGGCCCAGACGGCATAACCCCAATGATGCTACAAAAAACTGCCATCTTTAGCCAACATTTTCCGTATATGCCTGAAGTTGAAATACCTCCCCAAAGCGTGGCGTGAAGTAAATGTAATATTCATACCAAAAGCGGGGAAATGCAGCCACACAACTGCAAAGGACTATAGGCAAATAAGCTTATCTTCATTCCTATTGGAAACACTTGAGAGACTACTAGACATTCAAATACGTAGTTACTTGAATCTAGACTACCTGTCCTCTAAACAACATGGTTAAATCGGTTGAAACAGCCCTGCATGATGTTCGAACGATAGAAAATTACCTATTATACTATAAAGCACAAATAAGCAGCCTTCCTAGATATAGAAGGAGCTTTTAATAGCGTAAAAAACGTGGTACTCATGGCATGTGCGAAATTCCCATCGACTCTTAGCGCAATCATGCAAACAAGCTTAAACATACTTAGTACATGGCCTGCAGTCTACGTGTAAACACAAAGAAAACATAACTAGTTCCTTTTACTAGCAAGCGATAGATCGCAAAATTTGCCAAATACCTTAAAGTGATACTTGACAGCAAGCTAAATTGGAATCTTAATATCAATGAAAGAGCAAAGAAAGCAAATACTGTGCTATATAGCTGCAATAGAATCTGTGGTAAAAAATGGGACCCCAATTGGAATCGTAATGTCAATGAAAGAGCAAAGAAAGCAATTACTGCACTGCACGCGTAATCTATGAAATTAGTAGCATACGAGGATGGGTTATTTGACTACATAATTCCATATCACGACTTTGACACTAACTACTTAACTAAAACACCAAGAAGAGACCACTGGTATTCAAAGAATGTGTTATCTAGCATTGAATTAGTAATTTACAGCGATGAGTCTAAAATGAAAATTGGAGTGGGCTCTGGCACCCCTTCGAAAGCAAACTCGTGCAGTGTCTTCCAAGCTGCCGAATTGAATATAGTACTGGACTTATCACAAAAGGATATCTCCATTTACGTAGATAGTCAAGAGGCCATAAAAGCTATGGCATCTGATATAGTAAAATCACGAGTAGGTGGACGCTGCCGTACAGAGCTAAAGGCTCTATGTAACCAGAACAAATTTCAAATTATCTGGGTGCCAGAACATAATAATATTCCGAGGAATGAGAAAGCAGACGAGCTAGCCAGAATATGATCGTCTAGCTGTGTCTTCCTATGTGATGTGATTCCTTTAAAAAAAACAGAAAATATCTATACACACACAAAATATAACAAAAACCATGTGGCAAGACACATTCACCTGTAAACACACCAAAGACTTGTGGCCGAAATTAAGCGGTAGCCAATCAATCAAGCTCATAGCTGTAATTAGAGCCTTCATTTAAATAGCGGCGAGGGCGATAACAGGACACAATCTGTTGGGTAAACACTTTCGTGAAATCAGACTTACTGACATACACCAACTATGCAGGAAGTGCGGAGATCCTGACGTCGAGGAGGAAGTTCCTCAGTTTCTGTATCACTGACCCGCGATCAGCAATAGCCGTAACAAACTCCTTGGCAGCTTCTAATAGGCCTATGCGAGTTTGTCGGCTTACACGACCGTCAACAGCCCATAAAGCTTTACCTAAACTATTGGAATATTTGCGAAACTAATTGCTTATTGCAGGTGTTCAAAAAGTTTTGAACTTTTTATATCATTTTGAATACATTTCATAATGTTATGTTTTATATTTTCGAAATTGAATGAACATAGGTATTGATTTTAAGTAAAAATGGATTATATTAAGTTTTTCTATAACTTTTTATTTTGTTATTTTTTTAGTTCAATTGTAGCGTATTTGTTTATATTTATAATATAATTTGTTTCGGGGATTTCCAAAAGTCCTCGGGCTCATCTCCTTGTGTTGGTTAGTTTGTTAAAATCTTAAGTCATCATAATATTCCAACTGAAATGAACACCTACCATTTGGATGTAAGACTTTTTAATATATGTAAGAATAAAATCGTCCTAACGAGGATGCCTTTAAATGTGTCATCCTTTCACTGACAATATTCGTGTGATAATATGAGATTATATGCCTGCATAGGACTTAATTTCTGTCGAATATTGGTATCATGCCCCTAACTCAACGACTACATTCTGTAACGACAACAATAATCCCGAATAGGTAAAATCTTTCTTAATTTTTGATGTTGTCACGAAATCTATATTTGTAAGCTTAATTCTTGTAAATTACAAGATTATCAAACTTGCAATAAAATTTATATTTTTAATTTGTAACATTCTACAATTACATAGTTTGATATTTGTGCCAAGAACCTAAGACGACTTAATACAAAATAAAGCAGTAAATCCACAATTTTGGCATTTGATTTTGCTTTGGAGTTTTTTTCTTTCAGAATATATATTATTAGATATCTTGGTCCTTTAGTTATATATCGACGGAGTTAAAAATGCATGTCTTTTAGCGAACGTATATTATATAAGATACTTTTTTAAAGTATATATATATATATATATATATACATATATATATATATATATATATATTTATAGATTAGAAAAAGAACTCAGAATCAAACTTGTAATTTTTCAACAGTGTTACTTAGACAATCTGGATACGTATGTACATAAATTCTCTGAAATACAAATAAACGGATATTTTTATTTTTAAACTACCTAGCAACAATAGTTTTACTAAATGTTAACAACATGAATCTCTATTAAACATCTTATCCTCACCTGCAAATAACGTCGCGCAAACACCATTCAACATTTGATAGATAAATTCATTAATAGGAATATTTTGTAGCAAGTGCGAAAGTTGCTGGTGCCTTAGTAATTTTACTAGAAAAGCCTTTTCTGGACAATATAAAAGACGCAAGCGAGAAAAAAAACGAATGCAAAGAACAGAAGAATCTTATCAGTACACTCCCGACGGCCGTACTTTCTGAGAAGCTTTCCTGACTGATGGATGGTTCCATGAGTGTTTTGCAGTTCATCGCGTGTGGCATCAACATTCTGTGAAGACATAACCAGCGAGTCCAATGTTGTTGCACTCTTTTGAGTGGTCTCGGACAAATGTCTAGATATGGACAACATCTTTTCAGTGACATTGCTTTCCTGTGATATCAAACTGGAACGATTATGTCGACTACCGGAAGTACGTTTACGCAGATCCCTTTCACCAGTAATTGCCATTAACTCTTCCCGATTAGCTTTTTCGATTTCTAACATAGTAGCTACGTTAGCTTTTCTGAATGCCTGTAATGTCTTAGAGAACTGATCCCTATGAGTGTCCACTTCTTTGGAAAGTTCAGGATCACCAAAATCTCGAGCCCAATCATCAAGTTTTTCAATACATTTTCTTAGTGCAGCAAGCTTTGAACGTCCCACTTCATTTAAAGTCTCTAGATCGCTAATGGAACCACGGTAAGACAGGATATCCTGTAAAAATGTATGAATATTACACCTGGCAATGATAGAGTTAATTACAATGTTTTTTTCAGATCAAGAATCGTCACCGCGATGGTAAAGAGTTTGAATATTTTTACTGAATTTACCTGGATGATAGCCTTGGCTTGTAAATTATTGTCAATCAGTTCTTGACGGATTCCGGGTAATGTATGCTTTTGAATGTCCATGTTTACTCAAGTATTTCTATTGAGATACAAAAAACTACACTTAAGTAACAACTCATCACGGACACAAAATTTGTTTTGACGCCATATTTCCACAACTAGATTTTTGACAGAAAGCGATTTTGACAGCCTTAAGAAAGTCCGTTCAGGGTTGTTTGATATTTATTTTATGTTTTCAGAGGATACCTACTTGATTTGGGTTTATTACCTACCCATCGCTATTATATATGGTTTATAGTGTTTTCGATTGAGATTTTCAGATTTGTTCTCAGATTTCAGAGTATTACTCATCCCAATCGAACATAAAAGAGATTGATCAGTTTTTGTGTGTGTTGAATGTGCCATTTTTTGCTGCTTATCTTATCTTTTTGCTGTGGAAAACCGCATTGTTGTGAGTGATGTAAAATGATTACTTTTTACTACTCGTACTCATTCGTTATTTTTCAAAGTAAACGGATACAAGTAACGATTCAAAATGCAAATAATTGTTTTTTTTTTGCTTGCCCAATAGTCAATAGTCACAGCACTTAACTCATAGACAAAGGTAATAAAATATAGCAACAGAATAAGAGATTCATTTTTCGTCACCACCAAAGTACTCGGATACACAAAAAAATACGATCCAGTTGTGGTTTTGGTAAGGCAAAGAGAATGTGTGAGTAAGAGAATGTGAGTAAACTAATCCGAATGAGTAATGACAATGAGTATGAAAATGTGAGTCTGAGTAGGCGTACGAATACGAATACTTCACTGAAAACGCTAACAGCGGTACAAGCGAAACGCCAATGGTGTTTTCCATTGGTAAATCTGGATTTTGAGCTGAAAATTGATATTTTTTGTTACCAATGGAACACGATTTTGGATGATTTTTTTTCTGTGGTTGCATAGTTGTAATTTCGTGTCTGTGGAGTTAGTGTCGGTGTAGCCTTCATGTTTCCAATAAAACAGGTTATATGTTTTTGATTTAATTTATATTTCACATTATTCTATGCTACAGTTTTAATGGTTAATAATAGTTTTTCACAGTCGAAGTAATCTTAAATCCAAGCGAAAATCACTCTAGTCAAGCTAACAGTCATCATTTGTAAAGGTGTTAGTGCAACGAGGGGTAAATCTTCCGAAAAATCTAGATTTGAAAAATAAAATCAATTTTTTTTGCCCAATAGAACACAACAACTGTCAAAATTGTTATTTTGACAGATCTAGATCAAAACGTTGATCACGACTTTTTTTGAAGTTCTGTGGCGACCGCAAAGTACTGCAGCGACTCGAAGAAGCATTTTTTAAGGCCGCTAAGCAAAACCAGGTGTCGTTTGAATCAAGAAGAGAGATATTCAAATCTCTTACCAACGGTAAATGCTACGACCCATTTAATAAACATTTTTATATTTTTCCAAATAACGATGAAGAACACACATTAATTTTTGTTTAGCAGTGAAATTGAAAGACGGACAAACACCAACCATCATGGCGTCAAATTCAGGAAAACATCGGTTCCATCAGATGCTGAGATTCAAGAAATTTCATCATTAAAGAATCTCAGAATTCCTACGTTCTGGAAAATCAATCCAGCGCTATGGGTTGTCCAGGTGGAAGTGCAATTTCATAACCTTCGCATCACCAGCGACAACAGCAAGTTTAATGCCATCATCGCTTCGCTGGACCCAGAAGTGCTGAATGAGGTGTCGGATTTAGTGCAAAAGGCACCAGAATCGGATAATAAATTAGACCTTAAAGAACAGGTTATATTACGATTCACAGAGTCCAAAGAAAAGCAACTCAACCGGTTTATGACGTCCCTAGAACTCCTTAGAGAAATGCGTAGACTGGCGGGTCTTAATTTTCCCGACGACGACATGTTGTCCACTTTATGGATGGCAAGAATGCCCACTCATGTCCGTGGGATCTTATCAGCAAGCCATGGAATCGACCTCACTGACTTGTCCGAAATGACAATGCATCCGCCCACGCTGTTTTTGCAACCGACGTCCATGACGGTGATTCTGCAACCCCCAGCAACGTTGAAAGCGAAGTAAGCCGACGACTCAATTCCATCGTTTAAATCCAATCACAAACACGGAAGGTCTCGAGCATCGCCCAAAAATAATGAATCCCAAAACGTCAAAAATGCGCATTGTGAATGCACACTGCTTTAATGATGCCAAGTATGATTGCTTTTGCACTGCTGCACATATGTTATGCATCACAAACATTCACGATGCTCTTTTTGCGTGTGTTTGCGCAGTTGATGCTTTCACAATGCGTTTTAGAAAAATATGCTTTGCATAATTAAATTGCAGTAATGCAGAAGTAATGCGTTTTGGAATTCAGCCAGCGTTCCAATCCGAAAACAAACACTGTGCAACACTGCATCATCACCACAGGCCAACCAATTGCCGAGTGACCACGACGACTTTCCGGCGACAAATTCCAACAGGCCAAGGCTGAGTTTGAGGAATTTCAACAGAAAGGTTACTGTCGTCCATCCAGCAGTCCTTAGGCAAGCCCGATTCATCTCGTTGAGAAGAAAACCAGTGGTTGGAGATGTTGCATTGACTACCGTCGCCTGAACTCTGTTACTCAAGCAGACAGCTATCGAATCCCCCATATAATGGATTTCACCGAGCAGCTAAACAACAAAAGCTGTTTCCCAATTTTGGATCTTGATAAGGCATATTCACCCTTATTCCAGATGGCGTTTTTATTAAACGACAAATGGCGTTTTTTGAGTCGATTCATTTTAGTGTCGTTTAAGTGTCGGTATTCTATTCTCTGAACGCCTCCCTCTCATTTTTTTTACATTCCACATGAGTTTCACAGCAACAGCTGATACAAAAATGACAGATATGCGTTTATGTTTTGCAATTTGAAATTTAAAATGAGCATTTATTTTACCTATTTAAAATTCAAAATACAAAATAATATTACAAAAACAATGAATAGCATTGCAATGTTTATATCATTAGAAAGTGAAGACGAAAAAGAAGATGAAATTGCAAAAAGAGAAATGAAAAACATCAGAAGAAGAATCAGGTCAAAATCGAATCCTTTGGATTTACCAGACTCAAAGTGGATTTAAGAAAAAAATATTTTGAAGTAAAAATACCTAATTCTGATAACATTTCCAGATTTAAAATGTACTTCAAACTTAGCAAAGAAGCTTTCGTCTATTTACTGAATGAAGTAAAGGATAAAATTCCAATCGCTGGTATTTCATTGTCAGTGCCAGTCATTTTTAAACTTTCGTCGACATTGTGATTTCTTGCGGAAGGTGGGTATCAAAAGGGTGTAGGCAATGATTTTAATTTGGGTCTTGCTCAACCAACGTTTAGTAAAATCCTCAAAGAAATGCTTTCCCTTATGGAGGAAAATATTTGCCCACAATGGATAAGCATGCATTACACAGATGAAGAAAAGAACTGTGCGAAAATGACGTTTTATGAAAAGGCTGGAATTCCAGGAGTCTTAGGATGTGTCGATGGCACTCACATACGCATTTTGGCACCGACAAAAAACGAACAACATAAGTATTACAACAGGAAAGGATTTTTTAGTTTAAATGCTATGATTGTATGTTAAATTAGTTTCTTTATGGTCTGGGGAATACCTCTTTTGAAATTTCTTGCCAGCGAAACATTTTGTTCCATTCATTCAGCCAAACGTTTCATTTGTTCTGGGGTTGTTATTTTCACCCTTGAACAAATAACAATTAATAAAATCCTTGAATTAATACAAAAATTAATCGAAACTCACATTTTAACAAAAACTCGACACCTAGTCGTTTGCAAATTTCTATTCGACAATTATTGGCGTTTTACCTGTCGTTTTATCCAACTAAAACGACTGTTAGAATGCGAATAACTGCAATGACGTTTTAAGAACTTACGTTCCACACTACTTAAACGCCACGTAGCGTTAAACGACATAAAACGCGTTCAGACTTGCCAGCTGTAATACCGATTTCAAAAAACGCTATCTGTCGTTTAATAAAAACGCCATGTGGAATAAGGGTGATTATCAAATCCCGATGACACCTGAAGGCATCCAAAAAACAGCAGTAACCACGCCTTTTGGTTTGTTCGAGTTTGTAGTCATGCCATTTGGTCTCAAAAATGCAACTCAGACTTTCCAAAGACACATGGACATGATTCTACGTACACTGTATTTTGTTTTTTGCTACGTTGACGACGCCCCAAATTCGGAAGAAGAAGATCGTCAACACGTTCGTCAATTCATGAAACATATCCACGAACATGGACTCATAATCAACATAAAGAACATATAATCAACCAATTCGGATGTCAAGCACCTGAAGAAAGAGTTGAGGCCATCTCGAACTATGCAAAACCATCCTTCATAATGGAACTACGTCGCTTCCTTGGAGTCGTCAACTACTATCGACGAAGTAGTGGACTCCTTTGGCTGAAGAAGCTTTTCAAATGTGCAAAGACAGTATCAAACACGCCACGTTACTGAATTACATTGATCCACTCCTACTAACAACGGATGCCTCGGATACAGCAGTTGGTGCTAAACTGGAAGCACGTACTAGACGGTCGACATTTCGTCGTGCAAACAGATCGTAAGCCGCTCATATAAGCGTTCCAGCAGAACTACACAAGGCACCACAACGTCGTCTTAGGCAATTAGACTACATATCCGAATATACAACGGACATTGCTTACCTACCTGGAGAAGAAAACTCAGCAGCAGACGCATTATCACGACTGAATGCAATAACTATGCCGATACACTTCGATCTGAGAGAACTCCACTTATCCCAACTACTCGATGTTGAACTTGAAATCCTGATGCAAACTGATTCATCGCTCCAGTTGAAGAAACTTATCCGAAATAAAAATCTGCTGCAACGTCTCGGACAACACTATTCGACCTTATATATCTACCTGTTTCCCTGCATGGAAGGCCTTTGAATCCATCCATGGTCTTTTACATCCAAGCGGAAGAACTACAAGTCGAAAACTGAGGCAGAAGTACGTTTGGCCGAACATCATAAGAGACGCATTGGAATGGTCTCGCACTTGCATCCAATACCAACGGACAAAGGTACATCAACATACCAAACTTATCCCAGACTCTATTACATTTCCAGAACACCGTTTTCACCATGTCCACATAGATCTGATCGTCCTTCCACTCTGTAAGGGAAAGAGTTATTGCCTGATGATGATCAATCGCTTCAGCAGATGGATGGAAGCAGTACCCCTACAAGATATGCACGCAGAGACGGTGGCCACAGCGTTTTATACGCACTGGTTTGCTCGTTTTGGTCTGCCCATCTCATTAACCACCGACCAGGGAAGTCGATTGAAGCTGCACTCTTCAACGCGCTTACCAACATGATTGGAACAGTATACGGATACGAGCGTCCCCATACCATCCAGTTTCAAATGGACTTGTCGAGCGTTGGCATCGTTCACTGGAAGCTGCTCTTATGTGCCACGAAAATACCAACTGGATTGATTGTCTCTTAACAGTGTTGTTAGGAAAAGCATATGAAGAATACACCAAGGCCTGGTGAGTTTTTCGTTGATGATAACCAAGTTTCCAATCCACAGTCATTCAATGAGAAACCATGTGACAATTCCGCCCGACAGCAACTGCAAACCATGCGAGGAATAAATTGTTTGTTTCACCAGACCTCTTTAAATGCAGTTACGTATTCCTGCGCTGCAATGCTGTGAACAAACCACTTCACAGCCATACACCGGTCCGCATCCAGTAATCCATCGAATCAGCAATAGACTCTGTACCATCAACGCTGACAGAAGAAAAGTAAACGTCTCACTGGATCGTTGAAATCAGCTCACCTCCACGCAGAAATCCATCCACAGTTACAACACAAAACTAAAAATACGACCATTATAAAAAAATCTGAAAAACAAAATTCAATCAACAAAAATATCAACAGCTGTTAAAAACAAATGTTTCCTTCGACAGTTCATCGTAACTTCGTCACTGGATGGGGAGTCATGTCATGTGGCGACCTCAAAATACTGCAGTGAAGTGACTCGAAGAAGCATTCTTTAAGGCCGCTAACCAAAAGCAGGTGTCGCTCGAATCAAGAACGAGATATATTCAAATCTTTTACCAACGGTCGGAAAAACCAATTCATTCTGGTTTGTTTTCTCGACGCGACATCATCCTTTTTTAATTCAACTGAATTCCAGTGTTAAAATATAAAAAAATTAATAAAATCGTTTATAGTTTTCCAGATAAGAGGATATCCATTTCAGCAGTATTGGTTCAAAACCAAGGGTAGACAATTTGAAAAGGATTAATTTGTGGGATATCTTATCGAAAGCTTTACTAAAATCGGTTGCAACAACATCGACTTCTTTACCACTTTCTAAGGCCGACGGCGCAGAGGACGTGAATTCAACGAGGTTTGTGGTGGTTGATCTACCTTTTAGAAAGCCATGTTGGTTTTGAGAAATTAAAGACTTGCATTGAAAGCTTAAGGATTCGTACAAAATACTTTCCAGGAGTTTGGGTATATGCGAAAGTTTGGCTATCGGGCGATAATTAGTAACTTCGCTCTTTAATCCCTTTTTATGAATTGGCGTTATGAAGAAGGACTTCCATATATGAGGAAAGACGCCTTGTGATAGCGAGAGGTTTAAAGAGGTGCGAAAGGGGGTTGGAGAGCACGAGGGAGCACTTCTTAAGAAAAATAGCGGGTATACCATCTGGGCCTGGTGAGTATTCATCATTAAGTTTTTGTAATTTATTTTCAATTACAGTAGGTTCGAAAGTTTGAGAGAGAAAGGGACCAATGGAGTAGTCAGTAGTCAGTAGTCAGTTGAAATAAAAGGGATCTGGAACAAAGGAGCTGTCGGCAAAAGATTGTTTAAAAAAGGTGGCATAAAAATTAGCAATGGTGTGTGGATCACTTGAAGATATGTTTTCGTAAGAGAGGGATGGAGGGTAACCGTCAGATTTTTTCTTGTAGTTAACGAATCGGAAAAAAGATTTAGGGTCGCTTATAAGGTTGACTTGCGCATTGTCAACATATCGTTGATAGAGGGAGTTATAAGCCTGAGTGAATTGAAGGTATGAGCCGAGATAGTTGGAAAAGTCAGAAAAAGACTTGTTTCGAAGGAAAACTGACCATAATTTGTTTCTCTTGTTGCGTAACGATCGGAGTCTTCGATTGTACCATGGAGGGGATGTAGAGAAGGGTTTTGGCCGAGAAATAGGGACAAAAAGGGAGATAGAAGCAAATAGTTCTCTGTAAAACAAGGAGATGGCATCATTTACAGGGAGATTGGCAAACTCAAATGAGACTTTGCTGAGGTGTTCATTTATTTTCCGGAAATTGGCTTTATGAAAATCATAACACGGGAGGCCAGCGGGGGGTGTGGGCTGTAGTAGAGGGTCGTGAAAAAAAGAAAGAAGAAGCGGGGGTGAAGGTTGTCAATAGTTGATAGAAGCAGGGGGGAGAGTGTGACAGAGGAGTTAAGTGGGTCAGTAGTGAAGATTAGGTCTAACTGCCTACCCATATAATTAGAGATGCCGCTAACTTGGCATAGACTTGAGTCGGTTAGTCGATCAAGGAAGAGACATTCTTTAGTTGAGTTGGGATTTGAAGCAATGAAAAACGATTCATCATCAGATAAATCCCAGTGTAGTTGAGGCAGGTTAAAGTCGCCGAAAATAATGATGTCGTCAGAGGATTCAGATAACTCTATTACTTGATCGATCGCATTAACAGCAAGTTGGTAGGATTCAATAGGTTGGGCCGGCAGAATGTAGAAACACATTACGTATAGGGACTTGTGGGGGAGTGTTATTTTTATTGCAACAAAGTCGAGTTTTGAAGACGAAGAAGTAGCAATCGGAGAAGAGTCCAGGTCGTTATGAATAGCAAGAAGAACACCTCGACAAGGGGAGTCATCCGTTGGGCGGCTGATATCGTCCCGATAGACATTAAATATGGGTGGGAATAATTCCGGGTTCTTTATATCGGGAATCAGATTGGTTTCAGTTATAGCGTGTATATCGAAAGGAAGAGCATGAGACTGGCGCAGAACAGCTTGGGTTTTTGTACGCAGGCCCCTTACGTTCTGATAGTAAAAGGTTAGAGGAACGCTATAATGGAAGGTTTGCTGAAGTCCTGCTATCAAATTATGGACGAAAAAATTTGTTGTGGTCAGCACGGGTTCTTTGACGGTGTGAGATACGTTTAGAACTGATATGAGAAGCAAAAGCAGATAAGTCTTTGTCCACGGTGGCCGACGAAATGTTGAAACCCTCGTGATAACGGTTGTAGATTTTTCTCAGTGCAGCAGGATCAATAGGAAGGCCTTCTTTTTGGATAGATATCTGAACGTTTGTTTTGGTTTTTCCGTCAATACAGATGGATTCAGGCTTATCAAATAAGTAGGCAAGGTAAAGTCGAACATTTTCGAAAAGCCTGTGATCTCTTAGTCGTGCCATAGTATATCGGCCATCAAGGTCGTTGGGGGATTACTTACTTTCCAAGCAATGAAATTGTATGAAGCAACATAACGATAAAAAGAAGGAAGACTCAAAAAGAGTCACTGAATTCCCTAATTGCAATAAAATTACATTGAATTTGTAAATTTATGGTCTGATTATTCGACATATGAGCTAAAACAAATTTTTTGACAAAAAAAAACAAGTTTAAGTGATTCTTTTTATATATTATTCAATGTTCACAAAAACAGCTGAAAGATACATTTTTTGCGTTTGTTTTTATCCATTCAAAGAACGATGGTTGGGTGTTGTAGAACGAGGATAGACTCTGATTCGCTTTCACTTGGCAATGCCCAATGTTGTAAGGCTAAACGAGGAAAGTATTTCTGCAGTTCCTCAGGTTTTTGCGGACTTTTAGTCCACTCCTTAGTACTTAAGTAAATTAAAGTTAGGTACAAGGTCTGGGGCTGGGCTTATGCACCATATTTTATTTAATATGGTTGCATAAATGCTTGCTGGACCCAATGACGCAATCGGGATGACAAACCCTCGGGGCATATGCAACGAGTGCTTGCCACCCCGATTATAATTAAGTTAGGTTTAAGTAGTTAAGTAGTCTTAAGTAGTGTTCGTTAGGTTTAACTAGTCTTAAGTAGTTTAAGTTAGTTTTAGTCTAGATTAAGTTTTTATATAAAACAAAAAAAAATGGTTACTGTTCAAAGCTTTAATTTTTTCTTTGAAAAAGCAATGCTGGTGGCGGATGAACCGAAAGGCCAACGGCTCAATCCAGTAGTGGATACTGATGATCCCGTGTCCTAGGGGTATCTAATAAATTGGAACTGGCCCTCCAGGTTGGGGGTTTTGCTTAAGGTTAACTACCCAACCATGGAAAAATCAAACGGTTACGAAGCAACCAACAGCCTCGGAAAGGACTGATTTTATTGTTGATGACACGGCTAAACGAAAAATGGACAACGACGTTCGTATCTGCACCTGGAATGTGAGAACATTAAACAGGAGAGATGCAAGCGAACAACTAGCGGAAGCCCTAAACTGCAGCAAAGCAGAAATTACTGCCATCCAGGAAATACGATGGGATGGGCCGGACAAAAAGAGGATGAAAAACTGTGACATCTACTACGGACCGTGTTATAGCGAGCAGAAACAGCGACTATTCGGATGAGGATTTGTTATATTATTATTATTATTATTATTATTATTTATTAACTTGTAATTTAAAATTACAGGGTAATATAAAGATTATAGAACCTAGCTGCGGAGACTATAGGCTCTTATTTGATAAAATTATAAAGTTAATTTAAGAGTTTCAATTAATTTATTTACATTTTCAATATTTGTAGAGTTTGGATATTTTAATATTTCATAAATTGATTTGTATTGAAATATGGATTCTATTATTGGTTTTGCAATTTGACAATTTTCTAGGAGATGTGGGATATTTAACGTTGTGTTGCAGGAAGTGCATATCGGCGGGTTGTTTTTGGTGAGCAGATGTTGGTGAGTTATTGATGTGTGACCGAGTCTTAGGCGAACGAAGTTTGAGATTTTATGTTTAGATTGGTTTGTGGGGTATATTGGGTGAAAATTTTCTTCGTTTACTTTTTTATAGTGGTGGTGATAGAGGTTCCATTCAGTTTCTTGCTTGGTTCTTAGGTTTTTAAGAATACATGTTTGAAGATCTTGTTTGGTAAACACATTGAATTCGTAAACTGGTGCGTCTTTTGCAGAATTTGCGGCTTTATCAGCTTCCTCATTATTACGAATATTTACGTGTCCGGGGGTCCACATAAGTTTGATTTTATTTGGCTTCATAGCAATCTTGTTTCTTATTGCAGAAACTAGTTCAGTGTTATTGTTTGGGTTGCTTATTGCTTTTAAAACCGACATGCTATCGGAGCATACAACAAATTTGCCACTGTAGTCCAAAGTTGCCTTAGTCGCTTGGAGGATTGCAAAAGCTTCTGCCGAGAAAATTGATGTGAATTGGATTTGTTATAAGTGCCAGACTTAGGAGGAAAAAGATAATATAGCTAAGGACTGCTTCTATGAGCTCCTTGATATAACCTATGAGCGACTACCGAAGAACGAGGTTAAAACCATCATGGGAGATTTTAACGCAAAGGTAGGAAGAGAAGACATCGTTAGCAGTTTTGTCGGAAAACATAGCGTACACGACAACACGTCTGGTAACGGACTTAAGCTAATTGACTTCGCTACGGAACGAAATGCATCTATAGCCAGCACACGGTTTCCTCACCTCGATATCCATAAGGGGACATGGCGGTCCCCAGCTCAACGAACGGTCAAAAAAAGAATTGATCGCATAGCGATAGACAAGAGGCACGCACATTTCAAGGTGCTAACATCGACTCGGACCACTACCTTGTTGCAGCCAAGGTTAGAATGCGGATATCCACCACGCCACAACAATCCAGAAATACTGTAAAAAAATTTAATATCGAAAGACTGCAATCGCAAGAGACCGCCAGGAGGTGCCACTTCAGGAAAGATGTTCGCAAGTTTTACCAAAGTGTAAAACGTCAAAGCCAAGGATACAAGGCTCGAACAGAATCCTGTCGAGATGAGATTAAATATTGGCAACGACAGCGAAAAGTGCCAACCACCCGACCTGAGTGAAGTGAGGATAGCAATATCTAAACTGAAGCTTAATAAGGCTGCCGGAAATGACGGCCTTATAAAGCTCGGCGGGAAGACTTGGTAAGTAACATCCACCAACTCATAAGCCGAATCTGGTCGAGACCCTCTAAACTGTGCCAACTACAGAGGCATAAGTCTCCTCAACATCGCATAAGAAATTCTATCTGCCGTAATATGCGAACGCCTGAAACCGTTTACCAACATCCTGATCGGCCCTTATTAGTATGGTTTTAAGCCAGGAAAGTCCACAACCGATCAAATCTATACACTTCGGCAGATCCTGGAAAAACCCAAGAAGCCCAAATCGATACCCACCACCTATTTATCGATTTCAAAGCCGCATACGACAGCATTTACAGAGGCGAACTATACAGAGCCATGTAGGATGACGATGGAGAATTCTCGCTGCTCCATCAAGGTCGGAAACGATCTCACTGACACATTCGATACCAAAAAAGAATTTAGGCAAGGCGATACGCTGTCATGTGACTTCTTCAATCTGATTCTTGAGAGGGTTGTGCAAAACTCACAATCCAACACCAGAGGCACAATTTTCAAAAAATCTGTACAACTACTAGCATACGCCAACGATATTAACATCATTGGTAGGACCCAACGTGATGTCATAGCCACTTTTGCTAGTGTAGAGAAGGTAGCGGCAAAAATGGGTTTAGCAGTAAATGAGGGCAAAACGAAGTATATGCTGTCAACACGGAAGGACGCAGAACATCGACGAATTGGACAGAAAGTCACCATTGGCAGATATAAATTTGAGGTAGTACGGGACTTTATCTATCTCGGCTCCGCTATTAACTCTGACAACAAAATTACATCAGAAATTAAACGAAGAATTACTCTTGCCAACCGCTGTTTATTAGGGCTAAGAAGGCAATTCAGTAGTAAAGCCCTCACTCGAACTAGTAAGGAGATCTTATATAAGACCCTAATCAACCCAGTCCTGCTCTACGGCGCTAAAGCATGGACCATTTCAAAAGCGGATGAAGAAATCTTTGGTCGATTTGAGAGGAAAATTATTCGAAAAATCTTCGGTCCCGTTTGTGTTGAAGGGCTATGGTGACGAAGATTCAACCAAGAACTATACGAGCTGTACAGCGACATGCCCCTGGTCAAAAAACTCCGCATTGGACGTTTAAGATGGCTAGGACATGTAGAACGAATGGACACCAATACTCCGGCTCGCAGAGTCTTCGATTCCCAGCCTGACGTCGGACGCAGTAGAGGAAGACCTCGCCTTAAGTGGCGCGCACAAGTAGAAACTGACCTCAACCAACTTGGTGCGGCATGTTGGTTGAGGCCCGGGTTCATTCCGGACTGTAGCGCCACTTAAGTAAGAAAGTAATTATTATTATTAGTTATTATATTTGCCTTATTTGAATTATTCACTTGATGATTTCTCATACAAATATGCGTTAGCTTTCAAAATATATAGCACTTAGTCGATACGAAAATTTACCACCAGGTGTTTGCCTTCAGTCGTCAATTATTACAGAATTTATTTGAAATCACTCTATGTAGTATTCCAACTTTTGAACAGATGACGCTACATGTCGCTGTGAAAAGGAATCTCTTGGCACAAGAAAGATGTCGCCCATTTATTAGCATGGTACTATGGAAATTTGAGCTTGACGACGGCATGTTTGCGCCTTTTTTTATAATTTACACGTACTCAAGGGGTTATGAATACCTTTTATATGTTACCATAGTACGAGCGTTAGAGGAGGGGAAGAAAGAGAGGATAGGAAAGATTTTGGATGTAGTGGAGAACTAAACTCCATGGGTGGTGTCCGAACTAGCTTCGGGGGAGGGAGTCACTTTTTCTTGTGTTCGTTAAATTTGAAGAAATACAAGATGGTGTGCATACTTTTAGGTATTACACCGACCTTTTTTTAAAATAAAATTTTTAAATAAAAGTGAAATGGATTTTGGTTGGGATTGAACGCGCAACTTCCACTCAACAGACGAACACATTACCACTACACCGCGGCCACCCACTGTAGGTCACCGAATTTTGGGCCTTAACTTTTGAGCTAGGATAATGAAATTTGGTACATGTGATCTTCTTACGTGCTGTTCGAATAAGTGTAAACATTTTTAAAATCCCACTGCCACGCCTACTTTTTAGAAAAACGTTATTGTTGGCCTCACTGTAGGGAAGTTTGAAAAATTGACTTAACAACATATGTAGTCAATCCCAATATCTTTATTTTGTCCAAATAAAGTTTTTTTTTGCCACACCCACTTTTTGAGTGCGTTTTCAGTAAAAAACGTTTTAAAATTTTAAAAATTCGAAAAAACTTTTGATGCAAAATCATTGCCTATGATAATATAAACATTTCGTGTATATATCATTTTAACCCACGTCCACTTGTTGGAGGCGTTTTCCTACAAAACCACCAAACCATACTAGATTTTGATAAAGTGTCAGAACAATTTGTTGTGACAATGCCATTTTTATTAATGTTAAGGATACGGTATTAAACGATCTGCACAGCTGATTATAGCCTTCTCATATGTGTTACTGCACCAGACGTCAGTCCGGAATCGTTGAATAAAACAACGTTGAAATTCTAAAAGCTTACGCGCGTTCATTTCTTAAACTGAAATACGTTTTTCAAAATAATACAAATAATTCAAGTACTTACAATGTTATTTGATTCTGCAGCGGTGGATCAAACTTCCGGTGTGGGTTTTTTACGGGCATTGAATGTCACATTGCCTATCGAATGCATTCAGGTTCAGGAGTTTACATTCATTAGAAGTCTATTAAAATTGAATATTGCTTATTGCTTTAGAAGTTCGATTCGGCGTCGCATTGAGTCTTATGACATAACACCACACCCGTGAGCCGCCTTGTTCTCATCAGAAGCCTCACCAACATTCAATTTGGCCAACTTCACCACTGTTGTTCGGAAAACTCCGACTGCAGTCTTTATTCCGGCTGATCGAATCTGCTCATCTGGTCCAGGGAATACTTTGGCGATTCTCTCTTTCCTCCACTCAGACCCTGGTACATTGTCGTCACAAATGAGAACCAGGTCTCCTACTTCCAGAGACGGAACTTGATGGAACAACTTACATCTCCTTGTGAGCTTTGGCTGATACTCCTGGACCCATTCCTTCCAGAATCTATCCTTTATTTACTGACTCACTCGCCACTTTCGCGCACTTCGTCTTTGCTCTTACGAAAGAAACTGCAACCCTGCCTCCAACTTTAATCCTGACAGCACTGAACGCTTCTTCACTGGCATCGACGTAAGTGGGAAAAATTGTCTGTTGAAGACAGTTGAGTGTTATAACATCTCGGCACACGCCTCTGGTTCAATATCGGAAGCTCATCTTTCCAAAGCTGCCATCTACCATAGATCTCATTGGGAATTGGCTGGACCCATTCTACCCAACACCTCCAAATAGATCGTAACAACAATTTAATATAAATGATGAAGTTTGCAAATTATGCCGTATGGGTCAAATATTGGCATTGCAATACTCTAAAGCTCTCTCTTTGTTGGACATCTTTTAGCGACGATAACATCTTGGCTCACTCGGTAAAACTTTGTATTGAACAGGAAGACATCATCGGTTGGATCCCAACACATCCCCAGCACCTTCTCAGTAGCGGCATTAGCGTTCATGTCTACCAGTTGGTTTGCACCGTCCGTTTCTCTGCCGTCATAGATCTCTCGCAACACTCCTCTGGCGCTGAAACAATGTTTCGCAAATCAAAGCCACCGCTTGTTTTGATCGAAATAACGGCTTTACTGACTTCGATTACTTCTGCCACGCTGTCGAAACGGTCAACGTAGTCATCCACGTAATGGTTATCGATTATGGCTTTAATGGCCCGTGGATTTTCGTTGGCGAATCTAATCTTAAGGCGTTGAAGTTTTTGACTTAGTTCGCTGAATATGGCGAACAGCTGGGCCCAAATATCATCGACTGCACGACAAACACTTCGACCGGATCATTTTTGTAGAGTCGGCAGGCTAACCACAATTTCAGCTTATTCGAGCGACCACTTAAGAGCATCTTCTTGGCCAACTCTGCACTCATGATTGTAACTGACGAACCTTCATCGAGAAGAGCATAGGTTCATACAACCTAACTGGCACTACTCGAAAAAGAATTTGTGTACTCACTTCAGTACCAAGACTGAGCAAGGAATTTACGACTGCTTGCTCTTGTCTGGCCTCCGCGCTTGTCGACGGCTCCGGTTGCAGAGCTTCGTGTAACGATTTATGGTAGAGTTTGGAACAGCTGTCGATCCCACATGTCTTTCGAAACTTGCACGAGTGCACGTTGCGGCCGAATCGTAGATAACTGAAACATAATCGATTCTTTTTCACAAACTCCCACTTTTTCTTGGTGCTCAAATCGGTGTACATATTACACTCAGTCACTGCATGTATTTTTCCTTTGCAACAGCGGCATTTGTTATTGCTGGCACCGGAAGTTGGTCTGGTGGTGTCAAACAAATCGGTGTGATTAGACAAACAAGTCTGGCAACTGAACTTCACCATCCGTCGAAATGCTTGATCGGCCATGTGTTGTTGTAACCCACTTGCTTCGAAGAACGTTGTATTATTAACTTCAGCTTTCCCTCTGGAATTGGTGGTATCTCTCTCACTTTCATCAGCTGGCTTCTAAGCAAGCACTCTGGGCGACCGTAGCGGAATTCCAATGCAGCCATAACTCGATCTACAATTTTGGGGTGAATCAACAATGATTCGACGGCTTCTTTCGCATCACCCTTAATGCACCTCTGCAAACGAAAATTATTTTCAGCATTGGTGTAACTGAACATTGCCGTTGACTCGTGAAAGGCAGTACAAAACATTGGTCACTCTTCTGGCCTTCCATTGAAATCTGGCATATGTTGTCATTTTCGTGGAGTCGCATAATTACCTACACTATTTGGACTCTGACTTAAAGGTGGTGGCATAATTACCTACACACGATTGAGGTGTATTTAATGGTGGGATGTAACTTGCGACCCTTGGAACATATGTGGAAGTATACGAACAGGCTGCTTGAACTGCATTCGCCAACATCTGTACTGGCACTGGCTGTTGGTACATTGACGATGGCCAGGAATACGGTGCGTACTGGTTGACTGCGGCGCTAGTGCACAGGACGGATGGTTTGGCTGCTGTCATGATACTTGATGTGGGGTGTAGACCAAATGCTGATGAGGTGGCTGCTCCAAAACTATAGGCGGGTAAAGATGAGGTTATGTGTACGGGCTCGTCGATGGAATAACTTTTATTCTGTTGCTGCTGGCGGCTGAGCTGTTTCTGCACACGCATGCGTTCATCTTTTTCAGTTGTGGCATTCGCCACGGCCGGCGGTGGCTAATTCTGAACGTAGCTGATGCATCTCATTCCTAAGTTCTTCCATCTATGGCTCTTCTTTTTCTCTGAGCAGGATCTGCTATGGGAAGCTTTTGAGCAATCAATCGATTGATATTCGTCGCAAATGATATTCGTCGCAAATTCTTCTAAACATTGAAACAACATTTGTTTCTGCAGATGTCCGCCCGGAATCGTTGAATAAAACAACGTAGCAATTCTAAAAGCTTACGCGCGTTTATTTCCTATATTGAAATACATTATTCAAAATAATATGCATAATTCAAGTGCTTACAATGCTATTTGATCAATTGATTCTGCGGCGGTGGATCGAACTTCTGGTGTGGCTTTTTGACAACATATCTAGACAATTCTAATATTGCTTTTACACCGAACCAAAAACTGAGTTTTTGCAAAAATACCTGAAAACTTCATCGAAAACCAGAGTTTATCCATACATTTGCAGTTTTCAAAACTATTAGGTTACGCCGTAACCTTCACGAAAACACTTCGCAGACGTCATCTCATTGATGGTTGTTGGAACGAACACACCTTTTCATACGTTCTACATGAGTACAACACGTCCCACATTTTTTAACTTTCTCTTACAAAGAGAGAGTTATTGTTTTCGTGAAAATTTTCGACTTCGATATTTTATTGATTCTAACATTACGATGATAACGGAACTCAAAAAAGTTGTTTTTTTGGAATTCCCTCCATCTGTCCGTACAAGCCTCTCCAGCCAAAACGACTTCACCGATTTTCTTCAAACTTCGTATTACTGGTAGCCATGTTATTACTGGTACCTGCCATATAAAAATCATACATAACCTCAGTTTGCTCAAAAACGGCTTTAACGATTTTGATTAAACTTCTTATATGATATAAGCATATTAGTTTCAACAAAACTGCATACCCAGTTGTTTCGAGAAAATCCATATAAAGGATTTTTGCATATATTACTGTTTTCATGAATTCCACATAATTGGTTTTGGCCCAATTATCCCCAAACGCAAATTTCAGTTTTGGCCAATAACAGAAAATCATTATTATTCGCATGAACACCGATTACTTTCAATTACGGAATAAACGTTCGTATAATCTCATTTCGACATCATTAATACCATTCTAGCATCATTAGTCGAAATAAATATTGTTAAAAATGTCAAATTAACTCGCTGTGAAAGAGAAAGTTGTGTACGATCCAGTCGTGCACCCACCACTAGTTTTCATTTCATTTCATTTGCATTTTTAATAGAAAATGCAACAAATAAACAAAATGAAGAGGATTTGGTGTGTGGATGACGAGGAGAACATGGTGGAGCTATGGGCAGACAAAAATGACGATTTCCGAGGTTTTTATTCATTTAAATTAATTTCACACTCAATGATTGCAATGTCAAACGAAACCTGGTCATTGGTTATGGTAATATAAGCATTTCTTCAACGTTGTTTTTGTCCAACCATATAAGTTTTTATACCATATCCCACTGGGTATATTAGTTTTGACATTAAGATTGTTACATAGTGAAATAATTTCGCTAGATATACCTCAAAGTATATGGATCGACTCAGAATCGCTAGCTGAGTCGATCTAGCCATGTCTGTCCGTCCGTCCGTCTGTGCGTCCCCGATTTTTGGGCCTTAAATTTTGAACTACAGTTTTGAAATTCGGTATATAGACTTTCTATCCGACGAAGCAGAAAAACTGTAAAAATTTGTGAAATCCGCCAACAACCACGCCCCCTTTTTAAAAAAACCTACTTGTAGGCCAAGTTATTAGAGATTTTGAAAAAGTGTTTGAACCAGATAGCTAGACAATCCTAATGTCTATATTTCGTCTATAGAATGTTTTTTGCCACGCCTACTTTTTGGGGGGCATTTTTAGTAAAAAAACATTTTTTGGTAAAATTTAAAATTTTTCGAAAAAACTGTTGATGCAAAATCATTTCTTTTATATATCATTTTAACCCACGCCCACTTTTTGGTTTCATACAAAAACCATTTCTATACACTACTTCATAGCATAACCAGGCAGAAATAATTTTTTTTGTCGAACCATGAAAGATATTGATAAACTGTCTGAACAATATGTTATGACAATGACATTTTCTATATTACATCGATCCGCACACCGGATTGTAGCTTTCTCATATGTTCAATAAACTGTCTGAACAACATGTTGTTATAATGACATTTTCTATATTTCATCGCCATGAAGCCGAAATTTTGGGGATATTTCTCGTAAGGATGGGATGGGATAGGGTACTAAACGCCTTCTGATATGTTGATACCCTGTCCTCTTATAGGGGTACATTAGTTTTGACATTAAGTTTTTAATATAGAGAAATAAATTAGCTACATATACCTCAAATTATATGGATCGACTCAAAATCGCTGGTTGAGACGATCTAGCCATGTCTGTATGTCCGTTTGTCCGTTCGTCCGTCTGGGTGTCACCGATTTTCGAGTCTTAAATTTTGAGCTAGAGTTTTAAAATTTGGTATATAGACTCTCTACCCGACGAAGCAGAACAAGTGTAAAATGTTTTGAAATACTGCCACGCCCACTTTTAAGAAAAACGTTCTTTTTGGCGAAATGGTAAGGAATTTTGAAAAAGTTAGGATATTCAGACAATCTAAACTTTTGATGCAAAATCATTGGTTCTGATAATATATATCATTTTAACTCACGTCCACTTTTTGGGGGCATTTTTTATACAAAAAACATTTGTATACTCTACCCCATAGCACAACCAGGCGAAAAACTTTGTTTTTTGTCTTACCATAAAAGATTTTGATAACCTTTCTGAACAACATGTTGTGACAATATTATTTTCTATATTTCATCGCCATGAAGCCGACATTTTGGGGATATTTATTTTAAGGATGGAATGGAATATTGGTATCGAATATGAAGGAGGTCCATCAGATAGTTCAATCATGTGGCGAACTGTTTGCCTCATATTTTCAAACTGTTTATTTAGATCACGTTCTTACTTCTGTGGTAAACCAATTCGCTGACATTTCTCCTATCAGCTACTTGGGAATACTTTCCTTAACAGAAGATGAATTTAAATCTGGGGTTTGATCTATATTAATTCTAAAATATAGTTCATCTTTCTTGATTATACCAACATTGATCTTTAATATGTGCCTTTCAACGGGCATTTTCTTAAATTGTTGGAAATATTAATTTGTTACGCCTATTCATAAATCCGGTAGTAAGAATGTGGTAACAAACTATCGTCCAATTTCGAAGATGTCAACTATTCCGAATTGTTTTGAAAGTTTAGTAAACGATAAGATATACTTTTTTGTAAAGGAATCTCTATGCACCTATCATCATGGATTTATGAAAGGCAGGTCCACAACAACTAATTTAACTGTGTTTATTAATTTTGTCTTAAGCGCAATATAAGAAGGTTCACAGGTTCGTTAAGGCTTTTGATCCGTAGAGCACAAATTGCTTACAAGAGAATTAGAAGCACTTGGTATCCATTCAATATTTAACAAATGGATCGCATCTGACCTTAGTGATAGGAAGCAGTTAATTAGAATAGGAAATCATTTTTCGAGTCAGTTTGAAGCAAAGTCTGGGTTACTCAGGGAAGTCACTTGGGACCTTCGCTGTTTGCATTATTTGGGAACGATATTGATTCAAGATTGTCTTTCTGTAAGTGTCTAGGTCAGTGGAAATGCAAAGTTATGAAGAAAGATATCAGATTATAAACTCAAAATCCTTGCAAACAAGAAGACATATTCAGGAAATTAAGTTTACAAAAGACATCGCTTTTGGTAAAATAAACTGTAAGGAAGAGATAGGAAACTTTCGTACGTCTTCCCCTTCATCAACCGATTTCTTACGTTTTGCGTTTACGTGGTTACGTACTTCAAATTCCTATCGGTGTATACATGTGAGCGGCCATCTGACAAAAACAAGAACAATTTCATGATGGCCGCCCATGTAAACAAATACGCGAGGTGAATTTCCTTGACATTTCAAATTGTGCGGTTTGTAAAATTTGCAATTCCCAAAATTATTTTATAAAATTAATTGTTTAAGCGCAAGTGTATTTTTCTTCGGCAAGCAAACATAATGCGCAATTTTCGTACGTTCCAGCAGTGTGTGAATAATCCCAATTGTGCTTTGGACTACTCGGTGAAAGGCGACATGGCTTCGTTGTGCATTTGATCGAAATGGATTCGAGAAATTGGTGTGGTTGTTCGCATTCGACACACGAAAAATTCCTCACATCGGCGATGGATGCTATTCTGAAGATTTGGAATAGTGTCTATTCAAACCTTGTGCACAAGATGGACTCAATACAGGGCTATAAGCGTGCACATTCAATCTCGATAATGTGATTAGCAATCTACCAGCTGCAATAGTTAATTCTATTATATTTCATCAGACCTAAGTAGGCCTTGGACTTAATATAGTCTATGCGTGTTGTAATATTTTTTTTGTAGGGTCAGCCTTAATAAATAAAAAACCGACTGCGCCCGAAGATCTGCAGTTGGGACACAACGTCGAATTAAAACAAGGCCAATGAATCAAGCTGAACTACTACAATCTGTCAACGGCCAAACAGCTGTCAAACAACAACATACGTTGATAAACTGTAATCTCAATCATTGCACTTGCATCTGCAACAAGATCGTTGGCACAAGCATACGAAAATATAAAATCACTGCAGCTACTGCAGCAAAGATGCACTATCTTTATTCGCATCTCAGTTCATCAGTAAAAAATCGATACCGAAAGCGTAGCCCCAGCAATCATCTCCACAACCGCCGCCGCAACAACCGACTCTGTCCACAGTTTCACTGGTGACGAGCATTTCACGAGTAATGCACCACAATTGAAGAAATTGATGCAGTGGTAAGTAATCAAAATGTGAAATACAGTTGGCAGAGAATAACCCATTATTTTCTTTAAGCTTACGGACAATCCAACATACGAAGTGGATCCCAAACGGCTGGAGCACATGCAGAATCCAGAGCAAATATACAGCCAAATAGTGCTCGATTTGAAGTTGCAAATTATGAATTTATAAAAATTTCTCATCAAACATATGTAGGTGGTATTCTCTATCTTATATCGACTATGCGTTGCAATCGTTTTTTTGTAGATTCAGATTTAACAAAGACCGACCAGCTGAAGCAATAATTCAATTCTTACATTGGAGCTAGAGCACTGATCAACAATCAACTCCCAAAAACAGACAAACTATATATGTTCAACATGCAAACATGGAGAAACCAAGGTCAGTTCCAAAATCAACTGTTGTGACCATTCTGGTTATCTTTCTATATATTTTTTTTCTATTTATATTTTTCGATATTATATATTACTGTTATTACGACTTGATAACATATTTCAAAACACTTTGCTTAAACCCTTTATTATACATTTTCAGATCAAAGATATCTGTGACAAATATTTGTGCTGAAAATCCTCCTGAGCTGGCGAGGGAATGTAAAACAAATCCAAAGTAGCCATCTAAGATTTTTGATGTCGGTGAAGGCGACAACAGCCAGTTTACATATAAATTGCCCACATCAGCACGCATCGGTATAGACTAAGAAAAGTAAACTCACAAGGAAATTGGTTCGCATATCGAAATAGCACCCACACGGCCTACGAAGACCCACGACAGACACGTCATATGCGCCAATTACAGTACGAATAAACGCAGGACAATCAATGATCAATTAGTCGAAGACGAACCAATTGGATTTATTGATAAATACTCAGTGTTATTTTTTTATATTATTTTCCAAACCAAATTTAATTAACAAGACTAAGACTTAACACTTTAATTATTCTCGTATCTTATTTGTAATTATTTTTATAATTTATTACTCATGTCAATAACTTCTAACAACAAAAATGTAAAACAATAATTTGTTCCTTTACATTTAAATAAAACAAAACATTTCCCTTAAATATAATCTCTAATTTATTTTTTTTTTTTGAGAAAATTCTCATAGATGTTTTTATTATCGAAAGGTTTGTCAACTTAAATTGCCAACAAATTCAGATTCCTGACTACCAGCCAGTTCTAAGACAATAGTAAAATTTGCGACTAGGGAGGTAAAGCGTAAGAAGCACATCATACATATGTCTATAGATTAGGACATGAGTCCGACTTAGCTTGCCTGGACTACTGTATGTAGATAGATAGATAGATTGATTTTATTTCGTTAAATATACATTTGGTTTGTTATCGCACATTTTACAGAGATTTGATAAGATATATCTTTCTACTGAAACATTATTTTTTCAATTGAAAATATAAAGGAGACAAAAATAGATAGTTTGGAGGAAACACGAAAAAAAACCTCCAATTTAAATACAAAAAAAAAAAAAAATAAATAAATAAACAAATAAAAAAAATAAACAAATAAACAGATAAACAAATAAATAAATTAATAAAAAAAAAAAAAAATAAATAAATAAATAACTAAATAAATAAATAAATAAATAAATAAATAAATACATAAATAAATAAATAACTAGATAAATAACTAAACAAACAAAAAATAAATAAATAACAAATAAATAAATAGAAAATTTCATAATATGTATATACATATATAAATGTTTAAACAAAATAATAAACAAATAAATCAACAAAAATCAGTCAGTGGTATCACATAGTTTGGTTTTGTTTTAATTCCAGAAGGGAATAAATATTTCACTCAAAGAGTGATAGATAAATAAATAATATAATTTCATTAAATAAATATATAATATAATTTGATTTAAATAAATAAATAAATAAATAAGTAAATAAATAAATAATTAAGCAAACAAACACAATAAATAAATTAATGCATAAATAAATAAATAAAGTAATAGATAGTAAAAACATTAATAGATAAATAAGTAAGAATATATTAGATGATTAAGAGCATTCAATAAATAAATAAATAACAAAAACAATTAATAATTAAAAAAAACAACAAAAATTTGAATTACATGTTAATCGTGATTAAGTCATTAATAAGTTGGTTTTCAGTAAAACTACAGCGTTCTAGAAATTTAAGCCTTAGTTTATGTATCCTACTTGAAATCAATTCAACATTTGCTTTACAATGAACATCTAGAGTTGAATGATGCCATGGCAAATTCAACAACCTTTTCAGTAACTTGTTTTGAGATACTTGCAATTTTTGTATGTGGAATTTCGAACAATTACCCCATACCTGACATCCATATAGCAAAATAGCCTGAAAAATTACTTTTTGAATGATCATTTTATTTTCGATTGAAAGCAATGATTTTCTATTTATAAAAGGGTATAACATCTTAATTGCAATCCCAACCTTTTTAATTGTCCTGTAGATGTGTTCATTAAAAGTTAGTTTTGTGTCCAGATGTATTCCCAAATAACGAACGGATGGCTCCCACTTTATGAAAGATCCATTGATCTGTAATTGATTATTTGGAAGAAATCAGGGCTTTCTTTTTCGTGTGAAAAAGATAGCCTGCATTTTTCCTTCATTCAATTTAATCTTCCATTTGCTATAATAATTTTCCAATATTTTTATCGCATTTGTAAGATTCCTGTCAATATTGAGAGCAAATAAATGAGAAGAAAATATGGCAGTGTCATCTGCAAAAATTGCAGTATGACATTCAGGCAAATTTGGAAAGTCTGATGTATACAGATTGTACAAAATTGGACCAAGAACTGAGCCTTGTGGCACACCCGAGTCGAAATATATCAGGTCAGAAACACCACTATTTACATGGACTTTGAAACAACGACGAGTAAGGAAACTTTGGACAATTTTACAAATGTATGGGGGGAAAGCGGAAATTTATCAATTTATATAGAAGGCCATCATGCCAAACAGTATCGAATGCTTTTTCTATGTCAAGAAGGACCATTCCAGTAGATCTGCCCACTGCACGACTTTTCTTGACATGGTTACATATTCTAAGCACCTGGTGGGAAGAGTTGTGGTGAGGCCTGAATCCGAATTGTTCGTTTGGATATAAACTATTATCACAGATATGTTTTGAGATAGCCTCTTTGAGGACTTTTTCATAAATTTTGCTCAAATTACTGAGTAAACTTATTGGTCTGTAACTTTCAGGATTTTCAGCGGCCTTTCCAGCCTTTATTATAGGAACCACCTTAGCCAGTTTCCAGGTTTCAGGAAAATATTCCATTTTAAGGCAAGAGTTTATAAGGAATGTTATATATTGTATTCCAATTCGAGGGAGTTGCTTGATATATATATTTCTTATGAAATCAAGACCTCCTGTTTTTCGAATTTTTAAAGTATTGATAAAGAATTCAATGTCATCTTCGGTTATATAGATAGAAGAAGGTGTTTGGTTAGAACTGTCAACTAGAAAATTTTGAATAGTGTTGCTTACTGTGTTGTTCGTAACTTGGTCACCTAGGTTACTTGCTACAACATGATTATTTGCAAAAGTTAATGCAAGTGCATTTGCTTTCTATATATAAGGAATGTTATATATTGTATTCCAATTCGAGGGAGTTGCTTGATATATATATTTCTTATGAAATCAAGACCTCCTGTTTTTCGAATTTTTAAAGTATTGATAAAGAATTCAATGTCATCTTCGGTTATATAGATAGAAGAAGGTGTTTGGTTAGAACTGTCAACTAGAACATTTTGAATAGTGTTGCTTACTGTGTTGTTCGTAACTTGGTCACCTAGGTTACTTGCTACAACTTGATTATTTGCAAAAGTTAATGCAAGTGCATTTGCTTTCTCTATATCTGTGTAAAAGATGTTGACAGAATTTTTAAGGAACGGTAATTTTCTGTTTTTATTCCTAATTACCTTAACTATATTCCAAAAAGGCTTTCCGTTTTTCTCTAGTGTATTAAGTCTAGTATTCCATTCCTTGTTGCGATGTTCTGAGATAAGCTTGGAAATTTGGGTATTTAGATAGTTGACTTGATATCTAAAATATGGCTGACGATATCTCTGCCAATCTCGTCTATACTTGTTTCTTTGCTTAATAAGTTCCAAAACTTGAATTGGAAGTTTTGAAGAAAATTTTCTTTTAACAACTTTTGGTACAGATTTTTCAACAGCGTTTAAAATGTGTGTAGAAGAGTCATTTACGATAGAGTCGACGTCTTGTTTTGTAAAAATATTTTCTAAACTAGTTGGGACATTTCTCAGCCTTACATTTATTTCTTTTCGATAACAAGTCCAATTTGCTTTTTTGAAATCTTGAACATATTCCAATTTGTTATCCCATGACCAAAGAAGACTGCAAAGCACAGGGTTATGGTCAGAGCTAAGGTCGTTCACTGAAATCGGTTGTGTTATATTATGACTAGACAAATTAGTAACGAAAATATCAAGTACAGAAGGACTACCACGAGAACTAGCTGGGACATAAGTTGGACTAGGAGGATACAAAACAGAGATTGGTAACGTAACAGAAAGAGGATGAAGAACATTTCCCCAAGAATTTGCTTTTTGACATCCCCAACCCCTATGCCTACAATTTAGATCGTTAGATTGTTTTCCATCTCTTTGGGAAAACAATCTAACGAAGTCATTTTTGAGGCCTAATCTTTTTGCATCTGATGCATTTCCACCGGGGAAATAAACACAAAATATCTTTATTCTTTTTTGATTTCTCAGTTTCACCTCAATACCCACATTTTCCACGTACTGAGTTCTTACAACAGGTAAAAGCAAATGTTGAATTGATCGTCTTATAAGGATCGCGACACCTCCACCTCTTCCTCCGATTCTATCATTCCTATAACATTTAAAATCAGGTGTGGACAAATTTAAATTGTTTTTAAGCAAAGTTTCAGTGACTAGGGCAACATGAATGTTGTTGCTTTCAAAAACTCTATAGTTTTGTTGCGAATACCCCTCGCATTCCAAGTTACAATATTAATATTTCTATCTATCATATTACTTAACATCAGAATATAAGAATTTGGTAGCTAAATGTGCGACAACATTGAACTGTTCAATTTTAGTTTTACAAACTGATAATTTGGTGATCATTTCCATGGCCAGAGAGTTTAGTTCCTCCGCTGTAAAAAGTGTATTCGAGTTCTTGTTGCCAGACATGTTGCTTGAAATGTTGCTGGCGATGTTGCATGGAATGTTGCTGGGCGCACTGCTAAACTGCATATTTGAATTTACGAGAGAGGTATTCAGCCACGCGTTTGATGTTTGCGGACGAGAGCTAGCATAATTGATATTATTCTCCACGTTATGAGCTACCTGTGGTTCCCGTGGACGATGGCGGTTGTGCTGCTGCAGCGACGGAAATTCGGTCAGAGAAGCGATTGAAACCGGTTTTTGCAGAGAGTGAGCAGAAACATGTGATCTGGGAATAGCTGTTTGCTGAACATATGATTTTGTCTTTACTGATTTTTCCATCAGTTGCATATATTACGCTCTGTTTTCGCATGTGGGATCAGTGGATTTGTGAGCTTTTCCACAGTTTGCACATTTCTGCGGAGCAGTATTTTCGCATTCGGCAGTCTTGTGTGGACCAGCGCAAATTGAACAATTGGTTTTTACATGACAATTTCGCTCCCCATGGCCAAACATTTGACAATTGTGGCATTGCGTAAGTTTACCTTTGAGCTTTCGTTGGAAGCTCCACTTCACTTGAGTGTGGAAAATAGAGCGATAGTGTTTTTTTAATTCGATTAACTTTATAGATCCATTTTCAAGAGAAATAATGTAAATTATGTCACTATAGTGTTCGTATTTCTTTAAAATTCGTTTAATTTCAATACACTTTAAACCAAGTTTAATAAGTTCAGTTTTCAGTGATTCCACATTAGTATCTTCCATACCATGCAATACAACTTTAAATGATTTTGCACTTTTTAAGTCGTGCGAGAAGAATTGACTACTGTATGTAATTTGTTTTTTTATCTTGTAGAAAGGTTAACAATGAGTGCAAATCACCAACACCATTAGCAACATTTCCACGTATCAAATACTTCAGATATCTGAACATCCTGAGATAAGAATGCAGATATTCCTTACGCCGCAACAAAACTGAAAAAAAAAAATGGAATCGCAAGCGACACAACTCTCCTAAGCATCGCCTACAAGATCCAATAAGCCGTAATGTGTAAACACCTGAAACCGTTCGCCATCAGCGGTTTTAGGCCACGAACAGATCAGAGTAAGAAGTCCCAAGCAATACCCATTATCATTCCGCTAACAAGCTTTCAAACCATTTACGCTCAACTTCTCGAATTCGATGCAGATTGATACGAAAATTTTCCGAAATCAGTTGCCCGCGTAACGTTTTCCTGAGTAACGATTGTCCGAATTACATAATCCCGAATAACGCTTTCCCAAATTTTCCTACCTTTTCAATATTAAGTGATGGCAACATTGACTATATACAAATCATATGAAATAGTTGCTCTAATTGATGAGAATCGATGAGAGCGCATTAAGTATTGAACACCAGATACGGCAACACGGATGATAACCAAATGGAATCGTGTGCCAATTGATAAAAATCACGGAGGACTAACTTTTTTACTTTTTGTTTTAAGCAAGCGGTTTTTTGTTAATAAAATGAACAATAATAATTCTTTTAAGTTTTTAAATCCTATTTTGAAGAGGTAAGTTCTATCTTCAATTTCAATTACTTACATATGCAATAGATTTTCGAAATAATTGTCTTTAAATCTATAAAAAATTGTCTATAATCCAAACGAGAGGCTGCCTCTTCCATTTTGACAAATAATCTGGAGAAAAGTGCAAGGTCTAGGATACGCTCGAGAATATGGAAGCGATGAATCTTTTTCGCAGGAAATCCGGATGCTAAAAGCGCTTGCAAAGGATTTCAACTCTCTTTCTGGGGCAGTCCACGCTCACGCAACTTCGTTGCTCCGCTCATGTTATGCAAAGTCGTCAGGCAGTCGCCTATGTCAGCAGTTTTCTAAATAAATAAATTCCATATACAAATTTTGACTCTTTAAAAACGTATTTTCCATTAAATTTAACATAGAAATTATTTATTTAAGAAGATAAATAAATGAATATCCCAAATTTGCCGTTTAATAATACTTTGTGTCTATAAAATTTAACATAGAGATCTAAATACTAACATTTGTTAAGGTATTTATGCGATGAGAGTCACGGAGAACGAACATAAAATTCTCCGTAAGATAAAATAACTTTTTTCAAGATTATATTATTTTTATTTATTTTATTATTATATTGGTTCTTTTCAGATTTCAAAATGTTTATTTAGAGAGATAAATTTATATATAAATGAAATGTTAAAAAAAATATAAACATCCGTCTCAAAAAATTTCATAACATATTATTACATAGTTTATGAAATCGGTCTCTCAAAACTAAAGTTTCATACTTTTCAATATTATTAATACGAAACACTACTTTTTGACAAAATATTGTCTATCCCGAAAAATAGTATTAGATTGCTGTTTCCCGAATTATATTTTTGTGCACTTAGTCTATGAAAAGTCGTGCAAAACATTCGGGCAATCGTTACGCGGGACTCTGATTTTCGGGCAAATGTAACGCTCCCCTTTGAAGCATAGGTCTTCTTGGCAAATTCCATAGCATTTCATGGATGACAGCTGTAGCTGCTTAGGGCTAGTTTAATTGTTCGGCTTTTCTGCTAAGAGCTCCAACAACTTTCACCTGGATACAAACGATGCCTAAAACTAAATTTGATAAAGAAGAATTTTAAGTTAGTCATTTCAAGTACAAAGCAGAAAAAAAACTTGCTACCTGAGCCTAAATAAGAACCTTTTGCATGATTTGGTGTTTTGGTTTCTATACCCTATTCCATAGGGGTATATTAGTTTTGACATTAAGTTTGTAACATAGTGAAATAATTTCGCTAGATATACCTTAATGTATATGGATTGCTTGTTGTCGTGCGCCGTTTACTTTTTGAGTAGTGTTATCATTTGTCACATCATCATCTGGAGTCACTTCGTTGGTCTATTTGTTCTCGTGCCTTTTCGCACACCGGATTGTCCAACTATTGGTGCTTCCCAATCGTCATCCATTTCAGTATCTCAATCCTCGGGCTTTTGTGCATTGGGATCGGCAATCACTTCTGGTTCTTCATCCAACAACCATGTGGTTTGGCAGCCGATGGTTTGGAATCTTTGGTGGTGCAATTTCATCCAAGTCAGTTGGTTTGTCTGGATCACAAAAGAAATAACAACCAGTTAACGACTGCCGAAATTTCTTAAATCGCATTATTACCTTCTTACGCTAGTCCCGGTTTCTTGCCCTATGGATCGTAAATATTCTTTAGTGTCGATTAACGGTTGGCGAGAAATCGCTAAGCAATGAACCTACTTTATGGTCTACACGAATTTGGAATGTGCTGTCTTGTCAGACTACACAAGTTATTGATCCAAATGCTGGAGTTTTTCTGTAAACAAAAATGAAAGTCCATTAATAACACTGACTTAAGTAAAATCGTCGTACCTTGGTTTCTGACTGTGGTTTGCTTCAATAGAAGCCATTAATTGGATGACCATGAAGGAAAATGAAATGCAGCTTGATATCATTGCCACACTTGTCCGCGCCGAATATGGATGAAGAAATTTAATGGAATATTATGTCGTCGTTTCTTATGTAGTCACTTTCACATACCTTTTTGAGATCCTCTGTTTGTTTGCCTGCAGACAGTAATTTTATGTACGAACCACCGCACCGTCCGTCCTACAAGAAAGAAATAGCACTTATCTATATCTAGATATAGTTGAAATGTGTCTGATTGTATTACCTGCATTGAGACTTCATATTGAACCACTAATGTCTTGGCGTTGCAGAAGAATGGTTCTTTAGGAATGATGAGATTGCAGCGTGTTTTGCTTTCGACTTAAGAACAAGTCCATTATCGATTTTGCAAACAATGCTTAGAGGGTGATTCGAAACTCCATTGATTATTACATTGCTGTTTGTTTGCTTGCTGGCATCATATTGTGTGCTCTCGTAAACTAATTTTTCATTGGTGCCATCAGAAGCGACGTCATTCTGTAATGAGTTAATATTAAATACATGATTCCTCACAAAAAACTAATGTAAGCAATCGCCTTTTTTTGGAGGTAAATAAAAACAGCTGATGTTGACATATATTAAAAAGTAAAAACCGAGGGTCGGCTTACATCAATATATGGTGGTATCACATTGCAATGTCGAAGATAAATATTAAACAAAAAAATACGTTAGCAAATTCGTTAATTTGAAATACATCAGTATTAATTTATATTATTTGATATTGAATTGGTTAAAAATAATTTACATAGTTCGGGAATAAATCATGGTTCTTTTTTTAATAATTTCTGAAATTCTAATTCATTTAAACGATTTTGTAGACGTTAACTGAATCACACTGTGTACTTTTTTCTCAGGTCTCGTAGTTAGATATATTTTCCTCTTTTATAACCTTAAACTCGGTCTTTTTATATAAGTTAAGCTTAGAAACCCTAACGTTGCTTTTATGTACAAAATCTGTAATAGGTAATGATTTTGCATTTAATGAAACTCAGAGGTATACTATAGTGAAGCAACCTCTAGAATGCTTTAACAAATTAGGCTTTCAAAATATACACAATCTTAACTAAATTTAAATATATAATGAATAAATGATTAAATTATTCAAGATTCAAATTTTAGCTTATTGGGAAATATTTACAAAAGTAACATCAACTTAACCAGCATTCCATGAGGTGTGGGCAAAAAGTGGGGAAATTTTGAATTTGGCCGTTATTATTCGTTTGAAGATTTTTCATTTGGCATTTGTCCACGTTTTGACGTTTAAATGACCAGGCGACAGACAAGTGTGTGTGAATCAAATATGTGTGCACTTATTTGGGCCGTAGTGAGTAATTTATCTGTCAAAATCTTGGAAAATTTCAGGATTAGCTTGTTGGAAAAACGTAAATCCCTGGAAAGTTTCCCATCTATTCATTTCTTCATCTCTGGTTTCTACTGTCCAATCACTACTTTTACGTTCCGGGAATACCGTTACGTAAGCATGGCTTGTTTGTTGAACCTAATCATTCAACAAGCTTTGGAAGGAATTAGCCTTTAACAAGGTGCATTAGGGGTTTTAATGCAATATGCAATGCCGTTGATTCCAGTATTGATATTTCGACCAACCGAATTGCATTTAAAAAATGATTACATGAATTATTATAATTGCTCATTGTTTTTTTTTTGTACTTTTGCTTACGAATGATATTATTAAAAGCACAAACAACTTGGGTAATTTTTACATTTTTTTCTTATTCTTATTTTTGTTCTGTTTTTTTTATTGCCTATAGAAAAATGTTTACCTAGTTTTATTTTTCTGTTCACTAGAAGAGTTTTTTTTATTCCTAATATACAAAAAATTCATATTACAATTTTTTTTTAGGTTTTTATACATTTTTTACTTATTTTTGTATATATATATATTTTAATATGTTTTTCTCTTACTTTAAGGATTTTTTAAATAGAATTATAAATAAATAAAAAAAAAGCAAATATGTTTTTTCCGAAATAATACTGTCCGGCGGTTGTATTGCAAATCATTTCGGGTGGGGGACATTTCTGTTTTATTTTATAGCGAAAAAATTAAGATTTTGCTTTAATATCTACTACCTTTTTTGTTTCACTCCATCGCACCGATAATTTCGCATATTTAAGCCAATAAATAAACCTTCATAACGAATTAATGTCAATAGCGTCGAACTTTTTATTTACCAATTAAGCTTTCTTTAAAAAAAAGCTTTTAAGCTATTTATTCGCCCTAGGTAATAGATATGTACCTAATCGCAATCGCAAACTAAATATTTGAAAATAAAAATGCTTTCTTTCGTTTCGAGGCGAGAAATGTCACTTCCTCTTTTTCACATTTTGCAATCTCCTAGCTGGGCAACATTCACATGACCGAGTATATTCCAACATTGAGCGAATTAAGAGCCAACTCAGAGTAAGAATGATTTTATCTGTTAATCAACAATAATGCTTCGCGGTACAGTGGGACCGAATGTTATATGACTGTGGTGTGCCGTGTGGGTAACGAACTCGTTGCGGAGGGGCCGGTACTGGTAGGAAGGCTAAACAAGTGTTCACTAAAATTCGAAATAACTTCAGTTCGTGAAGCAACTTTCCGTTTGTTCATTCGCGTCGTGACTACCCATGTGATAAGCTGGGCTCTGCCATATTTCTGTTTGTAAAAATTACGAAGATATTTTTGAGTTGCTTTAACTTTTTTTGCGCATATTGTTTCGCTTTTTTTTTGTTTACAATATATTGCACGTGGATGTGTTCAATTTGTATAATTTCTCTACGTGTTGCCACTGTAGCTTGTACTTTATCACACTTGGGAATAAATGCAATTTGAGATTCACGAATTCAAGTTCATTTAGCTGTTTTTGTTGTTTTTCTATTGTTATTAGTCAGCAATTTGTGTTTGGTTTCAAGTAAAAACTTCAGATACAGTGTTTTATATAGGTAGGTACGCAGGTGAATGAAAAAACAAAAGATACTCGATACGTACAAAAAGACACCGAAAAAAAGTTTCTGTGTGGAATTTCTTCGTCGCTCTCTCTCTGTCACTTTTCGTACACGTAGATATCAGTGAGTTGTTTTGTTGTGGGGATAGTGTGCAGTGATTAATTACACCGGCCTGTAATTATTTCTATAAGCAAGAAAATGCAACTTTTTGGCGGAATTGAAGGGTAAGCACTATATTTGAGATAAAGATGCAAATATTTCATTTCGCGCACTAAAACATTGGATAAGACATTTTCATTCTATTATTAATATTATTGCACGTGTGATTATAGTGATGTTATCACAGTGAATATCAAAGGCAATATAGGTAGATACATCTATAACCATTAAAAAAGCATTGCTGTGATTAACTATCCAATATTTTTGAATCATTTTTTGTTCAATTAAAAGCTACTTCCTATTACGACTTTCGAATTACAATTGGACTGAAGCTATTATAATTTTTCATAACATTTATTTTGGTTGAGTTTTCCAATAAATAAAATCGACTTTGCACTTAAAATATATTCTTTTAGTTAAATGGTTAAGGTATTTAAAAAATTATTAAATTTTTGCTTTTGACTAGCGAAATGCATAGTTTCTTACATATAAATTCAATACATTACTATTTAGTGTAGTTATAGTGCTAAGAATACACAATTAAACATAAAAAGACTAGTACAAGGTGTAACATTTTAAAAATTATTAAAGCTAAACTATACAAAAAAAGTTTCAACAATTTCGATAAAATTTGCCTTCGTGTTAGTAGGCATTTTTCTGAGATTGAAGATATATGTTTTGGGTTGGACCACCTTCCCACTCTTGGCATTTACAAAACTGTTAGACAAAAATGTAACTGTTACCGATTTTTCCTTGAAAAATACTTTTTATACCCTATCCCATAAAAGTATATTAGTTTTGATACATAGTTTGTAACATAGAGAAATAAGTCAGCTAGATATACCTCAAAGTATCTGTCTGTCCGTCTGTAGGTAACCGTTTTTTGGGCCTTAAATTTTAATCTAGGATATTGAATTTCGGTACCTGCGATCTTTGTACATGTTGTTATAACAAATGTACAAATTTTCAAAATCCGCCCACTGTCACGCCCTCTTTTTATAAAAACGTTATTTTTGGCCAAACAGTGTGGAATTTTTGAAAATGTGTCTGAACAACAAATGTAGTCAATCTAAACATCTGTATTTTGGTCATATACGGTTTTTTATCACGCCCATTTTTTGAGGTCGTTTTTAATGAACATCCTTTTTGGATTTGGATATTGCAAAAAAAAACTTTTGTTAAAAACCCACGCCCACTTTTTGGAGGAGTTTTCGTACAAAAAAAAAATGATGTAGGGAGTAGATTCAATTTTTTTTTTCAAAAACAATCCTACTCAAAGGAATATGTAATATAAAATTGTTGTTTTTTGTCCAACCATTAATAATTTCGATAAACAGGCTGAAAAATACGTTGTGCGTATTGGCTTATTATATATGGGCTGCTAGTAGCCTACTTCACGTATGTTCCAAAACTACATACACAACACTGTTTCACTGCGGAAATGCAAAAAAATGATGTAAATGATTATCAAACATAAGTAACAAATAAATTTAAACAAAACTTGTTCAGCTTATGGGTCAATATGTAAAGAATAGATGACGCTACATGTCGCTATGGAAAGGAATCTCATCGCATAAGAAGTCGCTCTTTTGTTAACATGTTATTATGGAAATTTAAGCTTCACAGCGGCTTTGTTTCTTTACCCATCCACAGTGAAACAGTGGCGCCTGTGCTGTTTTGTTATATATTTTCTGGCAGAAACGTATGAAAATGACATTTTACTTGCAGTCCATATATAATAAGTCAATGGTTGTGACAATGTCATTTCCTATTTTTCATCCTCATAAAGCCCACATATTCGGGATATTCATTTTAGGAATGGAATGTGATAGGATATTAAACGATCCGCATAACAACTCATCTCATGTGCGGAGGCCCATTTATATTAACTTGTGTATAAGACATATGAGAAGGCTACACCCTTAAAATAAATACCCCCATAATATGGGCTTTATGTCGATGAAATATAGAAAATGTCATAGTCATAACATATTGTACAGTTTGTCAAAATCTTTTATGGTTTAAAAAAAAAAACTATGGCTGCGGCAAAAAACTTTGAATAGACGAAATATAATTTTTCGAAATTACTAACGGTTTTGCCAAACACTACGTTTTTCTCAAAAAAGTGCGCAGCAGTGGGAGGATTTCAAATTTTGTTACACTTGTTCTGCTGGGAGCAACAACAAGCACGTGTACCAAATTTTATCATTCTAGTTCAAAATTTAAGACCAAACATTGGTGACGTGCGGACGGACGCACGGACAGACATGGCTAAAAAGACTCAGCTACCGATCCTGAGTCGATCCATATACTTTAAAATGTAACTATCTAAATTATTTCTCTTTGTTACAAACTATGTATCAAAACTAATATACCCCTATGGGATAGGGTATAATTACTCTAACTTTACACACACTGGTCAAATCACCAGTTCTTTTTACTTTCCGCTTATTAATATGCATCTGAGTGAATATCTACCGCTTCTAAATGGATTCAATTAATAATACCCGCTTGTTTCGATGCGGGTCCATTTTATTTTGTTTTGAAGAAATTCTATTAGAGCCGGCACGTTACAAATTAAATGTGATCTTCCAAATTAAAATCAATTACGTGAATCTTCAAACACTATTTCTGACGTATTGACAATGCTTGTTACTCTACATATTATATTCACAATTCTTATGACATGTTTATTTATTTAACCCATGTAACATTTAATTTTTGTGAGGTCGGAAATAAAATGGCAAGCACCCACTCTACTCCTGTTTCATATCATGCATGATCTTTTGGACACATAGCAACCTATTCCGAGCCGCTAGCTGAGTCGATTAAGCCATGTCTGTCTGTCCGTCCGTCTGTAAGTAACCGGGTCTTGGGCCTTTAATTTTGAGCTAGGATAATGAAATTTGCTACATGTGATGCTTGTACATGCTGTTCGAACAAGTGTTAAGATTTTTGAGATCCGTCCACTACCACGCCCCCTTTTTATTTTATTCAGTAAAAACGTTTTTCGGTAAAATTTTTAAAATTTCGAAAAAAGAAGGCGTATTCCCAACAATATAAAATATACAACAATTTAAGATCGCAAATCGTTAAGCACCCTATCCTATTTCATCCTCAAAGTAATTATCCCCGAAAATTGAGCTTGCCTATAATCTCTATATGGCTGAAATATATAAATAAAGGCATTTTGTTATACCAAACATATATTTTTATAGAGCGGAAGAATGTCAGAATGAGATCATACTAAATTTTAAAATGTCTAAAAAGTATATATTGACCACACCAACACCAAATGCTATCCAGTGGTTAAAATCAAACCATTATTTTAATGCTATTGAAACACGGACATAATAAAACTCGTCTGAGAAAACAAGTAATAAAACCCAGAGCCCTTGTGATTTGATCCAAAATTTGAATGAATTTTGTTTAACTTTCTCCTACAAAGAGAAAGATAACTTCGTAAACTTCGTATCCGGCGTTTTTCTGGTCATAATACTAGGCCATTTTTTTGTTTGCTTTTAGCCATGTTATTACCGGTACCTGCCATATAAAAATTATACATATTGTAGAATGAAGCCTGGCTTTGAATGATAAAACGCTTTTCTATTTTACTTTTATCAATAATTTATTTAAACAGACTCTTATGTCTAGAATTATATTATTTACAAAATGGTTTCTCGTTTAACAATTCCATTACACTTATTTGAAATCAAATACCAACGATAAAATTCGCGCTCTATTAACACATTCCAAAATTCACTTAGGTATTTCACTTAGTCAACACTATTGAAAACACGTTCAGGTCACAATTTAGACTAACTTGCTGGTTGTCGCTTCATCTCTATTTATACCATTCCACATACAGATGGCATATTCTCGGAGATTCCCGCAGTTACTAGATGGTTCGATAAGTGGTTTTGACAGATGCCACTATTCCAGTCATTCATTCCGGTTGATGCATCCAGTACCACAAATCGACACTATCGACACTATCCCATAAAAGTATATTAGTTTTGATACATAGTTTGTAACATAGAGAAATAAGTCAGCTAGATATACCTCAAAGTATCTGTCTGTCCGTCTGTAGGTAACCGTTTTTTGGGCCTTAAATTTTAATCTAGGATATTGAATTTCGGTACCTGCGATCTTTGTACATGTTGTTATAACAAATGTACAAATTTTCAAAATCCGCCCACTGTCACGCCCTCTTTTTATAAAAACGTTATTTTTGGCCAAACAGTGTGGAATTTTTGAAAATGTGTCTGAACAACAAATGTAGTCAATCTAAACATCTGTATTTTGGTCATATACGGTTTTTTATCACGCCCATTTTTTGAGGTCGTTTTTAATGAACATCCTTTTTGGATTTGGATATTGCAAAAAAAAACTTTTGTTAAAAACCCACGCCCACTTTTTGGAGGAGTTTTCGTACAAAAAAAAAATGATGTAGGGAGTAGATTCAATTTTTTTTTTCAAAAACAATCCTACTCAAAGGAATATGTAATATAAAATTGTTGTTTTTTGTCCAACCATTAATAATTTCGATAAACAGGCTGAAAAATACGTTGTGCGTATTGGCTTATTATATATGGGCTGCTAGTAGCCTACTTCACGTATGTTCCAAAACTACATACACAACACTGTTTCACTGCGGAAATGCAAAAAAATGATGTAAATGATTATCAAACATAAGTAACAAATAAATTTAAACAAAACTTGTTCAGCTTATGGGTCAATATGTAAAGAATAGATGACGCTACATGTCGCTATGGAAAGGAATCTCATCGCATAAGAAGTCGCTCTTTTGTTAACATGTTATTATGGAAATTTAAGCTTCACAGCGGCTTTGTTTCTTTACCCATCCACAGTGAAACAGTGGCGCCTGTGCTGTTTTGTTATATATTTTCTGGCAGAAACGTATGAAAATGACATTTTACTTGCAGTCCATATATAATAAGTCAATGGTTGTGACAATGTCATTTCCTATTTTTCATCCTCATAAAGCCCACATATTCGGGATATTCATTTTAGGAATGGAATGTGATAGGATATTAAACGATCCGCATAACAACTCATCTCATGTGCGGAGGCCCATTTATATTAACTTGTGTATAAGACATATGAGAAGGCTACACCCTTAAAATAAATACCCCCATAATATGGGCTTTATGTCGATGAAATATAGAAAATGTCATAGTCATAACATATTGTACAGTTTGTCAAAATCTTTTATGGTTTAAAAAAAAAAACTATGGCTGCGGCAAAAAACTTTGAATAGACGAAATATAATTTTTCGAAATTACTAACGGTTTTGCCAAACACTACGTTTTTCTCAAAAAAGTGCGCAGCAGTGGGAGGATTTCAAATTTTGTTACACTTGTTCTGCTGGGAGCAACAACAAGCACGTGTACCAAATTTTATCATTCTAGTTCAAAATTTAAGACCAAACATTGGTGACGTGCGGACGGACGCACGGACAGACATGGCTAAAAAGACTCAGCTACCGATCCTGAGTCGATCCATATACTTTAAAATGTAACTATCTAAATTATTTCTCTTTGTTACAAACTATGTATCAAAACTAATATACCCCTATGGGATAGGGTATAATTACTCTAACTTTACACACACTGGTCAAATCACCAGTTCTTTTTACTTTCCGCTTATTAATATGCATCTGAGTGAATATCTACCGCTTCTAAATGGATTCAATTAATAATACCCGCTTGTTTCGATGCGGGTCCATTTTATTTTGTTTTGAAGAAATTCTATTAGAGCCGGCACGTTACAAATTAAATGTGATCTTCCAAATTAAAATCAATTACGTGAATCTTCAAACACTATTTCTGACGTATTGACAATGCTTGTTACTCTACATATTATATTCACAATTCTTATGACATGTTTATTTATTTAACCCATGTAACATTTAATTTTTGTGAGGTCGGAAATAAAATGGCAAGCACCCACTCTACTCCTGTTTCATATCATGCATGATCTTTTGGACACATAGCAACCTATTCCGAGCCGCTAGCTGAGTCGATTAAGCCATGTCTGTCTGTCCGTCCGTCTGTAAGTAACCGGGTCTTGGGCCTTTAATTTTGAGCTAGGATAATGAAATTTGCTACATGTGATGCTTGTACATGCTGTTCGAACAAGTGTTAAGATTTTTGAGATCCGTCCACTACCACGCCCCCTTTTTATTTTATTCAGTAAAAACGTTTTTCGGTAAAATTTTTTAAAATTTCGAAAAAAGAAGGCGTATTCCCAACAATATAAAATATACAACAATTTAAGATCGCAAATCGTTAAGCACCCTATCCTATTTCATCCTCAAAGTAATTATCCCCGAAAATTGAGCTTGCCTATAATCTCTATATGGCTGAAATATATAAATAAAGGCATTTTGTTATACCAAACATATATTTTTATAGAGCGGAAGAATGTCAGAATGAGATCATACTAAATTTTAAAATGTCTAAAAAGTATATATTGACCACACCAACACCAAATGCTATCCAGTGGTTAAAATCAAACCATTATTTTAATGCTATTGAAACACGGACATAATAAAACTCGTCTGAGAAAACAAGTAATAAAACCCAGAGCCCTTGTGATTTGATCCAAAATTTGAATGAATTTTGTTTAACTTTCTCCTACAAAGAGAAAGATAACTTCGTAAACTTCGTATCCGGCGTTTTTCTGGTCATAATACTAGGCCATTTTTTTGTTTGCTTTTAGCCATGTTATTACCGGTACCTGCCATATAAAAATTATACATATTGTAGAATGAAGCCTGGCTTTGAATGATAAAACGCTTTTCTATTTTACTTTTATCAATAATTTATTTAAACAGACTCTTATGTCTAGAATTATATTATTTACAAAATGGTTTCTCGTTTAACAATTCCATTACACTTATTTGAAATCAAATACCAACGATAAAATTCGCGCTCTATTAACACATTCCAAAATTCACTTAGGTATTTCACTTAGTCAACACTATTGAAAACACGTTCAGGTCACAATTTAGACTAACTTGCTGGTTGTCGCTTCATCTCTATTTATACCATTCCACATACAGATGGCATATTCTCGGAGATTCCCGCAGTTACTAGATGGTTCGATAAGTGGTTTTGACAGATGCCACTATTCCAGTCATTCATTCCGGTTGATGCATCCAGTACCACAAATCGACACTAAATGGATCTGTTCGATTTTCAAACAAACACTACAATCCGAAATTATAACATTGCCCTCCTCCTAATCTTGTTCGTCCCGAACAAGTGTATCTTCAGTTTCACCTTCATAACGATGTAACCGATCCAGATGCACTACCTTTAGTTTTCCTCGAAGTCCTTTCTGTATTTGGTAGACGACGTCGTTTATACGCTACACAATTTTGTAGGGGCCTTCCCATTTCGGTAGTAGCTTCGGCGATATTCCTTGTTTACCACGGGGATAATACAGCCGATATCGTACCTGATTTTCATACGATCGCTTGCCAGTCTTATTCTTGTCCTGGTAATTTCCTGGATATTTCGGAATCTTTCGCGTAGACCATCAACGTAGTCATCTTCAGTGGTCGGCTCCACCGTTGGGGATCCGAACATTGCTTCACTAGGCAACCTTACTGGTCGGCCAAATAAGACTTCACATGAGGAGTGTCCAGTCGTACTATTGACCGCACTTCGATACGCCATCAGAAACAAGGGAATGCAACGATCCCAGTTTCGTTGATTGTCGTCTACCACCTTGGAGAGGTGTTCTTTCAAGGTTCGATTGAATCGTTCCACCATTCCGTCTGACTGTGGATGCAACGGTGCCGTTCTGGTCTTCATAATACCTAACCGCTGGCAAATATCCTGGAATACATTGAACTCAAAGTTTTTACCTTGATCAGAATGTAGTTCCAACGGTGCTCCGAATCTGCATATCCAGTTGTCCACGATTTGTTCCACTATGGTTTCCGCTTCCTGGTTAGGTATGGTGAATCCTTCTGGCCATTTGCTGAAACCGTTACATATTAGTTGTTATGGATTACAACTAATATGTAACGGACCATCCTGGACATGAACAGAATCACATTGTGCCCAGTACGCCTTCAGAGTTGGACTATGATCCGAAACTTCTTGCCAATCTAGTTTCTCCATGTGTTTCCTGCATGTAACAATCTATTCAATGTCAGGGTCTTCCATCTGCGCTTCTCTGATCTTTTCGGTCGTGCAACCGTTATTGGGCTCGGCTCTTATTCGCCGGGTGGTGTTGAGCTCCTTCTCCTCTTCGCGGGTGCAGTATTTGCAGTTCATTCCGCATGCTCGATGAGACAATGCTGAATATTGAAATCGGAGCTCTGCAGCCTCTCATCCATCTAGCAACTTGACCATCTGGATATTTTAATTGAAGCAACCACCTTAGAGCAGCATGAACTGAACGAAGAATAAACTTCCTACCATAGAAGTATTTATGGAAATGCTTTGTTGCCGGAATTAACGCTAAGAGTTCCCTCCACACAATAGTTTCATTCAGGTCTGGACAGAACCTTGCTAAATAAGGCCACCACTCTTTCCTGTCCCTCGTGTAGGTACATGCGATAAAACAGCTCCAACTCCACAATTACTTGCGTCGGCATCGACAATGAAGGTATTTTCACCGTCGGATTATGCTAGTATCGGCGCTGGACATAGCTGGTGTTGACCATTTAAATGCTTTTCTTTCTCCGTGAGTTAATGTAAGCTCTTAGCAATGCCTGCAAATTCCCTTACAAACCGCCGGTAATAAGTCGAAAGTCCTAGGAAGCTCCTTAGTTGATGTTTGTCCGTGGGACCGGCCAATTTTTCACAGCTCCAATATATTCGGGATCGATCCTCACTCCACAAGTCGAGAGGATGTGTCCCAGGAATCGAACTTCGGATCTGAATAGTGCACACTTCTTTTGATTAAGCTTCAAATAAGCACTCCAAAGTCTTAGGAATACCTCCCGCAAGTTCTTGTGGTGTTCTTCAAATGATTTTCCCACGACAACTACATCATCTAGGTACACCAGACAGATTTTCCAAGTTAATCCTCGCCAAACGCAATCCATCAGTCTCTCAAAAGTTGCAAGAGCGTAGCACAAACCAAATGGGATCACGTTGAACTGCCACAAGCCATTTCCCGTGGTAAAGGCCGTCTTCTCCCTGTCCTTAGGGTAAATCTGCACCTGTCAGTAGCCGCTCTTTAGATTCAGTGTTGAAAACCATTCAGATCCCTTTAGTGTATCGATTGTGTCATCAGTCCTAGGTAGAGGATAACTGTCCTTCTTGATGACATCGTTGAGCCTCCGACAGTCAACGAAAAACCGGGTGCTGCCATCTTTCTTCCTAACCAGTACCACTGGTAATACCAACGGACTACTGGAGTTTTCTATCAGTCCGTCCCTTTCTATAGTCGTAACCATCTCTGCAACTTCAGTCTGGTTGTCTAATGGCAGCCGCCTTGCAGGCTGATGAATTGGTCTAGCATCTCCAGTGTCGATTTGATGTTGCACCAAGAGTGTGCGGCTATATTTCCCATCCTCTGCAGTAAATACATCAGCAAATTCTTCAATCAGGTTTTCCGCACAAATTCGCTGCTCTTGATTCAGCTTGCATGCGTTGAGAATCGATCTCGTTATGTCCGTCCGTTTAGTTGGTAGCACTGGGTTAGCAGTCTCCACTCCGGCTATGCTTGATATTGCGTTAACCGGCACACATTTACTAGTCACTTTTCCTTTTTGGATTCTCACCTCGTGTGTTCTGGTGCTTAAGACTCTTATTGGAACCATTTTGGTCTTGGGTTCTACCAACATTTTCCGACGATGTAGTTTTGGAAATTATCATCTGCATCTGGCTCAACAAGTAGTAATCGGTGGCTGCCAGGAACACCCTCCATCTTAACCCATATAACAGTTTCCGAAGACGGTAGTAACACTTGATCCTTCCCGACGACTGTTCTCAGAATAACTGCTTTTGCTAGACCATTGGGATCTCCACATTTCGATATCTCAAGACCTGCATGCCAATATCCAAAATTATTTCATGAGTCTTCATGAAGTCAACTCCAATAATGCATTCGTCACAAATATCAGCCAACAGGAATGCATTGGAGAAGGCGAGTACCGCCAAGTATATCGAGCTCTTTCTCCAGATGCGGTCCTCAGGCAATAGCTGCTGTAGCTCTAGTATCAATTGTAGCTGAAAGTGCTTTCCCGCCGATGGTCACATCTACTATCAGACTCTCTTAGTTTGGGATACTTGGATTGTGGTCCTTTGGGCGTCGATTCCAGAATCCAACTTCTGCGCCGCGAAGTTAGTTCTTACGCATTTAACGACTGTTGATACTGAGAGTTAATAACAGCAGGTCGATTGTTGTCACTGCCAGATCTCTGCTGTCCCCGACTGTTGCAATGTGGACAATTGCTGAGCTTTGACGGGTTCCTGCACTGACGCATTAGATTTCCAGTTTTGTTGCAGTTCCAGCAACGCATTTGAGCTCGGGAATTGTTATTCGGTGAGAACTCCATTCTTTCACAAGAGCATTCAATGGTTGCCCATTCTTTGACACGATGTGCCCCTTGGGATGCTTGTCATTGGTACTGCTAGTTGAAGTTTTGAGTCAGCTAGGCGTTCAATATCTGCTTGCAGTTGTTGAAGAGTTTCGCCTCTCTTCTGGATTCTGCTGTACAGCTGCACTCGATACTCATCTAAGATGTTGTCATCACCAAACCGAATCTCGATTGATTGGTTGTCAACGGAGATGGTTTGCAAAAGCTCCGCAGCTGGACCTTTTTTTTTTCCTCGTCCTCCCAGCAGTTTGTCATGGCAGCAGCTTCGAACTGTTTCTTATAAATTGTCCATTGCGTCTGGCCGTCGAAATTTGGAGGCTTCATTTACTTCATTCGTGGACAATCTCCAGAAATTTCCCGTACCCTAATGTTTTTTTAACAATTTTGAGCAGAATTTTTAACAGAAAGTCGAAAAAGTAGAGGTTTTTTCGGCTTTCTGTTCGATTGTTCGTACATAATTTTCTACCTTCCCAACTTTCTCTTCTACAGCGATAAATGTAGTTTCGACCATTTCAAATCGATTATCAATGACCGTCAATTTTGGCTTGAATTGTTTCTCGAGCTGCTGGCGCTGTTCTTCGATCTGCTTGCTTTGACCTTCGGACTGTTGGCGCTGCTCTGCACGTGGCGTTTTTGTTCGAGCTGAAGTCCCAATTTATTGTTCTGTTCTTCTAGAGAATTCTTTTGGTCTCCAAATTTTGCATACAGGAACTTCATCATTGATTACAGTTCGAAGCATGCAACACGTACGTGTTGCTCTTCGACGTCAAAGAAAATCGAATTAGGATCTTCACGACTTTGCTTTATTGCGTCATGAAGACGAATAAATACATCGCTCTTTACTCCTATTGGGGAAAGCTGCCGGAGACTCAGTTCAGCTTTCAGCTCCGTAGTAGTGAGCTGGTGTAATGATTTGGGAACCATTATTGTTTAATCACACGGTTTCGAATACCAAATTACTGTTCACTATTCTCGAATTTTCACTATTCACAAGTTTCATCAAAACTGCATACCCAGTTTTTTTTTTCGAGAAAATCCATATAACGGATTTTTGCATATACTTACTTACTTAAGTGGCGCTACAGTCCGGAATGAACCTGGGCCTCAACCAACATGCCTCTCCAATTAGCCCAGTCCTTAGCTAACTGCCTCCAGTTGCGCACTCCAAGTTGGTTAAGGTCGGTTTCTACTTGTGCGCACCACTTAAGGCGAGGTCTTCCTCTACTACGTCTGACGTCTGGTTGGGAATCGTAGACTGTGAGAGACGGAGTATTGGTGTCCATTCGTTCTACATTTCCTAGCCATCTTAAACGTCCAATGAAGTGTTTTTTTGACCAGGGGCATGTCGCTGTACAGCTCGTATAGTTCTTGGTTGAATGTCCGCCCGTCAACGCAAACGGGACCGAAGATTTTTCGAATAATTTTCCTCTCAAATTGACCAAGGAATTCTTCATCCGATTTTGAGACGGTCCATGCTTCAGCCCCGGGATGATCAGGACTGGGATGATCAGGGTCTTATATAGGATCTCCTTAGTAGTTCGAGTGAGGGCTTTACTACTGTTAAGTTTAGAACGTTAAAGACTCCAAACTGCTGGTGGGGGGAAGTCTAAAAGTGAACTCTCTAATAAATCTTTTACGAATGAATCAGTTTCGTTTATTCAATTGCCCTAAATACTAAAATATTGTCTATGTTACAAAAAATGTACAACTTAAATTACAAACTATAATCAGCAAGGTCAGTAATAAGAGAATATTTATTTTGCTGACTTTGCTGGGCACTAAATTGAAATATTACATAAGTGAAATATTATATAAGCTGTCTGGTGTGGTCACCATGACAACTACTAAATTGCCTTCTTAGCCCAAAGAAAAAGCGGTTGGCAAGAGTAATTCTTCGTTTAATTTCTGATAAGATGTTGTTGTCAGAGTTAATAGCGGATATACAAAGTCCCGCAAAACCTCAAAGTTATATCTGTCAATGGTGACGTTCTGTCTAATTCGTCGATGTTGTGTGTCCTTTCGTGTAGACAACATATACTTCGTCTTGCCCTCATTTACTGCTAAACCCATTTTCGCCGCTTCCTTCTCTATACTACCAAACGTGGCTATGACATCACGTTGGGTCCGACCAATGATGTCAATATCTTCGGGCTTATGCTAGCAGTTGTACCGATTTTTTGAAAATTTTGCCTCTGGTGTTGGCTCGTGAGTTTTGCACAATCCTCTTAAGAATCTAATTAATGAAGTCACATGATAGCGCATCGCCTTGCCTAAATCCTTTTTTCGGTATCGAATGTGTCGGTGAGGTCGTTTCCATCCCTGATGGAGCAGCGAGAATTCTCCATCGTCATCCTACACAAACGGACGATTTTGGGCGGTATACCAAAACTAGTCATGGCTCTGTATAGTTCGTCTCTATAAATGCATACATAAATGCATATTTTTGCATATAGGCCATATAAAAAAAATTTTCATCAATTTTTCGCAAACTAGTTTGCCAAATTAAATTAATAATCTCCTTTTCACCTTGTTTTATGAACTCCACATAATTGGTTTTGGAAAAATTATACCTAAACGTAAATTTAAGTTTTGGCCAATAACGGAATATCATTATTACAGGGTAAACGTTCGTATTATCACATTTCGACTATATTTATATCATTTAAAGCATAATTAATCAAAATAAATATCATTGTATATTTTGACCAAATTATAAAAAAAAGAAAGTTGAGAAAGTTGAGTACGACCCAGTCGTGCACCTTTGACGATCATATTCTTAAAACGCTTAGCAAAAATTAAAAAAATACATTTCGAAGGCCTTGTTCAAATTCACGACTACTTAGAAAACTCTGAACAATTCGTAATCAAAAAATGATTTCTTACCGGAGAAAGGTGATATTTGCACTTAACAGAATCGAATGAACATATTTCCAAAAGTAATATAACAAATAAAATAGCACATGCAATACATTTTTTTAGGCGATATCATATCTTAGTATAAACACAATACACGCAAGCCGTCATAAAAAAAGGAATTGTATAATAATATGTATAATCATGCCGACAGCACATTTGATATCAATAGAGCTAACAGAATCTACTTCAATCAAGACCAACTTGCTTCAATTGTGCGGTATTTACAGTATTTTTTCTCACAATGAAACATCTGACCTTTTTTCAGTGAATTGTCTCGCGTAGCAACAACGAACATGAAGGCACCTCTTAATTGAATCATAACACTAATTTAACGGTCTATTCATGTTGTGCTTGCCAGTCATACCATTGTAAATATATACTCGATACTCTTCTAAGATGTAGTCATCACCAAACCGAATCTCGATTGATTGGTTGTCAACGGAGATGGTTTGCAAAAGCTCCGAAGCTTGACCACGCAAAGCCGGTGTAAGTGCGATGTCTTTTTCCTCATCCTCCCAGCAGTTGGTCATGGTAGCAGCTTCGAACTGTTTCTTATAAATTGTCCATTGCGTCTGGCCGTCGAAATTTGGAGGCTTCATTTCCTTCATTCGTGGACAATCTCCAGAAATTTCCCGTACCCTAATGTTTTCTTAACAATTTTGAGCAGAATTTTTAACAGAAAGTCGAAAAAGTAGAGGTTTTTTCGACTTTCTGTTCGATTGTTCCTACATAATTTTCTACCTTCCCAACTTTCTCTTCTACAGCGATAAATGTAGCTTCGACTCTTTCAAATCGATTATCAATGACCGTCAATTTTGGCTTGAATTGTTTCTCGAGCTGCTGGCGCTGTTCTTCGATCTGCTTGCTTTGACCTTCGGACTGTTGGCGCTGCTCTGCACGTAGCGTTTTTGTTCGAGCTGAAGCTCCAATTTATTTTTCTGTTCTTCTAGAGAATTCTTTTGTTCTCCTAATTTTGCATACAGGAACTTCATCATTGATAACAGATCGAAGCATGCAACACGTACGTGTTGCTCTTCGACGTCAAAGAAAATCGATTTAGGATCTTCACGACTTTGCTTAATTGCGTCATGAAGACGAATAAATAAATCGCTCTTTCCTCCTATTGGGGAAAGCTGCCGGAGACTCAGTTCAGCTTTCAGCTCCGTAGTAGTGAGCTGGTGTAATGATTTGGGAACCATTATTGTTTAATCACACGGTTTCGTATACCAAATTACTGTTCACTATTCTCGAATTTTCACTATTCACTAGTTTCAACAAAACTGCATACACAGTTTTTTTTTCAAGAAAATCCATATAACGGATTTTTGCATATACTTACTTACTTAAGTGGCGCTACAGTCCGGAATGAACCTGGGCCTCAACCCACATGCCTCTCCAATTAGCCCGGTCCTTAGCTAACTGCCTTCATTTGCGCACTCCAAGTTGGTTAAGGTCGGTTTCTACTTGTGCGCACCACTAAAGGCGAGGTCTTCCTCTACTACGTCTGACGTCTGGTTGGGAATCGTAGACTTTGAGAGACGGAGTATTGGTGTCCATTCGTTCTACATGTCCTAGCCATCTTAAACGTCCAATGCAGAGTTTTTTTTGACCAGGGGCATGTCGCTGTACAGCTCGTATAGTTCTTGGTTGAATGTCCGTCTCCATAGCCCGTCAACGCAAACGGGACCGAAGATTTTTCGGAGAATTTTCCTCTCAAATCGACCAAGGAATTCTTCATCCGATTTTGAGACGGTCCATGCTTCAGCGCCGGGATGATCAGGACTGGGATGATCAGGGTCTTATATAGGATCTCCTTAGTAGTTCGAGTGAGGGCTTTACTACTGTTAAGTTTAGAACGTTAAAGACTCCAAACTGCTGGTGGGGGGAAGTCTAAAAGTGAACTCTCTAATAAATCTTTTACGAATGAATCAGTTTTTTTTTTTTTTTTATAATTTACACGTACTCAAGGGGTTATGCATACCCTTTATATGTTACCATAGTACGAGCGTTAGAGAAGGGGAAGAAAGAGAGGATAGGAAAGATTTTGGATGTAGTGGAGACTTAAACTCCATGGGTGGTGTCCGAACTAACTTCGGGGAGTCACTTTTTCTTGCGTTCGTTAAATTTGAAGAAATTCAAGATGGTGTGCATACTTTTAGGTATGTATTACACCGACCTTTTATTTCGTTTAAATAAAAGTGAAATGGATTTTGGTTGGGATTGAACGCGCAACCTTCCACTCAACAGACGAACACATTACCACTACACCGCGGCCACCCAACACAACATATACTTCGTCTTGCCCTCATTTACTGCTAAACCCATTTTCGCCGCTTCCTTCTCTATACTACCAAACGTGGCTATGACATCACGTTGGGTCCGACCAATGATGTCAATATCTTCGGGCTTATGCTAGCAGTTGTACCGATTTTTTGAAAATTTTGCCTCTGGTGTTGGCTTGTGAGTTTTGCACAATCCTCTTATGAATCTAATTAATGAAGTCACATGATAGCGCATCGCCTTGCCTAAATCCTTTTTTCGGTATCGAATGTGTCGGTGAGGTCGTTTCCATCCCTGATGGAGCAGCGAGAATTCTCCATCGTCATCCTACACAAACGGACGATTTTGGGTGGTATACCAAAACTAGTCATGGCTCTGTATAGTTCGTCTTTATAAATGCATACATAAATGCATATTTTTGCATATAGGCCATATAAAAAAAATTTTCATCAATTTTTCGCAAACTAGTTTGCCAAATTAAATAAAATTAAATTAATAATCTCCTTTTCACCTTTTTTTATGAACTCCACATAATTGGTTTTGGAAAAATTATACCTAAACGTAAATTTAAGTTTTGGCCAATAACGGAATATCATTATTACAGGGTAAACGTTCGTATTATCACATTTCGACTATATTTATATCATTTAAAGCATAATTAATCAAAATAAATATCATTGTATATTTTGACCAAATTATAAAAAAAAAGAAAGTTGAGAAAGTTGAGTACGACCCAGTCGTGCACCTTTGACGATCATATTCTTAAAACGCTTAGCAAAAATTAAAAAAATACATTTCGAAGGCCTTGTTCAAATTCACGACTACTCAGAAAACTCTGAACAATTCGTAATCAAAAAATGATTTCTTACCGGAGAAAGGTGCACTTAACAGAATCGAATGAACATATTTCCAAAAGTAATATAACATATAAAATAGCACATGCAAAACATTGTTTTAGGCGATATCATATCTTAGTATAAACACAATACACGCAAGCCGTCATAAAAAAAGGAATTGTATAATAATATGTATAATCATGCTGACAGCACATTTGATATCAATAGAGCTAACAGAATCTACTTCAATCAAGACCAACTTGCTTCAATTGTGCGGTATTTAAAGTATTTTTTTCTCACAATGAAACATCTGACCTTTTTTCAGTGAATTGTCTCGCGTAGCAACAACGAACATGAAGGCACCTCTTAATTGAATCATAGCACTAATTTAACGGTCTATTCATGTTGTGCTTGCCAGTCATACCATTGTAAATATATACTCGATACTCTTCTAAGATGTAGTCATCACCAAACCGAATCTCGATTGATTGGTTGTCAACGGAGATGGTTTGCAAAAGATCCGAAGCTTGACCACGCAAAGCCGGTGTAAGTGCGATGTCTTTTTCCTCGTCCTCCCAGCAGTTGGTCATGGTAGCAGCTTCGAACTGTTTCTTATAAATTGTCCATTGCGTCTGGCCGTCGAAATTTGGAGGCTTCATTTCCTTCATTCGTGGACAATCTCCAGAAATTTCCCGTACCCTAATGTTTTCTTAACAATTTTGAGCAGAATTTTTAACAGAAAGTCGAAAAAGTAGAGGTTTTTTCGACTTTCTGTTCGATTGTTCCTACATAATTTTCTACCTTCCCAACTTTCTCTTCTACAGCGATAAATGTAGCTTCGACTCTTTCAAATCGATTATCAATGACCGTCAATTTTGGCTTGAATTGTTTCTCGAGCTGCTGGCGCTGTTCTTCGATCTGCTTGCTTTGACCTTCGGACTGTTGGCGCTGCTCTGCACGTAGCGTTTTTGTTCGAGCTGAAGCTCCAATTTATTTTTCTGTTCTTCTAGAGAATTCTTTTGTTCTCCAAATTTTGCATACAGGAACTTCATCATTGATTACAGTTCGAAGCATGCAACACATACGTGTTGCTCTTCGACGTCAAAGAAAATCGAATTAGGATCTTCACGACTTTGCTTAATTGCGTCATGAAGACGAATAAATAAATCCCTCTTTCCTCCTATTGGGGAAAGCTGCCGGAGACTCAGTTCAGCTTTCAGCTCCGTAGTAGTGAGCTGGTGTAATGATTTGGGAACCATTATTGTTTAATCACACGGTTTCGTATACCAAATTACTGTTCACTATTCTCGAATTTTCACTATTCACTAGTTTCAACAAAACTGCATACACAGTTTTTTTTCAAGAAAATCCATATAACGGATTTTTGCATATACTTACTTACTTAAGTGGCGCTACAGTCCGCAATGAACCTGGGCCTCAACCCACATGCTTCTCCAATTAGCCCGGTCCTTAGCTAACTGCCTTCAGTTGCGCACTTCAAGTTGGTTAAGGTCGGTTTCTACTTGTGCGCACCACTAAAGGCGAGGTCTTCCTCTACTACGTCTGACGTCTGGTTGGGAATCGTAGACTGTGAGAGACGGAGTATTGGTGTCCATTCGTTCTACATGTCCTAGCCATCTTAAAGGTCCAATGCAGAGTTTTTTTGACCAGGGGCATGTCGCTGTACAGCTCGTATAGTTCTTGGTTGAATGTCCGTCTCCATAGCCCGTCAATGCAAACGGGACCGAAGATTTTTCGAAGAATTTTCCTCTCAAATCGACCAAGGAATTCTTCATCCGATTTTGAGACGGTCCATGCTTCAGCGCCGGGATGATCAGGGTCTTATATAGGATCTCCTTAGCAGTTCGAGTGAGGGCTTTACTACTTAATTGCCCAAAGAAAAAGCGGTTGGCAAGAGTAATTCTTCGTTTAATTTCTGATGAGATGTTTTTGTCAGAGTTAATAGCGGATAGACAAAGTCCCGTACAACCTCAAAGTTATATCTGTTAATGGTGACGTTCTGTCCAATTCGTCGATGTTGTGTGTCCTTTCGTGTAGACAACATATACTTCGTCTTGCCCTCATTTACTGCTAAACCCATTTTTGCCGCTTCCTTCTCCATACTACCAAACGTGGCTATGACATCACGTTGGGTCCGACCAATGATGTCAATATCTTCGGCTTATGCTAGCATATTATCAATGACCGTCAATTTTGAAAATTTGATTTTTTGAAAATTTTGCCTTTGGTGTTGGCTCGTGAGTTTTGCACAATCCTCTTAAGAATCAAATTGATGAAGTCACATGATAGCGCATCGCCTTGCCTAAATCCTTTTTTCGGTATCGAATGTGTCGGTGAGGTCGTTTCCATCCCTGATGGAGCAGCGAGAATTCTCCATCGTCATCCTACACAAACGGACGAGTTTGGGCGGTATACCAAAACTAGACATGGCTCTGTATAGTTCGTCTATCGTCTCTATAAATGCATAATTTTGCATATAGGCCATATAAAGAAAATTTTCATCAATTTTTCGCAAACGAGTTTGCCAAATTAAATAAAATTAAATTTATAAACTCCTTTTCACCTTTTTTATGAACTCCACATAATTGGTTTTGGAAAAATTATGCCTAAACGTAAATTTAAGTTTTGGCCAATAACGGAAAATCATTACTACAGGGTAAACGTTCGTATTATCACATTTCGAAAATATCATTGTGTATTTTGACCAAATTATAAAAAAAAGAAAGTTGATAAAGTTGAGTACGACCCAGTCGTGCACCCACCACTCGTTTAAAAAAGCTCTCGAGTGCATATTGATACCTTTAGCAGTGTTTTTATATCATTATATTATTCAACTATGTCCATACAAAGAAAAAAATTGATGATCATATTCGTAAAACGCTTAGCAAAAATTAAAAAAAAACATTTCGTAGGCCTTGTTCAAATTCACGACTACTCTGAACAATTCGTAACCAAAAAATGATTTCTTACCGGAGAAAAGTAAGAAGTGATATTTGCACTTAACAGAATCGAATGAACATATTTCCAAAAGTAATATAACAAATAAAAAAGCACATGCAAAACATTGTTTTAGGCGATATCATATCTTAGTACAAACACAATACACGCAAGCCGTCATAAAAAAAGGAATTGTATATTTATATGTATAATCATGCTGACAGCACATTTGATATCAATAGAGCTAACAGAATCAGAGATAAAGGAAGTATAGAGATACTAAACTTCTACCTCTCTCACCCTGAATGAAGAGTTAGTTGTTTTTGTTGTAATCCACCACCAATGCACTCCTGTCTGTGAATACATGTATTTCCGAGTAAAAGAATTCAGCAGACGAGAAATTTTGGGTTTTGACACTTTCATTAACAGCTGTTTAGCAGCGTGGTAGATTTATTTTTTTATGACATTTCAGTAGACATTCGTTTATTTTTTTGCGTTTGTTGTTTTTGCGTGCGTGGAAACATATTCGCACTTTGTCCTGTCGCACTTCACAAATTAACTTAATGTAAACTTTTGGGCGCACTTTTTTGTTTTATTTTGCACTTCAATTTTACACAAACAAACGAAAATAGTAAAAAAAAATGTAAACAAACCAAAAATTTAAATGACAGCTTAAAATTGTATGTTTTGGTGAATACAAACATATGTTTTTGAATGTATTCCGTGAAGTAAATGTTTGTTTTGTAAATTATATGAATTGAATGTATTCAACTCATTTTTAAGGACAAAAACAAAGTATTTAAGTGTAATAATTTATTTTTAAACAATATGATTTCCGAGAGGATGTATTAATTTATTAATTCTCAACGAGTTTTCGAAGTCGATACTACTGAAGATAGTATATTTCCAACTCAGAGTTATTATAAGTAAGATAAATTCTTATTTTTATAAATGATATAAATGGGGTTTGAAGTACCGACTTTTATTATGTCTCTGTTGATCAGAAAAAGTTGAGTTTCATATTTAATGGTAATTCGCCCATTTCATATTTTTGATGAACAGCCGTATTATTTAAAGCAAATTAAATGTGAATTATCTTTAATGAATGGATTTAACGAGAAAACTTCTAAGGCCGTATGTCAACTGCGTTAAAAAGAGGGTAACATTTTATCCTCTTTTTTTGTTTAATTTTTGACTTTTCTGCACCATACTAATGTCAAAAATTATTCACTGGTTAACATTTAACGCCCTACTTTGTTCATGTTAAACATATTCAACATACAGCGAAACTGATATTATTCAGAGTTTAAACGCAATATTGTAAACCTTAAATAACTAAAACACGTGTTTTCTGGTTGGTAGGTACAAAACAAAGAACAATTTATTTCAATTGTTAACCGTACATGCCATACAAAACAGTGATATGCTACGTTTCAATATGAATTATATTTTGATCTTATTTTCAACAGAACCAATGTAATCATAACATATTTGAACCCATTTTTTTTAATATCCAATTAGCCACTGGATAAATTTTAGCGAGCTGTTGAGCAGGTTAAAATAAAACATATATAAGTTTATTAACGTTGTTAACCATAAAATACTTAATTACCGAAGCAGGTGAATTGAATTGTGACTTCTACTGCACATGAAAATGCAAACTATATTGCACATATAGAATAAAAATAACATAAACAACAACGGAATATGGACATTGGACATTGGACATCACAGTACTTCGCACATGAATGCAACGAACTACAGACACGTAACAGCACTGGCGACTGAGGCCATCGGCTGTGACATATCAAGACATTAATACAACAGAGAGAGACAGATAGATACAAAGAAGGAAAGACATATAACATACACCTACGTGGCACAGAGGAGGAGACATAGATTAATATTGTCTCATATTATCGCACAGGTGGCCTCAGATAAGCTGGCGATTTTCTTAGAAAACAAATGCTGCCGAAGCTGGGGCTTGAACCCGCAACGTTTGGCTTAGCAGTCAACTACGCATTCCTCTGAGCCATGGCCACCTGCAATATGGAATATATGTACTTAGTAAGAGATATGTCACTAAACGTCAATTAGCTATTAAAAAAATTCTTAATTCATAATTAGCTTTTAATCAAAAGATTAGATAATAATTGTTAATTTTTTTATTAATACGGCTGCAACAGTTGTGTCACAGTCTGTATTCCTGTTATTTTTTGGCATAACTAAGCAAAGTATGTATATCTTGTAAAATATCCTAGTTCCAATCATTTTCGTAGTAAGATTTATGCTTGGATAGAAGTGAAAAATGTGTTTTAGTATAAACCCATAAACCCGCAATATAAATCAAATGGCTAAACTTCTGATCGAACTTCAATATTTGTTCCTCCATTTACGATATTCTTTATTCGAACTTATGTCAATATGTACTTTTTAAAATGAAAAAAAAAAACAACAAAAATGTTTCCTCATTAAGAACATCTTGCGTTTTTATGAACTTATATCCTTTTTCCACACATTGTGTTAATTGCATGTAGGTGAATGTAATCAAACCCTTATCCGTTTTTTCAAAGATAATAAATCAAAATATCACAGAATGAGTTAGACAGATAAATAGGACAATTAGAACGATTTATCGCAAACATTTGGACTTAGTTACATATGCAGTAACAACACAAATACAAAATTAATGGAAGTATTAATGCATTCAACGCACACGAAAAATTAGAATTCTATTTTATTGTTCTCAGTAGGTTTTTTTGTGCTAATATTTTTTCAACCATAACATAAAAAATAAATAAATATATTTTCAATATTTGATTAAATTGATTATTCAAAACTGAACGCGATGCTTATTTATTAACTTTTTCTTGGATGCGCTCGTTGGTGGTGGCATTGCTACAGCTGTTTTAACTCCGATGTAAATTTTCACCCCTTTCTGTGATGGTTCTTGGTGAGGTCGGCGAGGTAGCGGGCGAAAATCGAAAAATTTCGAGCAAAAAATGTGGGGAATAACTTATCTCACGCATACTTGTTTAAAAATGTTATAGTATAAGTAAGATACGTAATTATGGGTGAATTTAGCTTGTAGGTAAACCAAGAAGATTGGTATCTCTTTACTTCCCTTATCTCTGAACAGAATCTACTTCAATCAAGACCAACTTGCTTCAATTGCGCGGTATTTAAAGTATTTTTTCTCACAATGAAACATCTAACCTTTTTTCAGTGAATTGTCTCGCGTAGCAACAACGAACATGAAGGCAACTCTTAATTGAATCATAGCACTAATTTAACGGTCTATTCATGTTGTGCTTGCCAGTCATACCATTGTAAATATATAGTTACAACTATTTAATAGCCCATACTGGTTGATGTCTTATATTATACAGTTTATTGGCATAAAGTTCTTTTTTCAATAATTATATCTTCATGTGTTCGAATATTATACATTATGTACATGTGATGCATAATGTATATTGCACGATTATTCATACCATATAATTCAATTGATCACTAGATTTTGATAATTAACTTGTAACGGTGTATGTTAATATTGGTTCTGCGTCGATAAACAATGTTTTTTTTACAAACTATTTTTTGTTTGTTTTAATAAAAACCATATTTTAACTATGAAATAGTAGATTCGATTGGCGCATAGTTGATTTAGGTTAAATTTTTTCAACCAAATTGCAACCAAGCCCATACAGAAACGATATTTGAAGGGAAATAAAAGGTCCGACACGAAAAACAAAAAAAAACATTTTATTTTAAAGCTTTGTAAATCAAAGCTCAAAATATACCTAAAAACATATGAGAAGACTACAAAATGCTGTGCGGGTCGTTTAATACCCTATCCCATCCCATCCCTAAAATAAGTATCCCCAAATGGGGTGGCATCAAACATTTTTTCAAAATGTTTTAAAAATAACCGAAAACAGTTTTTTACGGAAAACGCCGCCGAAAAGTGGGCGTGGCAAAAAAAGTTTTGTATAGACGAAATAAAGACGTGATGATATGATGTTCAGACTTTTCAAAATCTCTAACGTTTTGGCCTTGAACCACGTTTTTTTTAAAGGGGGCGTGGCAGTGTGCGGCTTTCAAAAATGTTTACACTTGTTAATTACCACTTGAATTGATTCCCTGAAACTCTAATATCACCTTGCCTTTTTTCCTTTTTTAACCAACATTGCCTTCTTTGCCTTTCTGGTCAAATTTATCAGTTCAGGCCCAGTTGGCATGCATCCAAACTAAATTTGGATTTTTAGTCGACAAGAAAGGGCATATATTCAAAATTTGTAAATTTAATCTGAATTATTTTTCCTATGTATATCGTAATATTATGATATGCTTTTTCGGAATCCCGATTGGAGATATTTTGAAAAAGATCGATGAGCAATAGCAAAAAGCAAAAGGACCAGTTGCTGAAGCTGTGGTGAAACAATTCAACGCCATCTTTTCTGCAAATGAAGGACTCAATACCTTCACTACCAATGGCACTGAAAACTTTAAATTTCCCTTAATAATTGAAGTTGACGAATTTTAACTGGGCTCCACTCGTCTCTACCAACGATAGGTCCTTCAAATCTTTCAAAGCTCTCCTAAAGGGACAATCGCAGGCAAAGAATTTTAAACTATTTATGGTTTTAGAGTGTTTTTATAACGCTTAAAACATTTTTTCATAATAAATGGCGTTTATGCCTTTTACAGTCTAGTTTTGCCTTTTTTTTTTTTAATTTTTAGGTCAACCATATGCGTTCCCTGGTTATAAGTGAGAGGCTTAACGATCGGCAGGTATGTAAAGAACTGTTGTGTAATGCGAGTTGGTATGCAACTACAGCTACAAACGTTTCAGGTAAATCTTCTTAAATTTTGCAAAGCTTATACTCTGCGTACAGATGTAATTTCTTAGATACCATTACTACTCAGTACTACTGACTATGTTATCTATTCATAATAATCGGAAAAGTAAAAAAATAACTTAAATTACCCTATAATATCAGGTAATTTATATATATATACATACATTCAAATTGTTTTGTCAGTCATTTCCACTCCAATTTCAAGTGACTAAAATAGTCGCCGGCGAGGTCTTCCTCTACTGCGTCCGACATATGGTTGGGAATAGCAGACTCTGCGAGCCGGAGTATAGGTGTCCATTCGCTCTACATGTATTAGCCATCTTAACCGATTTAAATTTAGTATAGTCCTTGCTTGAATCTTCTTGTCCATATCACGTCAACACAAACGGGACCAAACATTTTTCGAATTCGACTAAGGATTTCTTTATCCACTTTTGATACGTTCAAAGGCTTCAGCGCCGTTGAACAGTACTGGGATGATCAGGGTCTTGTATATAATATCCTTAGTACTTCGAGTGAGGGCTTTGCTATTAAACTGACTTCTAACCCCTTCAACACAACAGTTGGCAAGAGTAATTCTTTATTTAATTTCTGTGATATGTTATTGTCAGAGTTAATAGCGCCGATGTAGACAAAGTCCCATACTACCTCAAAGTTATATTATGTCAATTGGTTTTACAGTTATTTCTAGTTAAGCCCATTTTGGCCACTTTCTTCTCTATAGTATCAAACGAGCTCGATCACTGATGTTAATATCGTCTGTGTATGCTAGTAGTTGCACTGATTCATGTCAGATTGTGCCTCTGGTGTTGGCGAGAATTCTTCATCGGCGGACGCGCTTAGGCGGTATACCAAAACTAGACATAGCTCATGTCTTTTTAAATGCTGTCGTGTGCGGCTTTATTATCGATGAAAAGGCAGGTAGTTGGTATCGATTTGTACTTTTTGAGTTTTTTCTAGGATTTGCCGATGTGTGAAGATTTGATCAGCTGTGGATTTCCCGAGCTGAAACCGCAATGATGGTAAACGGTTTCAGGCATCAACATATTGTAGGCAACGCAAAGGAGTCTTATGTCTCTGTAGTTGGCGCCGTTCAGATGGTCTCCGTTTTGTTTATCTTCAGGCATACTTTCATCCGGCAACATTTTGTTTATGAGTTAGTGAATTTTACTTACCAAGTCATCTCCGCCGGCTTTACAAAGCACGTAAGAAAGACCTCGTTCTCAGCTGCTTTGTTAAGCTTGAGTTTAGAAATTGCTATCCTCACTTCATTAAATTCGGTTGGTTGGTCATTTTCGCCGTCACCAATATTGAATGGTGCGTTTTGCCTGACAGCGGGACACTGTTTGTCATCGTTTAACATTCTGCAGAAGTGGTTCTTGCATATCCTCAGGATAGACTGTCTTAATTATGATATTTCCTTGTTCATCTTAACAGGATTATGTTCGAGCCTTGTTTCTCTGGCTTTGGCGTTTAACACAAACATCATTCCTGGAGTGGCACTAACACCTCTCTATTTCAGCATAGTCTACATGAATCAAAAGTAAAATTACAACTGAATAAATAAGTGATCCAGGAACCAAAACCGATGGAAGGAGTGCACCAGTTATATGATGATTTCAGCATTACATTAGCTGGAATTGAATGCAATGATAAGTATTTGTTGTCTACGTTGCATGTGTAAATGGGGTTAGGATGGTGACGTAATTTTTTTGCTTTCCGTGGGCTGTAAATCTTCATAGACACTATAAGTACGTGCTCAAAGTAGTGTGCGATTTTTACTCTCTTAAACCACCACCTTTTTGTATTTCTATGGAAACTAAGTATGCGACTTATCTAGCAATTTTTTTATCACGAGTATATAAAAATGTTTGGCAGTCAACTTTCCTTTGGGAGAACCTGATTTATTCACAATTTCTAGAGTGGTTTTTGGTTATCGGGCTAAATTCAAGGGTTTAGTTCTTTGAAGACACCGCAACAAATTTGTTTCGTCAAGAAACGTTTTTTATGTTTTCGTGCAAAATTTTTCGTTTCAGCTTTAACCGCGGGAGAACCCATATTTCTTCGCTCCTTTTGTACCACGGCACATTGACGAATGATCTTAACATTTTTTTTTTAATTTTGTAAAATGCTTAGATTTTTCGAAAAAAATGGTGATGCAAAATCATTGGTTCCTTTAATATAAACACTTTTGATACAAAACCAATTTCTTTACACTACCTCATAGCATAACCAGGCGAAAAATGGTGTTTTTTGTCGAACCATACATAATTTGGATAAACAGTCAGAACAATATGTTATGAAAATGACATTTGCTATATTTCATCGCCATAAATCCTACATTTTGGGGATATTTGTCTCAAGGATGGGATGGGATAGGGTACAAAACGATCCACACAGTGGATTGTAGCCTTCTCACATGTTTTTTTATTAGAGGTATAGAACTTGGAAATGGACAAAAACAAAGTTTATTTTTAAGTTGACATTCAATTTATTCGAAAGACTAGCAACCCGACCCGACTTCGCCCGGGTTCTAATTTAATAATAGTAATAATATACTTAGACTCCGAGTGCTCTTCGAACAATCAGCTCCTGTAAGTCATAGAGCAATTTTTAATACACTATAGCATTCCCAAGTGCAGATCAAAACTGTGAAACCACATCGAAATCCGCTCAGCAGTTCTCGAGAAAAGCGCATTCATACACGTTTTGGGGCATTAATTTATGCTATGTTTAGATGTTTCTATGTTTCTGGCATTACAATTTAAATATGATTTCTGGCATATGACCTCCACGGCTGGCTCGGACGTAGTCTAAGCTGGAGGTCCAATTTACAATGACTATTTCCAACGGACTTAGTGGCGCGATCGTTAGAGTGATGAACTGCCGCGCAGAAGGGCTGGGTGCGATTCCCAGCTGTAGCAACACCTAAATAATTTTTCACAGGTCCTCCCGCAATCGTGCTAAGAAGTACACACGCACACATGAATGGTTGTGAGAAGAAAGCTAGGCCCTGGGTATTTTGATTTTGTTTTTATTTTCAACGTTTGTGGCCGTATATCGGCAGTAACGCGGAGAATATTTTCCCCCAAGTGGCCAATCATTTCAGGCTTATATACGTAACTACCGACTTCACATATCCCCACAGAAAATAAGCAAGCGGCGTTAAATCGCACGATCTTGGAGGCTAAAATCAACAAATCAGTTGTGGCACGAACTGTGTGACATTTCACATGTTGCGCCTTCTTGATGAAACCACAGCTCCTGCACATCTTGGTTGTTCAATTGATGAACGAAAAAGTCAGTTGTCATTGCTCTATATGGCTGCGATATTTGTTTCAATGTCGGTTTTTCATATGTTGCTTTGGCCTTGAGATAAGTTTATAAGTTATGAGAATAAGTTAAATTAAATTTCTGTGAAATTTTACTAGTAGATATTTTCCGTTTTGCAACTCTTTAGCTACTTTGTAGTCGCGATAATTTGCGGGATGACCGCCTTTACAATTAATGAAAATAGCTGGAGTTTTCTTTCTTCTTGATGATATTGTTATAAATTGAGATTACAGTATGCGAACATACACTGACGTGTGAAAATCGAACAGAATTGGTTTCAGAAGTGGGATAAAACCTTTTTGGATGAGAAGTTTCTAGAAAACTGTGAACTGTAAAGAAACGGTTAAAGAACATAGTGAATTGAACACAGGGAAGTGAACATAGTTAAGTGATGATAGTGAAAATTTGAGAATAGTGAATAATAATTTGGTATACGATTAAGTGTGTGATTGCAAAAAAAAGTGAGATTAAACAATAATGGTTCGCAAATCATTGGATCAGCTGACTTTTGCGGAGCCGAAAGCTGAACTTAGTCATGACGCAATAAAGCAAAGTGGTGAAGATCCTAATTCGATATTCTTTGATGTCGATGAGCAACAAGTAAGTGCAGGCTTCGACATATCATCATTGATGGAGTTTTTTGGAGGCAAAATTCGGAGAACAAAAGGAAGCAGCTCGAAGAACAGCGCCAACAGCTCGAGAAACAATTCAAGGAACTGGGTAAGAATTTGAGAATGTATTCTAGTCAAAATTCACGGTGATTGATAACCGATTTGAAAAAGTCGAAACTACATTTATCGCTGTAGAAGAGGAACTTGGGAAGGTAGAATATTATGCGGCAACAATCGAAGAGAAAGTCGAAAAAGTAGAGGATCATTTTGAGACTATCGAAAAGAAAGTCGTATACCTAGCTAAGGAGCTTAATATTTTTAAGAAACAAAAGGTTCGGTAAATTTCTGGAGATTGTCCACGAATTAAGGAAAGGAAGCCTCCAACTTTCGATGGTCAGATGCAATGGACAATTTATAAGAAATAGTTCGAATCTGCTGCCATCGCACTTACACTGGCTTTGCGTGGTCCAGCTGCGGAGCTTTTGCAAACCGAAGCCGCAGCTTATGCTCTGACATTAGAGTCAGCTGATGAAGCATCCCAAAGAGCTCATCGAGTCAGAGAAATGGCCACCATTGAATGCTCTTGTGAAAGAATGGAGTTTTCACCGAGTAATAATTTCCGAGCTCAAATGCGTTGCTGAAATTGTAACAAAACTGGACATCTAATTCGTCAGTGTAGGAACCCATCAAAACGTAGCAATTGTCCACATTGCAACAGAGCAGAGGGAAGCATCTGGCAATGAAAACAATCGATCTGTAGTTATGAATTGCCATCAGCAGTCGGGGAAATGCTTAAGAACCGACGCCCAAAGGACCGGAATCCAGGTATCCCAAACTAAGAGGGACAACAGGAGTCTGATAGTTGATGCGACCATCGGCGGAAAAGAACCCGCAGCTTTAATTGATACTGGAGCTACTGCTTCCATTATCCGAAAAGACATCGCCCGTGAGTCATGGCTGCATAACACCAGCTGCTATTGTCTGAGGACCGCAACTGGAGAAATAGCTCGAGTATATGGGGAAATACTGATGACGACATACTTGGCGGGACTCGCCTTCTACCATGCATTCCTGGTGACTGATATTTGTAACGAGATCATTTTTGGAGCTGACTTCATGAAGGCTCATGAAATAATTTTGTATATTGGCATGCAGGTCTTGAGATATCGGAATATGGAGATCCCAATGGAATACGGTCTACCAAGAGCAGTTATTCTGTGAACAGTCGTCGGGAAGGACCAAGTGTTACCACCGTCATCAGAAACTGATATATGGGTTAAGCTGGAGGGTGATCCTGGGAGCCACTGATTCCTACTTGTTGAATCAGATGCAGACGATAATTTCCAAAACCACACCGTTTGAAAAAACGTTGGTGGAACCAAAGAACAACATGGGTCCAATAAAAGTCTTAAGCACCAGAACACACCAAGTGAGAATCCAAAAAGGAAAAGTGACTGGTAAATGTGTTCCGGTTAACCCAATATCAAGCATAAGAGACTGCTACACAAGTGCTACCAACGGACATAACGAGATCGATTCTCAACTCATTCAAGCTGAATCAGTAGCAGCAAATTTGTGCGGAAAACCTGATTGAAGAATTTGCTGATGTATTTGCAGCAGAGAATGGGAATTATGACCGCACACGCTTGGTGCAACATCAAATCAACACTGGAGGTGCTAAACCAATTCGTCAGCCCGCTAGTCGGCGGCCATTACCCAAGCAGGTTGTAGTTGCAGAAATAGTGGCGACGATGACAGAAAACTTCAATAGTCCGTTGGTATCACCAGCGGTACTGGTTAAGAATAAAGATAGCAGCACCCGGTTCTGCGTTGACTATCGGCGGTTCAACGATGTCACCAAGAAGGACTGTTATCTTCTACCTAGGATTGATGACACACTCGATGCTCTGAAGGAATCTGAATGGTTTTCCACTCTAGATCTGAAGAGGGGCTCCTGCAGGTGCAGATTCACCATAAGTACAGAGAGAAGATGGCCTTCACCACTGGAAATGGCTTGTGGAAGTTCAACGTGATGCCATTTGGTTTGTGCAACTTTTGAGCGACTGATGAAATGCGTTTGGCGAGGATTAACTTGGAAAATCTGTCTGATGTACCTAGATCATGTAATTGTCGTGGGAAAATTATTTGAAGAACACCACAAGAACTTGCGGGAGGTATTCCTAAGACTTTGGAGTGCCCACTTGAAGCTAAATCAAAAGAAGTGTGCACTATTCAGATCCGAAGTTCGATTCCTTACATAAACCCACGGAGAAAGGAAAGCTTTTTAAATGGTCAAGTGAGTGTATTAATGCTTTTCAAAGACTTAAACACCAGCTATGTCAAGCGCCGATACTAGCATAATCCGACGGTGAAAAGACCTTCATTGTCAATGCCGATGCAAGTAATTGTGGAGTTGGAGCCGTTTTTTTGCAAGTAAACGAGGGACAGGAAAGAGTGGTGGCCTACTTTAGCAAGGTTCTGTCCAGACCTGAAAGACCTGTGACCAGGAGGGAACTTTTAGCGTTAATTCTCGCGACGAAGCATTTTCATAAATACCTCTATTGCAGGAAGTTCCTTCTTCGTACAGACCATGCTGCTCTAAGGTATTTGCTTCAATTTAAAAATCCAGAGGCTCTAGTAGCTAGATGGGTTGATAGGCTGCAGAGCTACGATTCCGATATTCAGCATCGTGAGGGCACCTTGCACTCTAACGCTGACTTACCTTCTCGTCAACCATGCGTAATGAAATGCAAGCACTGCACCCACCAAGAAGAGAAGGAGCTCATCACCACCCGGCGAATAAGAGCCAAGCCGAGGAAACCGTTACATATTAGTCGTTATAGACTACTTCAGCAAATGGCCAGAAGCATTCGCCATTGCTAACCAGTAAGCTTAAACCTTAGTGGAACAGATCGGTGATAACTGGATATGCAGATTCTTGCCACCGTCGGAACTGCATTCTGATCAAGGTAGAAACTTTGAGTCCAGAATATTCCAGGATATTTGCCAGCGGTTAGGTTTTAAGAAGACCAGAATGAGACCGCTGCATCCACAGTCAGATGGAATGCTGGAACGATTCAATCGAACCTTGAAAGAACACCTCTCCAAGGTGGTAGAAGACAATCAACGAAACTGGGATCGTTGCATTCCCTTGTTCCTAAGAAACCAGTCGTGAATAAAGTTGACTAGTGAAGAACTAGATTGAATTTTTTTTTGTTTAAGAAATAGTTTTAATATTTAATTGGCGCAGTCGGTATCCGTAAAAAAGAACCTAAGTTTCAAAGTGAATTTAAAAATTAAACAAACAAATATATATATATATATATGGAACAAACAAACGATTTCATTACCCCAGGTGGCAGACCAGTTATACTGGAAAATCCACCCTCTACGGAGGTCGGTCCCTCGGATTCTGGGGGAGACCAACTATTGCTACCCAACGACCCATTCAAAGGGAGAAAAAATGCTAAGATCACCACCGATAGCGTCAAATGCAAGTCCAACAATATTGCCGACAAATGCCTTTGAAAAAAGAACAAAGATATGTCGATCTCCATCTGGATCGTGTATCTCCGGGAAAAGAAGTCCGCCGGTTATTCAGGACTCAGTGAAAACAAAGTGCTTCGTAATAGAAAATAACGAATAACTAGCAAAACTTATTAAAATGGAGCAACTCTTCCTTGACCTTAAAAAGGAAGTCGATTCTCTGCGAAAAGAAAACGAGGATCTAAAAAACATTCGTGCACCGAAACATCTCGAGACAACACCGAACCGTCCATTAAGTGAATATTTTACGGACGATCGCGAAACGAATCCCGCCTCTAAGAAAAGGCCTTACAAAAAACGTAAGGCTGTCACCTCACCCGAATTGATACAAAAGGAACCAAACGTACCCGACGTACCAAACAAGACCAAAATTTATGCGAAAACTCGCCCTCCACCCGCAATAAATGTCATCGGGATAGAGGATTACGGAAAACTTCGTAATCTTCTCAAAAATACGCTGAGAACAAAGCACAATATAACCTCGCGCCGGAATAACGTGTGGAAAATCTACGTAGAATCAGAGGACTCTGATTCTTATCGAGCACTGTCTCTAAGATTAAACGCAGAGAATATCCAATGGTTTACCTACGAAAATAAGTACGAAAAACCGATACGAGTCTTCGCCAGGGGACTCCACCCGTCTTGCACAAAGGAAGGCATTATCGAAGACGTACAAACCCAAGGTTTCAAAATTCTTGACGCCGTGAATATTATCAAGAAGGAAAAGCAATGTAGGGAAGGAAACAAAGACACCGTAGTCAAACGCGGACTTCCACTATTTATGCTCACCTTTGATCGACGTCTGGGTATGTAATGAGCACGACGTCTTCAAAATCAAGACCATTCTTAACATTAAGGTCAAAATCGAGCCAATGCGTAAGGAAAGGAAAACGGTACCTCAGTGCAAACGATGCCAAGGTTTTAACCTCACGCAGGCATACTGCCAAAAAGAACCACGGTGCGTTAAATGTGCCGGTACACATCTCTCTGTAGAGTGCAACACAACCAAGCAGTCCCCAGCGGTCTGCGAAAATTGATATAGGTATGCTTGATATCGGAAACCCACTTAAAAAGGGGTTCTGGACCCAAAATAAATGGGTACAGTGGTTATCACGCTCATCATCCTTCGGAAAATGCGAGAGGAGGATCCTCTCTTTTCATCAATGAATGTATGAAGCACTCTGAAAACATAAAAATAGAACTTGATTCTATGCAAATAATTTCAGTGTCTGTAAAAATAAACCATTTAGACTACCTCATCGGATCAAGTTACCCCGGGATATAGACTGGTAGACGACGACCTCGATCGCCTCTTTGACTCAATAGAGTCTAATTCATCGGTGGCGACTTTAATGCGAAACACACTTTCTGGGGCTCAAGATTCAATTCAACGAAAGGCAGACTACTATACAAAGCCTGTATAAAGCGTGGGGTGGACTTTTATTCGACAGGAAAGCCAACGTATTGGCCAACTGACAGAAATAAAATCCCTGACCTAGTCGACTTTTTTATTGCAAAAGGGCTAACTAAAAAAAAAGAAGAATGCTATGATCTATACTCAGACCACTCAGCAGTCACTCTGAAAATGGACGGAAGTCTAGCAAAAAAAGAAGGACCTCCTAGGTTAACTAATAAAAAAACTAACTGGGATCTTTTCAGAAAAGACTGCAAGGAAAATGTGGTTTTAAATGTGCCACTAAACACACCGCTCGAAATAGAAGACGAAATTGACAAGCTCGTGGAAGCCATTCAGAGCGCAGCGTGGAAAAACACTCCCTTCCAGAAGACAGCAACACGCAACAAAAAAGTCAACTACCAGCCTGACATCGAAGACCTCATACGAGAAAAGAGGAGAGCGCGCAAGAGATGGCAACAATCCCGCGCACCCCCTGATAAAACATATCTGAACTATCTCTGTAACAAACTCAAGAATGAGCTACAGGATTTAAGAAATCGCGAGACTTCTACATACCTCGAGGGGTTGACTGCTGACAAGACTTCAAACTACTCACTATGGAAAGCCTTGAAGTCCATAAGGAAACTCAAAATACACTCGCCACCAATAAGAAAAGCTAACGGCGAATGGGCAAAACGAGACAAAGAGAAAGCGGATTTATTTGCCGAGCATCTAGAAGAAACGTTCAAGCCGTTCGATGGACAACCTTTGAACGAAGAACCGAATGCCAATACGGCAGCCGACAACTATAAAGTAAAAGCCGTATCCCTGTCTGAGCTTCGAATGACAATAAGCAAGTTGAAAAATAACAAAGCTCCATACTACAAAGTATGTGAGTGGACAAAAACCTGGCGAATCGCACTTAACGAGACCAAGTCAACGCATGTCAATTTGACGTACAAAAAGATAAACAACTTACCTGTTTTCATTAACTCTGCACAAATACCATACGCAAATGAGGCAAAATATCTAGGAATGACTCTAGACGCAAAGCTTAAGTGGAAGCCACACGTTAAAAAAAAGCGGGACGAGCTCGCAATCAGACTCAGAGAAATGTATTAGCTACTTGGAAGATACTCGAAGCTAAGCATATACAACAAACTGCTTCTGTATAAGCAAGTGCTAAAACCTTGTTGGACATACGGTATACAGCTTTGGGGTTGTACCAAACCAAGCAATATTGCTATACTGCAAACATTCCAAAACAAAACCCTAAGAGCAATAGTGAATGCTCCATGGTATATTAGGAATAGTGATATTCACAGAGATTTAGAAATTGCTACCGTGAGTAACGAAGCAACAATCTTTGCTCGCAAACTTTGTACTCGTATCTATATATGTTCATTGTAATAACGAAATAATCCGTACTCTGGACGTGACAAACCTTGAGCGCCGGCTACAAAGAACAAGACCGTTCGACCTAGCGCCATAAGGAAAAACCGCATGTAATGACGGTATTAGTAGATGCGTTCACTGGAAAGCTATCTACCAAACGCGATTAACACTACAGAAGCGTAAACTACTTGTTAAAGATACTTAGTCGTAGTCACCACAAAAAAAAAAAAATTAAAAAATGAGAGGAATAAATTCCATACTACTATGAGCACGTGCAGCCGCTTCTCATAGTGCCTCTCTGAGGGGTGAGGTTTAGCCCGTAGGCATATATTGACTGACACTAATGAAATTGTCAGGCCCGAAAATATATGAGTTGGTCATAACCAATGGTACGGACCACTGGTATCCTATGAGGATTACTCACCTCCGGGCGCACATGAAAAAAAAAAAACTAAATCGAACGAAATTTAATAAGTAAAGAACTAAAATATATTAAATATATTAAAAATATTACCAATAAAAAAAATGGATTTAAAAAAGGACATAATAATTAAAACTCTTAAGTCAATAAGACCCTTTGATGGAAAGAGAGAAGATCTTGCTCAATATATCCGGAGCATAGAATCTATCTCGGAGTACATTATCAACACTATCCAGGGTGAGGCGACAAATATTGTGAGGAAAATGACGATCAACACATGGGGAGAACTAAAAGCGGCACTCGTACAGGAAATCGGTGAGAAGACTAGCATTCGAGCATTATTATTATTATTATTTCAGAGTATCTCGTTTAAGAACAATATTATAGAATTTTACAAAGAAATTAATAAGCACTTATGTAGAGTAAAGGACGGAATCAAATTAAGTAACGAATTAGAGTCTCTTAAAGTGATATATACTAACAAATGTGAAAGAAAGGCTTTCGAAACTTTTCGAAATGGCCTGCCACATCATATTCAAGCAGTTATCCAGCATTTGCATTATTATTGGAACATAATTTAGTATCATGTAGTAATCAGCATAATAGGCCCCAATACAACAATACTGCCCAAAATCAAAATTTATTTGGGCAAAGTTTTAATAGGCCTCAATACAACAATACTGCCCATAGTCAAAATTCATTTAGGCAAAGTTTTAATAGGCCCCAATACAACAACAATAGTTCAGAATCAAAACTCGTTCAGGCAAAATATTAACCCAAGCCACCGTGCACCTATGAAAAGACCTAGGGAAAGTGACAGCAATCAATCAAGAATAAGTATGTATGGCGCTCCAAGGCCGATGGAAGGCGTTGAAGAAAATTTTCATCAACCAGCCTCGGAAGGTTACCACACATAAAATTAATAATACAAAATAAAATATATAAAGCATTAATTGATACTGGATCTACTTTAAGCTTTATAAACCCCAAAACATTAAAAACACCTGTATTAGATACTCAAAGCAGAACTATTCGAACTATGACCGGATATACTAAAGTTAATAAAATACAGTTAATCGATGCAGTAGGTAATATTCAAGGGAAGTTAAAGTTATTTGTTCACACATTTAGTAGTTATTACAACATTTTATTAGGAAATGATATTTTAAATACCTTAAGTGGTAACATCGATTACAAAAACAGGGAACTAACACTAAATGGTAATAAATATACCCTTTATTATGAAAGTGAAATAAAAGAAGAAAACTACAATCTAGTTTTTAATTAACAAAATGTAGATATGCACAAGAAACAATGTAATGAACTCCGATTAGACCATTTAAATAAGGAAGAAAAAATCCAGATAAAAAAGACGCTTAGCAAAGTAAGTGATATTTGTTTTCGTGAAGGTGAAAATTTGACGTTCACGAGCCAAATTAAACATGAAATTAAAACAAAACATGAGGATCCCATTTATACAAAACTATATCAGTATCCCTACGCCCATACTGATGAAGTGGCTAAACAAATAAAAGAAATGTTAAAGCAGAATATAATACAGTGTTCACAATCACCAAAAAAATGGATGCCAGTGGAAAAAAGATATGGAGAATTGTTATCGATTACCGAAAACTTAACAATTTTACGGTTGATGACAAATACTCTATCCCTAATATAGAGTCTATTCTTGACAAGTTGGGAAAATGCAACAATTTCACAACGATCGACCTTGGTTGCCATCAGATTGAGATAGATGCAAACCGTATTCCTAAAACAGCATTCTCTACTGCCGACTGGCATTATGAGTTTAAAAGAATGCCTTTTGGTCTGAAGAATGCGGCAGCCACATTCCAGATGCTGTAGAATGGCGTTTTGGTTAATTATGTGAATAAAATATGCTTGGTATATCTTGACGACATAATTATTTACTCGACATCCATACAAGAACACATCGACTCAATTAGGAAAATATTCCAAAGAATAAGGGAATCCAATCTTAAAATTCAATTAGATAAGTGTGAATTCTGAAGGAAGGAAACAGAATTCATAGGTCATGTAATTACTACTGAGGGAATAAAAGCTAATCCCAATAAAATCAAAGCTATTACTGACTATCCATTACCAAAAACCCAAAAGGAAATTAGACTATTCCTAGGTATGGCAGGATCCTATAGGAAATTCATTAAATAATTTTTTTAAATAAATATAACAAAACAATTAAAAGGTGATGTTAAAGCGGTAAATCATCAATCCGATGAATATAAAAGAGCCTTCAAGCAATTAAAACTGTTTACCAGTTCTGACCCAATTCTAAAACATCCGGATTTCGAGAAACCATTTGTTCTAACAACGGACGCCAGTAACTTTGCAATAGGAGCAGTGCTTAGCCAAAGCCATCACCCTGTTTGCTATTCGATTACTGAAAAGGAATTATTGGCAGTAGTCTGGGCGACAAAAAATATTTTCAACCATACTTGTATGGAAAAAAATTTCAAATATTAAGCGACCACCGACTTTTACAATGGTTACACGACCTAAAAGAACCGAATGCTAAATTACAGAGATGCAAAATAAGGCTCAACGAGTTTAACTTCGATATCAAATATTTACCCAGGGAAAGAAATGTTGTTGCTGACGCACTATCACGAATTGACATTGAGGAGAATTATAATAATGAAGATGCCAGATCAGATGTAGCCATGATTCATTAAGCATTAGAAGACAATACATCGCATATCGGAATTTCAGAAAGATCATAAAACACTTTTAAACGTCAAGTTATATTTAAAGAATTCGAAAACGTAGGTATACGTATTACGAAAATCCACAATATGACAAGATACGAACTGAAAACAGTAAAATTCAATGATAACAATTTCAAGGAAATGATAAAAAAAAGTATATTAGTGATATATGTTGGTGGCATTTATTTTGAAAATGATGAAGGATTTAACCACTTTCAGCGAGTATTTTCATCAATTATTCTACCTTCTAGTAACGTTAAAGTATTAAGAACAAATAAAATAGTAGAAGACATCGAGAACTATGAAAAATTTAAGGAAGTTATATATAAAATACACTTGGATGGAATTCATGCAGGTATAAATAAAGTTATTAAAATTTTCGAAGAAAAATATTACTTCACCAACTACGCTAGGCTTTCTCAACAAATAATAAATGAAATGTGCAACACTTGCAAATTCGAGCATCAGGCTACAACCCCACCTGTCACCAAAAGAAGGCAGAAGTATGTCGTAGATATCTGGGTTTGGGGACAATTTAAAATGAATAGCAATTGAACAAGTCATATTCACATACTAATACATTCTTCAACCAATAACCGTCCATACGAAATATTCTTTGAAAATAAAGAACCAAATAGTAATCCGCAACAGATAAAGGAAAAAAGAATAGGAAATATCAATAAAACAAGAAAAGACCATAAAGTAGACTTGAAATATATGAAAAACAAAAGAACTTTAAAATCAGATAATCCATTTATTAGAATTAAACATCCAGTCAGACAAGAAGGAGAGCGCATAACAGTTAGGGTAGACAAACAGGGCAAAACAAGAAGGAAATTTAAATACGATTTCCAGAAAAAAAGAAAACTAAAAATCAAAACACTGCCTCTTCTAGGGATTCGAACAGTGAAACCATACAGATTCACTACAATGGACCATCTACTTCATCACAATATTATACAATATAGTATATTTGTTCTTTTGGCGATAACGACCATCACAACAAGTCAAGTCGTCCAGGTCCAAAAACTAACCACTCAACAGGGATATATAATAATGCAAACAGGTGACCAACAAATAATTCATGATTATTACGAATTAACTTATACAATCAACAAAACTGAAATAATAACCACATTTAATATTCTTAAAGAGACACTCATATGCAACGAGTATTTAAAGTCAAAACTAATAATACAACTTTCTATAACTCTAGCCAGAATAGGTATCTTTAATCCAAAATTATTTGATATTGAATTATTTGAACATATAATTACAAACCAATTAAATTTTTTAAAAATATCTCAATGGCAAAAAACGACCTATTCGTTTTTATTCTATCTTTACCTATTTATTCCTATCCTAAGACTATACATATATAAAATTCTACCTATACCCAATCATCGATACGAAGTATTGGATTTTGACTACACGATATGATATAAACGATGAATTTACGAAAGATTATAAAAGTAATTTAATGAGAATTGAAAATGGAAAACTATTTCCAATAAATGATGAATGTATTTCAAATATAATGAACAATAATAACATATTGTACCTTTAGAGTGAATACTATGGAGGAAATTGTAAGAATAAATGAAAATACTGTAGTAGTCCAAAATATTAAAAAAAAACAAGAATTAATTAATAACTGTGGTATTGGAAAAATAAGTATTAATGGTAAGAATTTGATATAAATTGAAAATTGTTGAGAGAGTTCATTTGTTTAAATAACAAACGTAATTTCTTTTTGTTTATCAGTACCAACTGCCACATAATCAATTTCATTAAGTCCAATCGGACCGCACATGAAATTGATTGGAACAAACAAATTTCTTTCGCTCGTAATTTCGCTTTTAAGTCATGAAGATGTTCAGAGTTAGTCTTAAGAAACCAGTCGTAAATAAAGTTGACTAGTGAACTAGATTCAAATTTTGTCTTTTTTTATTTAAGAAATAGTTTTAATATTTTATTCCAGGAGCGGTATTTCAGAAGGAGACTCGGTGTGGCTATATAATCCCCAACGTAAACAAGGAATATCGCCGAAGCTACTTCCGAAATGGGAAGGCCCCTACAAAAGTGTGAAGCGCATAAACGTCGTTGTCTACCGAATACAGAAGGGACATCGAGGAAAGTTAAAAGAAGTGCATCTGGATCGGTTACATCGTTATGAAAGTGAAACTGAGAATTAGGAGGGGGCAATATTATAAATTGAGATTGCAGTGTGCGAACATACCCTGATGTTTGAAAATCCATTTAGTGTCGATTTGTGGTACTGGACGCGCACACTGTAATGAATGACTGGAATCTGTCAAAACCACTTCTCGAAAAATCAAGAAACTGTTTTTGAAAGAGCGGACAAAACGGGATAATAAAAAAAAGGGACAAGCAAAACATCAACCACCAACTACCTGGAAGATGGGACGCAAAGAGAAAGAGAAGGAAGATCTAAAAGTAGCCTATGATGCATTCGTAGCAAACTACAACGCCGGAGTTGCCTCTTTTTGAGCCGACAATGGTACGAGAATGCACGACATGATGGCACTTTTCTTCGAATGTAGAGGAACTGCCAGAAACAATAATGGCCCCGATACCAGATGAAGATTTCGAGGAACTGGAGATGGAAAAAGAAAAAGAAGCCACATCAGAGATTGAGGACGAGTACGAAACCTCATCAGAAGAGGAGGATAAGAACTTCTCTGACGAAGACTTCCCACCAATTCAGGCTAAAAAGCGGAGAAAATCCGATTCACCACCACCAACTCTAACCCAAGCACCTACACCGAAAATCTCCAGCCAACAAAAAGCAACACTCATGACGACTGCAACTCCACAGCTATCCACATCTAAGGCAGGACAGCAGCAGAATCAACAATGCAATAAAACAACAATAATGCCTCCAATCGTCTGTTTTCGGCTCAACGTAGCGGAACTCAGTCGTTTTGCTAAGCCTTTGGGAATACAATACAGGGTGAACAACACAAGCCCAACCAAATCCGTCATCACCTCTACAAACAAGGAGGATCACCAAAAAGTATGCAACTACCTGAAGCAAAAAAAAAACGGAATTCAACACATACACATCGAGGGTGGACAAGAAAACCCTCCTTGTGTTAAAGGGCGTTCATCACTCCTACCAGGTAGAAGAAGTAAAGGAGGAATTAAAAAAGGAAGGTATACGGGTCATGAACGTGAGCCCTTATAAGAGCATTCCAGGCAAACCCTTTAACAACTTCGTGGTAGAGGTTGTAAAGGATAGCGACATGCCTGCAATTTATTCCAAGAACCTTTTATTAAATCAAAAGGTTTCCTGGGAAAAATTCAGGTCAAATGGAATTACCCAGTGCCGAAATTGCCAGAAATTCGGACATGTGGCCAGCAACTGCAAAGCCACTGGACATCCTGCTAACTACAAGGGATGCCCAAAATACAAAGAGCGGATTAGCGAAAAAAATAAGCAAGTCGAAAAAAAGAAAACACAACGTGAATTTGCAGTATCCTCAGCTGCAAAGAAGATCTCATCGGGCCTGAGCTTTAGCGGATTAGCGAAAAAAATAAGCAAGCCGAAAAAAAGAAAACACAACGTGAATTTGCAGTATCCTCAGCTGCAAAGAAGATCTCATCGGGCCTGAGCTTTGCTCAAGCAGCGGCTCTATCCAACTTAACGAACAAGGCAGACGGACAGGACACACTAAAGACTATAGAGAAACCAGTCAACAAACCAACGAAGCCTTCACCTAGACCACAACCCAGGACATCACCCACCAACACAAACTCTGGTATTTTTGAAGACACCGAAAGGTTGTTTGGGACTGACCTTTTGACCCTTCTCCAGAACGCGAGGAGCGTTGTTCCATCAAACTATGGAAATCTCTCCGATAAAGAGAAAACACTTATAATCGCAAAACTAATCTGTGAACTATGTTCTCAATAAATAGGTTAAGCGTATTTACCTACAACGTAAATTCTATTTACTCAGTTGTCAGGAGAAGTGCGTTTAGCTTGTTTATTAAGAAACATAGACCGGATATTCTTTTCTTACAGGAAACTAAGCTGAATAAGAGAAACCAATGTGAACCGGTGGGTTACAAAGTACTACGCGAAGACGGAGGTCCAGGAAAGAGAGGAACAGGAGTTGCACTATGGACGTCCTTCAACTATAAACAAATTGAAATCTCTGGACTACGGACGATGGAAGCCACAGCAGTACGGATCATGGTGTCAGAGCTGGAAACTCTACTCGTTGTGTCTCTGTATAATCGTTGTGGTGGTACGAAATGTAACATTCAAAACGACCTTACAAAGATAAACGAAGTATGTAGTCTCCATACCTACTGTCTGATTGGATGTGACTTCAATGCCAAGCACCCACTTTGGCAAGATGACAACACTTCGCCTCCAGGAGAATACATAGCGGATTGGCTTAATGAAAACAACCACCAACACTCGTTGGTCGTTGTCTCACAGCCACAGATGACCTTCCCACAAACGCCCTCCTTGTTGGATTTCTTCCTGGTCTCTTCGAATCTGGTCAACATATTACCGGATTTTCAGAATTTAACTTGCATTGCTCATGTAAGTGATTCTGATCATCTGGCGGTGGAAATCAGAATTCGATTAAACCAGCGAATTCACATCATTAGGCCGCCCCAGAAGAATCACATCAACTTTCGAAGGATGAACTGGACCCGCTTTCAATCTGAGATTGAAACTGAGCTCCAGCTTCCGGACCAAGGAACCGATCTGAACAATGAGGACATCGATGCCAACATCCAGCATTTAGAAGTGGTTGTAAATGCAGCAATCGATCGTCAGAGAAAGCCAATCACCAGTAAGGACAAATACGGATACCTCCCCCAACACATCCAGGCTATCTACGCTCACAGGCAGTGGCTCCGAAAACGTCTGCAAAGGATCTTCCACCGGACTTGGAACAGGGAAAATGATGAGTACCGCGCTGTCAAATCACAGCTCGATTGTACTATCATCGTGTTCAAAAGGGCAGTACGACACCACAGGGAAGAAGATTTCAGAAGAAGACTTGAGGACATCAAACCATCGCCGGACGCCTTCAAGAAGATAAACAGGCTAGTTGGAAAGGTAAACACCATCCCGGAAAGCACAAACACTCACTACACCACAGGAGAAATCTGATGCCTTTGCCAGTCATTTCGAAGGAAGCTTTCACAGCATTCAATGTGACTAGTCCTTCCGACGACCCTTCCGATGGTTCACATCAGTTGCGGAAGTCTCCAACATCATACATAACGGCAACTCAAAAAAAATCGTGTGGTAATGATAGGATTTCTAACTTTTTACTAAAAAAGTTACCAAATCTGGCATTACTATTCTTAACGATTATCTTCAATAACTGTCTAAACAACAGCTACTTTCCATCTTGTTGGAAAATAGCAAAAGTTGTTCCAGTTCCGAAGAAAATGAGTCGCTCAAGTGTTGAAGGATATAGGCCCATTGCTTTGCTGTGTTGCATTAGCAAGGTTTTGGAATCAATACTGCTAATGAAGCTGAACCTTGTGAGCCAGGAAAGAGGACTTATACCTAACAACCAATATGGTTTTCGGTCGATACACTCAACTATCCACCCCCTGCTACGGATCCACAATGATGTCACCCGAGGGCTACACAAAAAAGAAACAACAGTGGCATGCCTCCTCGACATCGAAAAGCCCTTCGACAGCGTTTGGATCAAAAGATTGATCTACAAGCTTATTCATTTTGGTTTCCCGCAATATCTAGTAAGAAGGCTGTAACACGCTACTTTATGCTGACGACTCCATTACCTATTCTAGTTCTCTTTCCCCGGAAATAGCAACAAGAAGAGTGGAGGAACATATAAAGAAACTCTGGGATTACTATCTGAAGTGGGGACTGAAAATCAACAGCAACAAGACGGAGCTCATCTGTTTCAGAACTCCAATGACTGTTCTTGGAGGAAGAAGAAAATCAACTTTAGTACGAAGAAGCAGGAACATCAAGATCACCCGCCCGGATGGCTCAACAGTTTCTTCATCTCCAAAGACGAAATATCTGGGAATAAACTTCAACGAGAAGTTCAAATTTAATGACCACGCCAGGAACATTCTCAAAAGAGCCAGCTTTGCACTTCATTTGGTGCACCCTCTATTAAAGATGAGAAGTGGACTTAGCCAAAGGACAAAGTTGCTTATTTATAAGCAGCTGATAAGGCCTGTCATTACCTACGCCTTTCCCATTTGGTTCACCATTTCGCCCACTGTCATGGAAATTATTGGAGTATTCGAGAGGAAGATTTTACGCTCTTGCACCGGACTACATCGAAACCCTATAACACTGAAATATATCAGGACGAAGAGGCTCTACGATGAAGCGAGATGCCTGCCCATCGAACAATTCATGATGATGCTGTCTCGTAAAATATTGGAGAATCTCAGCGACCACCCCAATCAGGATATTCAAGAGCTTCTACAACAGCCTTTGGAGCCCAGTCACCGATACCTTTATGTAAGATCAATAAACGCCCCAGAATTTGAAGCAATAATACATAACGAAGATCAACCATTCTATGAAAAAAACACCAGCGGACACTTTAGAGGATAGCCCTCTTTAAAAATATCTGTTTTTACCCTTAATACCGTCAATTTTATCTTTTAAATTATTATCATGTATTAGATTAAGTAAACACTAATATTGTAATAAACAATGTATCCCTAGCCATAAGATATACGTCGGGCCCCTATTGTTGAGCTGACAAATTAATTTTAGATATAAGTTTAGTTCTAAGACAATTTGTAAATAGTATGACTGAATAAATAAAAACCTTAATCTAAAAAAAAACCAGCGAGTTAGTCTCAATTGTGACCTGAAAGTGATTTGAATAGTGTTGACCGAGTGAATTTTGGAAAGTGATAATAGTGCGCGAATCTCATCGTTGGTATTTGATTTCAAATAAGTGTAACTGAATTTTTAAACTAGAAACCGTTTTGTAAATATTATAATTCTAGAAATAAGAGTGTGTTTAAATAAATGATTGTTAAACATAAAACAGAAAAGTGTTTTATCATTCGAAGCCCGGCTTCATTCTACAATATGTTAGCGTATGATTATATCCTTGGCAGCGCTTGCGCTGAGGTACGATTCGGTTTGTGCGGGTTGATGAGGTAGTCGGTGTGCGTCTTCCTCATCACACTCAGGTCAATATAGACCTATTGTGATGTCCGTTGGGAGTCCACGTGTGTGGTTGGTTCCTTCATTATCCCTTTACTGTCCATTGTTGTGAGAGAGATTAGAGAGAGATATTTCGGATAGATCCGTGAGGTCATGGAAAAAGTATTTTCCTAAGGTTCTCGTTCTTCATTAGCTGAAGCCTGGCCAGTGGCACTGAACGTGGAGAGTATATCGTGTGTTTCTTCATCACATAAGCCTTTACATAGGTCATCATCTATATGATGCATTTTCAGTTTGTGAGTTTTTAGTAAGTTGTGTGCAGTTAGAATCTCTACTAGAATCGAGTCAGATTTCCTGTTTCTTCGAAGTAGTTTATGGGTTCTGGATTTTTCATACTTAGGGCACATCCTTTTGGAAGTTTCACAGGTGGGGGGGGGGAGTTCTACCTGTTTTTGGCTATATTCAGTTTTTTTGTCCCACTTGAGATTCGAGATGACATAGTGGTGGTTTGACAGACTGGTGTACCTGGTCAATGCTGGAGGCAGATCCTTTCCTCTCCAGTTCATAAGCAATTTCATTGCCCTGTATATCTCTGTCTCGGGGACCCAGCAGAGCTTAACATTATGTTGGAAACCAAGAACCTTTAGCTCTTCAAGACAAGGCTTCACAAGCTTAGATTTTATTTCGACAGCAGAGATGTCTGCTGCAATAAAACAGTAACCAATATCTCGGTTTGGAAGACACTGCTGTTCTCAGGGAGACGAAAAGTGCTGTTTAGCTTTAGTGTCTCTGAAAACACTCCAACTTCAAAACCTACATCCATTTTTGAACCATCAGTGTAGATGGAGGTTTCGGCGTCTAGTTGTTTCATTTCCCACTCCTCTCTGTGTGGTATTTGGGCATCCTTAGTTCATTTTCCAGCAGTTGAGCTGGCTAATTCTTAGAGCACTTTTGGGTGCAGATTCTTGCATTTAAAGGTCCAGTGGTAGCAGGTTAAGGACGGTTTCCAGTCCCGCTGTTGGTGTGGTTCGCATTGCGCTAGTAGCGCCCACACATGATATCCTTTGTACCTTTGTCATATTTTTCAGATGGGTAACTTTATTTGTGGATTGCCACCAGACAAGCCCCCAATATGTTGATATAGGTCTTACAATGGCCGTGTACATCCATAAGTTGGTCCTAGGATTGGGACCCCATTTTTTTCCAAATATTCCCAGATATTTTGCACTATCGGATTGTTTGAGTTTAATCACATCGATAACCGGTAGGTCCAATAGTGGTATCTTTCTCTTGTTAGTAAAGAGAACGAGTTTTGTTTTCTGGGGGTTGATGCCAAGTCCACATTGTTTTGTGGTCGAGTAGCTCACTGATAGGTGGTAGGAATTTCCCTTTAACAAGTATCGCTACATCGTCTGCGTAGGCCCCATTGCGCTGTAGGTTCATGAGTAACTCATGGATGACTATGTTTCACAACAGAGGTGAGAAAACGCATCCTTGTGGTGTGCCTTCTGATGCTACTAGAGAAGAGAGAAGGAGTCAATTGCCTTATTGATTCTTTCTTCACTAATCATATCCTCCATTGTAGCTGTCATGGTGCTGGCGTTATTGACGGTTATGTCTGGAGTCCTACCGCAGTATGAATCACATCCTGGAAAGTGGGTTCCCAGTAGATGTGTAAAAGATTCATGGGTGGACCATGTCCAGTCCCCATGGGGGAGCTTGAGGTAACTGGTACAGCCGGTTCTTTGGCGATTACTTTTCTGATTGCTTCTGGCTGATTCATTAGTGCTTTCTACACTGCAATAGAAGTTACGCTCGTAGGTGCGTTTAGCACTGTTGACCGTACTTTTGAATTTGCGCTGATTATTCTTATAAAGACCCCAATGGGTTTCCCAATTTGAACTTCTTGCTGAGTTGTAGAGTTTCCTGATTTGGAGCCCTTTCGTCTACCATGTCGGTGATCTTTGTTGTTTTATAGTCTTTAGGGTACAGACTCTTTCATAGGCTTTGACTAAAATATTGCCTATTAGTTCCGGTGCAGCATCGATTCCAGACGGAATTTTAATCGGATGCGGTAGAAGGGCGTTATTATGTTACCCTATTACAACGAACTTATCACAGTTGGCTTTCTTTGGGGTTTCGATATTGAAGGTGCAGTTTACTGTAGTCCTCTATCAATATTACAAATTATATTATTCTGTATTCAGAGTATGATGGTTCTGATGAATCTTTCCAGTAACGCACAGCAAATTTATCAGAATTGTTGAAGAGGGTAATGTCAAGAAACTCTTCTCTATTTGTAATCACAAAGGTGGGATCGTTACCCCTGTTCGCCACTAACAGTTATTGTCTATAATGTATTGAAACAAAGACTCACCTCGTGCGTTGGTGTCTGAACTGCCCCATTGGATTTGATGAGAGTTAGCATCGCATCCCGTTATGAGGTTCCACTTCTTTTGTTTAGCCATTTGCACCAGGGAGTCGTTTAGGGCAAATTGAGGTCCCTCCATCGAGTCGTATGGCACGAAAAGTGGCTGCGATTGCAATCGGGGAATTCCCTCGCCGCTACTACGGTCTGGTCATTGCTACTGAGAGTAGATAAGAGAAAAAGGTTAACTTGTTTCTTAATGAATGACCCGGTTTGATATAGTACTAAATCGTTACTGTTTAGCCCTTTGATACTGCATCGGACTACCCAAGGTTATTGTATTAGGCAAAATTTATTTGTACTACCTTCATGTCGGTCAGTTTTCCTCTCATCGAATGGTCGTACTTTGCATCCGGTAATCCCAACTCGTACTTTGTACCCGTTCTAAAGTAACAGTGGAATATATTTGTGACAGAGCACCACGACTTCCGGTTTTCGTGTGTTCATCTACGGGATGTTCCCAGCATTCTTCAGAATAGCGTCGTTCACTTCGTCCAAGATTTTTATTAAGCAGTTGCCATTGGTTATGAGATAGTTTTCGTTCTGGACTTCCAATGTCGACCAAAGCTTGACTAGAGCCTAACCTATGTTTTGTGTTCCCACCTATGATTGGAGAGACTGTGTCGTCATACAACAATGTTAAGTATTGTTATTGTTTCATACATTTTTTTCAAACATGTTGTTTATCGAAAGTGAGTATATATACATATGTATATATTTAAGCACGACCTCTGGCTACAACGCGTAAAGGCCTTTCAGATTTATTCTCCAATGAATACCTTCTATTTTATCGTTACTAAGCTTGCGAGATAATAGACGGTAACTTTCAGGGTCCTTAAAGCAGACTTTACATTTATTTATTTTTAAGCGAAGTTACTTGGTAGCCTGAAAATGGTAACGATTTTATCAAGATATGCAACTTGCT